>CM035157.1:19148709-19658446 GCA_020205615.1 Panax quinquefolius
TTATTACTATTATTATTTTTTAATTTTTAAAGGAGTTTAGGAATTAATTAATAAAAGTACTCTCGTTTATTCCTAATAAGATTAGGAGGTTAATTAATTAAAAGGTTAATTAATTATTCCTAATAAGATTAGGAGCCTAATAAATTAAAGGAGTTTAATTAATTAAAATAAAACTCAATTCCTTAATTGTTAAGGAGAGTTGTCCGCATCTATAAATAAGAGGAGTCTTATTATGGGTAAAGTATTGTTGTTGCTTCACAACATACGTGATTCCAATAGTTAGGAGAGTACATTCTTTTCTATAGAGATAGAAAAACTAGGGTTTTGCCAAATACTCTTCTTCTTGAATATTTCTTTTTCCTTGGTGGATCACCTCTAGAGGCCAAACACTTGGGTGGCTAACGTTGATCAAAGGAAGGAACCAAACCCGATGGATTCAAGTTGAACGCGAAAGGTGTAAGACCCCAACTTTTTATTAATAAAATGAAATTTCCTATATTTATTTATTTTGAAATAGTAAGGATGAATTTGATTAATGTGGTAAGTTATGGGTAAAATGTGCAATTATTTTAAATAAGCAAGTGGTTATAAAATATTCATTGTTGTTGTGAATATTCGTTTGGTCGTAGAATATTCTTACTGTCGGGAAATATTCGTACGACGGCACAGCCTTGTGTGGGCCCCATAACGGAAAATGATTGGATGAAGAAAACGACAAATGTAAGTTGTTTATAAATGACGGCGTAGTTGTTACCGTTAATACTGTTAAAATACTCGGTGGTTAAAACACAGTAATACGCGTTGTTGCATAGTAACACACGGTATTGCACCAATTATTGATTCTTACATAAGAAGACACTACTCAATAATTGTTACAGTAATTACTGTTCAGTATTTTATTTTATTGATTCAATAATTGTTGCATTGATATTTATTATTTCTGTTGTTTCAATAATTGTCACTACACAATATATTTCATTATCAAAGCAATAATTCATATTATCTGAATAATATTATTAGATAAAATTATTGGAAATGTCTAGAAAGTTCTGTCTAAGGAGAGGTTATTTAATTACGCCAAAGAAGGAGAAATCTTTACTTAGGAAGGCCCCTCTTCCTGAACCTGCACGGTTGTCAATATTGTGATTCTGTAATATTATTTGTGAATAATTAATTATTAATTTATATGATGAGGAAAATATTGATTTTATGTGGATATAGATGGAGAAAATTTTTAAATGTGACAATTGTTGAAAATTAATATTTTATCTTTTCTGATAAAATAATTCATTTGAATATATTATTTTAATAATATAATAATGGTGATATTTTTACAGTGAATGTGGGATATATGAGTATATGAGGAGGAGGAGTATTTTTGTTACTAAATTTGTTTAAAACATGTTAAACATGTTTGTGGACCTCATTTCTTGACTGAAATTTGATTATAGATTGTAAAATCGTCCGTTTATAGATTTCGGTCAATTTCTGTTTGGAATTTGGAAAAACTTTCTTCTGCAAAGTTGTAGAGAATTGAATTTCCTATAAAAATTTGTGAGTTTCGAATTTTTCTGATAAAAGAGCTATTTATTATGAATTATTGAAGTTCTGAAGTTTTAGAATAATTGATTTTGAAGGTTTTAGTTGTTTTAGTCATGAAAAATGTTTTTTGTAAGGCCACATGTGTGGTAAATGAGCCAAATACGAATTCTTGGGTGGTGGGCTTGATTATTATTAAATAAAATTATTTTAATAAATTTTCTGCTTTGGTGTTCTAAGCATTTTCCTATAAATAGGGTGCTTAGGTTAGAATTAAAAATTACACCAGAAACTGAAGTTTTCTCTCTTTATATTATCGAGCGTATTCTTGTGAGTATTTTAATACTTTGAGTGTTGCTATACGGTGCAAATTCAAGTCATAGCCTATATCCAGTGTTTCAACTAGAAGTACTATCTTTACGAGGTAAGGGATTGTAAGGGATGTTATTTTTTTAATGATATTATTTCTTTCGATATCATTATACCGGAATATTTGTAAGATTTTTCTTGTGAAATTCTGATCTTTTTATGTCAGAGTTACTATTCACGAGTTACTATTCACGAATTACTATTCACGAGTTACTATTCATAAGTACTATTCACGAAGCATGATAATTTTTCCTGTGAAATTCTTGTCTTTTAGTGTCGGGGTTACTATTCACATATACGATACTATTCACGTATACGGCACTATTCATAGAAAAATTAAATTTTCGTTTTCGTCAAAAATATCTATTATGAATACTAGCTTTGATTGTATCCATGTTTTGATCATTCTTGAATTTTACTCCACTATGATTATTATTGAGGTATTTTTGGACGTGAATAAACCGAAATATGAATCCTTAATCCTTGTCTTTTGTTTCACTGGATTCGTTTCTTTAAAAATATTTTTCATCATCCTCAGTCCTAAATGATGATGTTACTGAATATCCTTGACCTGTAGTGCAAAGATGGTTGATTTTCTTATGAATATCTTTGGCCCGTAATGCAAAGATGAACAGGTGTTGAGGTGAACATGACCAACTGATGAATATCTTTGGCCTGTAGTGCAAAGATGAATATTTGATTCAAGATGTATATTGATTTATGTTACAGGGATAAAATACTGATGATGGACTTTTAAATTCATAGATAATAGTAGATTTCATTCTCTACTAAACTTTTCTATGAATTATTATTTCCGCTGCGAATATTGATCTGAAACTTGTTGTCTATTATATTCTATCAGATTATTCCCTGTTGAGGACTAACGATAATTTGTTCTATATTATCTTAGTCATAATATTCTTTACTGGGCTAGTTGAGCTCACCCTTTTTCTTGTTGTTCCAATTTTCTTTTCAGGAGGCGAGAATGTAGCGAGTACGAGTCGGGGTGTGGAATGATGGTTCTAGAAAGTTGTCTTAGTAGTCCTCACCATTTTTGTAAAATAAAGTTTCAATAATTGTAATGAGGACTTAGTTGGGTATGGATATTATCTAGATGACAATATTTATATTTAAACTCACAGTTTTTATAATGTATTAATAAAGTTGTAGTTATTTCTGTACCATGTATTTGGCGACTCAGAATAGGTTGGATGGAATGGACCTATTTTGGGGGCGTCACAAAAGGATTTGGAGGTGAACTTGTACCTGAGGAAGCTCGATCTTCAAGGGTATGATTCTTGTTCTTTCTTTTTTGTTTAATTAATAATTGTGCATAAAGGGTGATCCAGGTATATAGTTTGTAAAATTTTAAAACTCTGATTTTCACGTTTCCGCTTTATTTTATGCAATTTGATTGCGTTCATTGATATTACAAATCTAACAGTGGCATCAGAGCCAAACCTTTATGCGAATTATTAATTGTTTTAATTTGATATGTATATTGATATGTGTTTAGAAAAATTTAATTGGGCATAATTTATTGTATAAAATAATAATAAAAAAAACATTTTTTGCGCCTGATATCTTTATCACGTTGCAAAAGTGATTCTTATTAAAGGAAATCCTGAAGCTCATGTGATTACATGAATAAGGTACAAGGGTGAATAGTTTATTTATTTAAAACCATATAATAACTTCCTGCTTTTCCTAGTGTCTTACGTGGCCCATCATGATATCCTAGCATACTCTGATTTCTTCGATTCACGTGAATCAGTATGGATTTTTTTTTCGGTTTCTTTTTATATTATATATATAGTACGGTTATTATATATAAATATATAATCTGCTAGTATTATATAATATAATATTATTAATAATTTTATAATTAAAATAAAATTTATTTTAATTTTAAAATAAAAAGTTTATTTTAATATTAAAATAAAAGGTATATTTTATTTTTAAATTAAATTTCATGCTAACTAATTAGAGTTGGAATTGGATTCCATGATAACTAATTAGAGTTGAAATTGAATTCCATATTTTCTTAAATAAATGAGTTTATTTAGATATGAAATAAGATTTCATATTATTCAAAATAAAGGAGTTTATTTGTGAATAGAAAAAAAAATATCCGTGTTTTCTTTAATAAAGGAGTTTTTTTACTTGGAATTGGATTCCATAATTAATTAAAACAAAGGAGTTTATTTTGATTAAAATTTTTGATTAAAATAAAATAGTTTATTTTATTCAAAATTGGATAAATTAAAATAAAATAGTTTTATTTTGATTTAAATTTGAATTAAAATAAAGGAGTTTATTTTGATTCAAAATTAGATTTTATACTAACTAAATTTGCCCATTAAATGATATCAATATATATTGAATGTTTATTATTCATGAGATGAATGTTATTTATTGATACATATGGAGATATGTATGATAATAAATGGGATTGATTATGGACTATTAACCAATGTGATTGGATTTTATTTTAGTTGGATGCATGAATGTATGAGTTTTTATTAAATGGGGTTCTGCGTACTTCGCCTTCTCTAATTTTTCTTAATGTAAATTTTATCTCCTCCCATGTACTTCCCTCGATCATTTATTAAGGTTTCTATTTATTTTAAATAGTTTTGTAATAGGAATAATTAGAATTAATTTTGAAAAATTGAAGATCAAGGAACAAGGAGCGCTTGAAGGTCCGTTTGTAATGGAGCCCGGGTTTAAATATAATAGTTATATTTAAATATTAATTCTTGCACCCTTAGGTTTGACCTTTTGGTTTACTTGGTGGCTCTAGTGAACCAAACTAGAATAAAGTCCATAATCAATCCGGGTAGAATATAGTATTCTATATGTACATGCTTATACTATATATATTATATATTATGCAAACATGCTTTGCATGTTTATTAATATGATGCGTATTTTTATATATATATATGTGCATGCGCACTAAATAAGATGAGACAAATTAATAACAAACCCCCCAAATATTTTATA
Organism: Panax quinquefolius; assembly: GCA_020205615.1. Taxonomy (NCBI): domain Eukaryota; kingdom Viridiplantae; phylum Streptophyta; class Magnoliopsida; order Apiales; family Araliaceae; genus Panax; species Panax quinquefolius. Next base: position 19,153,624 of record CM035157.1, read on the forward strand.
TTAAGTTATAACGTTCAAAGATTTAGATTATCGAACGTCGCCTTCTAGCATGATAGAAACAATAGAGTATTGAATATTTAATATGAGTTTGTTGTGCACACACAAGGCAAGTATTAAATATTTAAGATGTTGTTTTTATTACATATGATGTTTATAAGGAATTGAACATTACTGCTTTGTTGTGCACATACAAGGGCTATAGTTTTCTCTTCACTTGTATGGAAATGATGGGTCTGACTTAACTTAAATCATTTTAGTTAGGATGTGCACACACTTGACCATTATGATTTAAGAGGCAAAATACAAGGAGTTACATAGTTGATATAATTGACAAGAGTTGTCTACCTATTTATTTATATATAGTTTGTTGTGCACACACAAGGCTATATACATTTGAAATGAGATCCTTATTCTCACTAGCAAATCATTAATTAGATTTTGTCGAACTATATAAGTGAGGGTAATATAGTTTGAAGAAAATAGTGGGAAATACCAATTTAAAATAAGACCTAATTTCTTTTGGTAATTAATAAAAGAATGTATGTTAAAATGTTGTTAATTACAAATTCATTTACAGAATTTTATAATGTCTAAATTACTATCATTGTGAAACATATTAGATGTTAATTAACCGGACTGAATTACTCGGATTGGTTAAGAAAATTGGGAATAGTTCTCATAGCCGAAAAGCTATCTTATTTCCTTAATACGCCTATCCCTGCAATGGTTGTAGACAATGTCTCTGAGAAAGAGATTGCTACTTTTAGAAAGTGGCAAGATGATGCACAGTTGGCTCAATGCATCATGCTCGCATCCATGAGTAATGAGCTTCAGCGTCAGCATGAAACTATGGATGCTCTTAATATATTCCTGCACATCAAGTAGTTGATGGTGAGGAAAGTAGGACTGCTGGATATCAGATATCTAAGGAGCTCTTCCGATCTAGAATGATGGAAGATGACTACTGATGCAGATAAAAGTCCTTAACATTATCAATTTGATTGATCAAATTAGGACAACGAGTTTTGTCATGGATGGAGAGTTGAGCCAAGATTTGATCTTGCACTCACTCCCGGACTCCTTTCACAATTGTTGTGAATTTTTCATATTAACAAGCTAGATATCAACCTCCCTGATTTGCTTAACATGTTGAAAAATGTTGAGAGTCACTTTCCAACCAAGAAAGACCATGTCTTACTGGTAGGGACCAAAGGATCTTCTAAAAAGAAAAATGATTCAAAGAAGGTAAACAGAAAGGCGTAAACAAAGGATAATAAGAACAAAACTGATATGGATAGCAAAGGAGTTTGCTTCCACTGCAATAAGCTTGGACACTGAAAAGAAACTGCGAGAAGCATCTTACAGAGGCTAACCAGAAGAAACTTAGTGAAGTTTCGGTTACAAATAAAATTTTGTTCATAATTTAAAATAAATTTTTCTTTAAGTTAAGGTTCTACTTGGGTATTGGATACCGACTTTGGTTATCATAAATATATATTTATGAAGGGACCAAGCAGAAGTGGAAAGCTAAACAAAGATAAGTAATCCTATGTGCGGGAAATGAATCAAAGGTTGTTGTATTAACCATATGAGCTTATAGTTTAGCATTGCCTACGGGCAAATCTATTAAGTCAATAAGTTGTTATTGTATTCCAGTTCTTGTTAGAAATATTATTTCCATTTTATTGTTTGACAATAAAATCTTTGGTATTATATTTAAGAACAATAGTTGTTCTATTTATAATAATAATATTTTGTATAGAACTGAAATATTACTTAATAGATTTTGTATACTTTACTTACGTGAAAATAATTTTGCAAATTGAACAAACTAGTATAAGAAAAGGGGATGATCATTCAAAGAGTTGAATGTGTGTATTTACAGAAATACAAGTGTGAATTATTTGAAAGGTTCAAAGAATTCAGAAGTGAAACAAATTGGCAAAGTATTAAGATTCTTTGATTAGATCAAGGAATAAATACTTGTGCAATAAGTTTCTAGATCATCTCAAATGGTTTTCTCACAATGGACGCCTCCTGATACACAATAATTGATTGATGTATCTGAAAGAAAAAATTATACCTTGTTGGACATGGTGCGGTCTATAATGATTTTACCGACATTCCAGTATCCCTCTGGGTCATGTCCTAGAAATGGCTACAAATCTATGAAAAGGTAACCTCAAAATTCGGGCCCAAGATTCTATAAAAGTTATGGACAGGGAGGATTCCTAATCTTAAGTATGTTAATATAAGGGTTGTCCAACTTATGTGAAAAAGTTTCAAAAGGATAAGCTTGGGACAAAATTTGACAAGTGTCGATTAGTGGGACATCCTAAAGTAAGTTTAGGGTATATGTTCTATAATCCTACTTAGAAAAAGGTGTTTATTACGAAACATTCTGCCTTCTAAGATAAAGACGTTTATCATTGGAGGGGCTAGTGGGAGGATAATAGATCTTGAAAAGTTCAAGAACCACAAAACACTATAAGTTAAATAAGAGGAACCTGTAGATAGACCTATTGTACCACAACCAAATTGTAAATCTAGAATACTACCGAAGATACCTGGGAGGTATGGATTCATCATGGATGATGATGATGAGGTACGCATCATACAAGATGATGATCCATAGTTACATACGATGAGGTAAGAGTTCTAGTGTATATAAAAGGTTCAGTGGGAGTGTCGTGACTTTCCTAATATTATATGTTGATATATTACGGATAAGGAATGACATACTAATACTACAATCAGTAAAGATAAAGTTGTCTAAACATTCCTCCATGAATGATTTGGGAAGAGTATCTTAATTGGGGATGCAAATCTATATAGATAGATTTAAAAGGATGCTCGGCTTAACCCTTGAGCGATATTCATTTGATGCTAAAGTCGTTTAGCATGGCAAACTCCATGGTATGTCTCATGTTGATGAGCCATGGAGTGTATCTCTCTTAATAGTCCCCATAGACTCTTGAAAAGAGATATCACATGATTAACTATCATGTATGCAATGAAATGTACGAGACCTGATGTTGATCAGTAATATTCTGGAGAAGTTCACTGTGAGACAGTGAAAAACATCTTAAAGTACTTAACTGGAACTAAGGATGTGATCATATTCATGGTGGATCTAAATTAAAACTAGAGGGCTTAACATACTCAAGTTTTTCAGACAGACCAAGACAACAGAAAATCCACTTTAAGGTAAAGTGTTACCTTGAGCAGTGGTGCGATGAATTGAAAGGTTCCAAACAAAGAAAAGAGTTCTTTGGTTTAGTGATAAAGACAAAGTATATAGCTATAAATGAAGATACAAGTTGATTGTTTGGATGAAAAGTTCATTACAGAACTAGGAATAGTTCCTAAGTCTCATCTTGGATCTAAACATGTGTTGTAGCACTTTCATTTGATTAAAAGAATCATTGAAAGATGGAAAATCACTATAGTGATAGTGGACTCTCAAGAACAACATTACATATCCATTAACTAAAGCTTATCCAACAGCAGGATAATCGTCACTTAGAGAAGTAGAGTATGAGATACCATGACGATTGACTTTAGTGCAAGTGGGAGATTGAAAGTAGTATGCACAGAAGCCAATCATGTTTGATGATAAAGCATATACTTTGTAACAATCTTATTCATTTATTAATAAAAAGTATTAATTTATTAAAGGCTTTTAATTATCTACATGATGCTATTTTACAATATGTGATAAACCCATAGTTTTAAGCAATTTTTTTAGAATAATGATGATGATCATTCTAATGAGATCTAAATTCTTAGAAAGCTTAAAACTAAAATAGTTCCCAATTGTTGGATTACTAAATTGGGGATTAGTGAATCCGGATAGATTGGAACATACGTTGCTTGCTCATTAGATGAGGATGATTGATCTCATGATCATTTGTGTGGAGACACTAAAGCAAGTATGTAGGTGCTTATTAGAGAATAAGTTCACTAAATGTGGCTCGCTAAGAAATACCTAATGGAGTTTTACTTGTCTGTCAATAAGAATTCCTGTATGTGACGCCCCAAAAATAGGCGTACATCATGCATTTTGAGTTGTCAAATACATGGTACAGAAATAACTACAACTTTATTAAAATAATTGTCGTGCAAAATACGACAACACTTAAAATATTGTCTTCTAGACAATATCCACAACCAAATAAGTCGTCATTATAATTATTGATACATTTTTTTTTAAAAATAGTGAGGACTACTAAAATAACTTCTAGAACCCTCAATCCATACCCCGGCTAGTACTCGCTACATTCTCGCTTTCTGAGAAGAAAAATGGAACAAAAAGGAAATGGGTGAGCTCAACTAGCCCAATAAAGAATATTATGACTAAGATAATATAGAACAAATTATCGTTAGTCCTCAACAGGGAAAAATCTGATAGAATATAGTAGACAACAAGTTTTAGATCAATATTCGCAGCGGAAATAACAAATCATTAAAAGAGTTAAGTAGAGAATGAAATCTACTATCTTTTATGATTTTAAAGTCCATCATCAATATTTTATCCCTGTAACATCAATCAACAAATATTTTGAATCAAATACTCATATCTGTAATACGACCAAAATAATCAATCATATTCGTAGTTGGTCATGTTCATCTCAACACCTGTTTATCTTTGCACTACAGGCCAAAGATATTCGTCATGTAATCGTTCATCTTTACACTACATGCCAAAGATATTCAGCAACATCATCATTTAGGACTGAGGATGATGAAAAAAATATTTTTTTTAAGAAACGAATCCAGTGAAACAAAAAGACAAGGATTAAGGATTCGTAATTCGATTTATTCATGTCCAAAAATACCTCAATAATAATTATAGTGGAGTAAAATTCATGAATGATCAAAACATGGATACAATCAAAGCTAGTATCCATAATAGATATTTTGGAAAAAAACGAAAATATAATTTTTCCGTGGATAGTGCCGTATTCGTGAATAGTGTCGTATACGTGAATAGTGCCGTATACATGAATAGTAACCCTGACACTAAAAAGTTCCAAATTTGATAAAAAGTTCATATCAATATTTCGGCATATTGATATTGAAGAAATAATATCATTTACAAAAGAAAATAACATCCCTTACCTCGAAAAAAATGGTACTTCTAGCTGGAATACTGAATATGGAGCTGAAGGGAACTTGCACCGTATAGCAACACTCAAAGTCTTAAAATACTAACAAGAATACGCTCGATAATATAGAGAGAGAAAGAGAGAGAAAACTTTAGTTTCTGGTGTGATTTTCAATTCTAACCTAAGCACCTTATTTCTAGGAAAATGCTTAGAACACCAAAGAAGAAAATTTAATAAATCAATAATATTTTCAAAACAATTTTCCTACACACCAATTTAGTCTAGACATCAACCACACCTCAATAACAACCACAAAAACGTTTTTCTCAATTATTTCATTTAAAACTCCAAAAAATATTAATTAATTAATCCAAAACTTTAATAATTCATAATAAATACCTCTTTTGTCAGAAAAATTCAAACGGAAAATCCCATTATCTACAACTTTACAGAAGAAAGTTTTTCCAAATTCCAAGCATAAATTGACCGAAATCCACAAACGGGCGATTTTACAAGCTATAATCAAATTTTAGTCAAGAAATGGGGTCCACCGACATGTTTAACATGTTTTTAACATTTATTACAACAAAAATACTCTTCCTCCTCATATACTCGTATATCCCACATTCATTGTAAAAATATCACCATTATTATATTATAATAATATATTTAAATGAATTATTTTATCAGAAAAAGATAAAATATAAATTTTCAACAATTGTCACATTAAAAAATTTTCTCCATCTATATCCACATAAAATGAATATTTTCCTCATCATATAAATCAATAATTAATTATTCACGAATAATATTATAGAATCACAATACTGACAACCAGGCAGTTCCCAAGAAAGAGGGGGCTTTCCAATAAGGATTTCTCCTTACTGGCGCGCAATTAGATGACCTAACCTCTCCTTAGACAGAACTTTCTAGACATTACCAATATTGTTATCTAATAATATTATTTAAATAATATGAATTATTGATCCGATAATGGAAAATACTGTGTAATGACAATTATTGAAACAACAATAATATAAAATATCAACATAGCAATTATTGAATCAATAAAATATTGAACAGTAATTACTGTAACAATTATTGAGTAGTGTCTTCTTACGTAAGAATCAATAATTGGTGCAATACTGCAAGTGTACTTCTTGTGTTTTAACCAATTAGAGTATTTCAGCGGATATTAACAGGTAACAACTACGCCGTCTTTTATAAACAACTTATATTCTTCATCCAATCGCTTTCTGTTATGGAGCCCACACAAGGCTGCTCCGTTGTACGAATATTACCCGACAGAAAGAATAATCCACGACCAACGAATATTCCCCGACAAAAATGAATATTTTATAACCACTTGCTTATTTGAAGTATTTGCGCATTTTACCCATAACTAACCACATTAATCAAATTAACCCTTACTATTTAAAAATAATAAATAGAAAAATTCAATTTTATTTATAATAAGTTGGGGTCTTACACTGTAGTGATAGTAGTACAAGTGATCCTTGGACTTGAGATCATCATAGTATCTTGTGTATGATGAGTTATACTTTGACTTATTCTTTAAGACCCTTAGGATATATCAAAGGGTATGCTTAGTTATAATAAGTTGTACATGGAGATAATGTATGATCAATAAAAAATCTGCCACTTCTAGTAAAAGAAGAGAAATGTCCTATGTGATTCGATAAATGACAACCCGTGATCCTTGGCGAGGTAGAATAAAATTAGAAAGGAGTTTCTAATTTACATTATTTGAGTTGTGCATTTAAGAGTAAAATACATATAATTAAATAAAATAAGACTTGACAAAGAATTCCATGTCTTATATTTAATTGGGACATTGTATGGTGGAATGATTGAATTGTCTGATAACTATTTACTCAAAGGTTCTTTTATGATTAATATTGAAATCTATATTATCCGGAAAGTCGTTGATCGCTAGGAGGCTTATCCCTATATTGGAGAATAAATATTATTTATTTAAATAAATTATTAGTTTAATTTATTTATTTAAATAAGATTAGAATTATTCTAATTGATTTATTCATGGCTGGTTTAATATGGAGAACCTAAAGTGTCACACCATAAAAGGAAGAATAATTATTTAAGAAGTTAATGACATAATCGTAATAATAAGTTAAGTATATTTAATTTAATCTATGGTAATAGACTAAATTAAATAGGTTAATATTTATTATTTAATATTTTGGAAATATTAAATATAAATTAATAAGAGGAGTCTTATTATTATTATTATTATTACTATTATTATTTTTTAATTTCTAAAGGAGTTTAGGAATTAATTAATAAAAGTACTCTCATTTATTCCTAATAAGATTAGGAGGTTAATTAATTAAAAGGTTAATTAATTATTCCTAATAAGATTAGGAGCCTAATAAATTAAAGGAGTTTAATTAATTAAAATAAAACTCAATTTCTTAATTGTTAAGGAGAGTTGCCCACATCTATAAATAAGAGGAGTCTTATTATGGGTAAAGTGTTGTTGTTGCTTCACAACATACATGATTCCAATAGTTGAGAGAGTACGTTCTTTTCTATAGAGATAGAAAAATTAGAGTTTTGTCAAATACCCTTCTTCTTGAATATATTTTCTTCCTTGGTGGATCACCTCTAGAGGCCAAACACTTGGGTGGCTGACGTTGATCAAAGGAAGGAACCAAACCTGGTGGATTCAAGTTGAACGCGAAAGGATTTGGAGGTGAACTTGTACCTGAGGAAGCTCGATCTTCAAGGGTATGATTCTTGTTCTTTCTTTTTTGTTTAATTAATAATTATGCATAAAGGGTGATCCGGGTATATGGTTTGTAAAATTTTATAACTCTGATTTTCATGTTTCCGCTTTATTTATGAAATTTGATTGGGTTCATGGATATTACAAACCTAACACAGGGACCCACATGATTATGGCGAATATACGAGTAGAACCGACTTTAATCGATAAAGTTAAAAATTTGCTTTCAAGCTACTGGACACAGAATGATGCGTATGAAGAAGAAAGTGCAAGAGGGTGTTATTCTAGAAGCAAGAATTGATGAAGAAGGAATACTTCGAGTTAACTCCAGACTTTGCGTTCCTAACGATTCTGACTTGAAGCATAAAATCATGATGGAGGCACACAACACACCGTTTGCAATCTATCCTGAGAGTACCAAAATGTACCAAAATTACCAAAATTTGCAAAATAAATAAGTGGTTATTAAAATATTCATTGTTGTCGGGGAATATTCGTTTGGTAGTAGAATATTCTTGATGTCGGGGAATATTCGTACGACGGCGCAGCCATTGGTGGGCTCCATAACGGAAAATGATTGGATGAAGAAAAATACAAAAATGAGTTGTTATAAATAACGACGTATTTGTTACCGTTAACACTGTTGGATTACCTGGTGGTTAAAATACAATAATACGCGTTGTTGCATAGTAGCACACGGTATTGTACAATATTTTTAAATTATTGATCCTTACGTAAGAAGGCACTACTCAATAATTGTTACAATAATTACTGTTCAATATTTTATTATATTGGTTCAATAATTGTTGCGTTGATATTTTATATTATTGTTATTTAATAATTGTCACTGCATAGTATTTCCCATTATCATATCAATAATTCATATTATTTGAATAATATTATTAGATAGCATTATTGGCAATGTCTAGAAAGTTCTGTCAAAGAGAGGTTTGGTCACCTAATTGCACGCCAGTAAGGAGAAATCCTTATTGGAAAGCCTCCTCTTTCCTAGAACCGTCCGGTTTGTCATTATTATCAGATTCAATATTATTTGTGAATAATTAATTATTGATTTATATGATAAGAAAATATTTATTTGATGTGGATATAAATGATGGATTTATTTATGTGTTTATAAATGAAGGAATTAATGTTGAGGAGTTTTATCAGTATTTTTTCGGATTGGATGTATTAAAAACTCAAATCAGTGTTCTTAAAGCTTTTTTGTGTGAGTTATAATTTTAATCCGACCGTTGGATCGTTGTGATTTTTGGATATGTTATACATATATAAGTTGGGTATATGTCCACAAATTTTAAACCGTTGGAAATTAACACATGATTTGTTATGAATTTTAAAAGGTGTTGAAAATCATTCGTTTGTGAATTTCGGATATTTTCTGTTTGGAATTTGGAAAAACTCAAAACTACAAAGTTGTAGAGAATTCGATTTTATGCGGAATGGACATAAATTTTGTATTTTTCTGATAAACGGGCTATTTCTATGAATTATTGAAGTTTCAGAAAATAAAATAATTTTTATTAAATTTTTGGGTGGGACCCACTTTGGTTGGTGTTAATAACATGTGGGCTGCTAATTTGTGTGGTAAGATGGCTAGTTTGACAAAGGAGAAGACGTGGAAGAAAAAAAAATTATTATTTTTTTAATTTAGTCTCCTATGGCGTTTTAACATTTTCCTATAAATTGGAGCTGAGGTTAGAATTGAAAATTACACCAGAAACAAGTTTTCTTTCTCTCTATATTGTCGAGTGTATTTTTGTGAGTATTTAGATACTTTGAGAGTTGCTATTCAGTGCAAGTTTCCGTCGGCTTTACATCCGATATTCCGATCAGAAATACTGTTATTTTGAGGTAAGAGATGTTATTTTCTTCATAAATGTTATTATTTATTTCAATATCATTATGCCAAAATATTGGTCTGAACTTTTTATTAAATTTGAAACTTTTTGTGTCGGAGTTACTATTCATGTATACGGCACTATTCATGTATACGACACTATTCATCAAAAAATGAATTTTTTTTTGTCCAAAATGTCTATTATGGTTACTATCTTTGATTGTATTCATGTTTTGATCTTCATTTTTAGAATTCTGCTTCATATTCGGTTATTATGGAGTATTATTGAATTTAGATAAACTATAATATGAATCCCTATTATTTGTTCTTCTGTCTCACTGGATTCATTTTCTTTAAAATATTTTTCATCATCCTCAGTCCTTAATGATGATATTACTGAATATCTTTGGCCTGTAGTGCAAAGATGAATGATTAATTGATGAATATCTTTGGCCCGTAGTGTAAAGATGAACATGTGTTGAGATGAACATGACTGACTGGTGATATAAATGAATATCTTTGGCCTGTAGTGCAAAGATGAATATTTGTTTCAAGATATATTGATTATTGTTACAAGGATAAAATATTGATGATGGACTTTTAAATCTTAGAAGATAGTAGAACTCATTCTCTACGTGACTCTTCTAATGGATTGTTGTTTCCGTTGCATTTGTTGATCTAAAACTTGTTGTCTATTATATTTTATCAGATTTTTCCCTGTTGAGGACTAATGATAATTTTTTTTATATTATCTTAGTCATAATATTATTTACTGGGCTAGTTGAGCTCACTCTTTTCCTTGTTGTTCCATTTTTCTTCTTAGGAGGTGAGAATATAGCAGGGACTAGCCGGGGTATGGAGTGATGGTTGAAGATAACTATTTTAGTAGTCCTCACTATTTTGTAAAATAGTGTATTAATAAATGTATTGAGGACTTATTTGGGTGTGGATATTATCTTGAAGACAATATTTGTATTTAAACTCACAGTATGTGTTGTCGTATTTTGCACGACAATTGTAATAGTGAAGTTGTAGTTTTCTTTCTGTATCATGTATTTTGGCGACTCAAAATGGGTGTTGTATACCTATTTTGTGGGCATCTCACTTGGTATCAGAGCTTAGGGATATGATCTTTGACGGAGATCGGGGAATAGAACTAGGAGGGGAGAGATGAGTAAACCCTTTGCTAGTGTGTCCTACCTAAGGTTATTTGTTGGTCGGTCATAATATAGGGATATTATGTGACATGTTAATTTTTTTAATTAACCCTTATTTTATGGCAGTATTTAAGATGGCAGCTGAGAACGTTAACAATGGAGTGTATGAGACTGGAGACACCTTTAGTCACAAACCAGGAGAACGTGCAACAGGATGGCAATATTCCTCCTGTAAACAACACGACCAAATAGACGCTGAATGATGGGATGTTTAGAAGCTTTTTTTAGTTCATGCAAAATCAGATGAGGGAGACTCGTGTACAGAATACGGGTGGAAATGATAGCAACGAAAGCGACTTTTCACGTGAAGCGATTCAAAGAGTTGGGACCACCCGAGTTCATTGGAAAGCGGATCCGTCAAGGCGAAAACGTGGGTCAATCAAATTACCAAGATATTTGATGTCTTGGGATGTACGGAGGAACAGAAGGTTCCATTACAGTGGTGAGGCGATTCTTGGTGGGAATCATGAAGCGTATCCACCAAATACTTTTCGAAGATGTGAGACCCCAGATTTTATAAATAAAGATTTAAATTTTCTCGAAATAATTTTTTAATATTATGGTGTGAATTTGAGATAATATTATAGTTGTGGGTATTATTTATAAATTTTGCAAAGTATGCAAATTGTTATATTATATTCGATTGGTCAAGGAATATTTTTTTTGTGTCGAAAAATATTTGTACGACGGTACAATTATTAGTGGACCCCACAACAGAATTATTGTCGGATTGAGAAAATGACAAAAATATTTTATTGAAATAACGGCGGAAGTTTTACCGTTGATACTGTTGAACTACTCGGTAGTAAAAGTACAAGATACGTCGTGTGGTTGCGTAGTAGCCTTGCACGGTGATTGATTATTGATATTTATGTAAGAAGTCGCTCAGTTTGACTCAATTATTGTCGATTATTAATATGAATTATTATAGCGATAATGACGTTTTGTTTTAATTATTATAGTGATAATGACATGTTGGTGGGAGGGGAACAGCGATAATGACGTTTTGTTTTATTCGTAATAAAATGGAAACATCTTTTTATATAAAACATAATACTTTATTAAAGTTATTCTATAAATAGAATATATTATATTTTATTATGCATAGTGTTGCATAGTGTTTTGCATAGTATTGCATAGTGTTTGCATAGTAAAATGTTTTTATATAAATAGAATATATTATATTTTATTTAAAAGATTTTTCTTTAAGTATGGACCGTCAGATTAAAGTAAATCAATCTGGACCATTCATGGATTAGTTACTATGCATTCCATTTTCCTATAAATAGAAGCTCATTCCTTCATTATTTTCTTACGAATTCATTGAACTCTAGAGATAGAAATTATAGAGAGAAGCTATAGAGAGAAAATTATAAAGAGAAAGAAGAAGTGTATTCTGCTACTTCACTACTTCTATATTCAGTTCTTTTACGGTAAGGGGTGTTATTCTTTCTTCTTGAAGAGAACATTCTGTTATTCCATTCTTTATTATTCTGTTGGAATGACCTATATACGTGGTATACCCTATACTTGGTGATATCCTTATTTTATTCCATTCTTTTTTATTCTGTAACCTGTATGCGCGGTTTACCCTATACTTGGTGGAATGACCAGTATATGCGGTTCACCCAATACATGGTGATCTTCTTCTGTTATTCCATTCTTTATGATTATATTGGAATAACTGATTTATGCGAAGTACCGCATACTTGGTGAAACTCTATTATTATTCCGTCATTTATATTTACATTGGAATATTACATGCATGCTATCTGTGGGACTGGTTCCCTTTTACTATTCCGTCTTTTATATTTTCGCTTCCGAATATCCTCATCTCGCGCTATCTATGGGACTGGTTCCATTTTACTATTCCGTCTTTTATATTTACGTTTAATATCACATGCTGCTATCATGGGACACGGTTCCATTTTACTATTCCGTCTTTATATTTCTGTCGGAATATCCTGTCTATGCTATACGCCGGACCTGGTTCCATATTTATTATTCCGCATTTATTATTCTGTTAGAATAACCTGTCTATGTGGATTGCCACATGCATGGTGAATGATCCTTTGTATTCATTCCTTATTAAATTGTAGAAATGATCTGTATACGTGGATTACCGCATGACGGGTGAAAATCCATTTGCAGTTTCATATATTCTTTGTTATACTCAGTTGGTTAAAGTTTTGACTTCTATAGTCCATGAAATTAATGGAATATCCTTGATATTTGCGCTTCATCCAGTATCTTTCCATGGAAATATTCTTCTGAGCATTCTTGACTTTTATTTTACAAAGAAATATCATGCTGACAATTTGGATATTATTAGTTCCTGGATAAATTAATTCTTGAACTTATTTAATTGAATTCCTATAACATTGTCATCATCCTCATGTTTATATTATGTTGAAAGTCATCTTTGGCTTACGTGCATAGATGGACTTAGTATGATTATGACCAGGGATCATTCGGTATAATCATGAACTGTGATGTTATAAGTGGTGTGGTAAAAGTCTTCAGTGGCCTGTAGTGCATTTATGGACAGTTTTTGCTATGATTATGACCAAGGATTTTTCGGTATAATCATGACCATTGATGATTTAATGAATATCCTTGGCCCTTAATACAGGGATGATTAGAAGATGTGATTTATTTATTAAGCTGAGTTTCAGCGATTAAGTTGATGAAAACATTTTTTAAATCATAGAAGATAGTAGGTTTTATTCTCTACTTGACTCTTCTAATGAATTACTTGTTCCGCTGCAGTTAAACTTGATTTTTGTTATATTGTATCAGTTTAACATTGTTGAAGGCTAACGATAATTTATTCTTCATTATCTTAGTCATAATATTTCTTACTGGGCTAGTTGAGCTCACCCTTTCTTTCACTGTTCTCTTCAGGAAATGAGAACGTAGCAAGAATGAGTCGGGGAACGGGGTGACAGTCCAGATGATAGCATTCGTATTCCTCACTATTCTGTTAGATAGTGTGACAATAAATGTAATGAAGACTCGATTGGGTATTGATATTGTCTAGATGACAATATTTGTATTAAAACTCACAACATATATTTTGTCGTATTTTACACGACAGTTGTATAATTAGTTGTATTTGGATTTTTGTACCATGTAAGTGGCGACCCAAGATGGGTGACATATACCTAATTTTGGGGGCGTCACAGTTGGTATCAAAGCTTTGGGATATGATCCCTGGCTGAGGTGTGAGACAAGAACTAGAAGGGGAGAGACGGGGAATTCCTTCGCTAGTATGACCTACCTAAGTTTAATTAGTAATTTAATTGGTCGGTCAGAGTATAGGGATAATATGAGATTACTCAATTAACCCTTGTTTTGTGACAGTGTTTGTATTCAGATGTTGTGAATAGGGCTCAGTTATTGGAGCACGATAATGAGTCAGCTCAACCAAAAGGTAATGACCAACAACACGATAATAATCATACTGGTGGCAACGGCTATCGAAACAATGATAACCATCATGGTGGAAATTATCATGCCAAAAATGGTAACCACTTTTGTGGTAATCATGGCAAAGATAATAGAAGTGAAAATTACAAGAAGAGAAGGTCATTTAGCCAATTTTGTCGTGCACCAAAGTCAAGTCCAGCTGGGATGGTGGCACCAAAAGTGGATACGGACAAAACAAAGTCGTTGGTTTTAGAAATAGCGTTTTTCATGACTTCTCAAAAAGCGAGTAAATCGAATGAAGTTAGCACGGGTTAGTTAATTATAAATTCTTGCGAAGTCTATACCTTATTAGATATCGATTCTACCCATTCTTTTATCTCTTTTGCTTGCGTTCAACGTTTAAATTTGACTCTAGGGAAGTTAGACTTTGACCTATCGGTTGAAACTCCGTTAGGAGAAACCTTCATTTCATGTGCTATCCAAGTCTCGGATGAGAGTAACAGTTTTGAATGATATTTCTATCATTAATAAATTTCTTGACGTATTCTTGAAGACTTCCTAGCCTACCCTAGAGCGTGAAATCGAATTTTGTATTAACCCCAGTACAAAAACCCATTTTTTAAACCCACAAATATTTCATCAACTAAAAGGATCGGGTTTACGTTGATTATGAGGAGAGTCATAATAAAAGTATTGGACTGATGAAAATCATGGGTATATGAAGTATTAGTAAGTGTTATGAAGAGTTATGTTGGTTATTATGAGAAAACATGAAAGTTTCTTAGAAATCACAAAGGGTTGAAAAATCAGATTTTGGTAAAAACGTAATATGAAATTCAATTGACCATATCTCCTATTATATTTCGAATTTTTGAGTGTGGTCAAGTCCTAAAGTTAGATCTATGAGTCTTATAACTTATCCAAGTGGAATCACTAGAAAAAGTGTTGTAGATTTTCGTGTGGACTGATTTTAACAAAGGAGGCAAAAGCTGTAAAAACCGAAAAAGCTACTGTCCAGATTTTTAAAAGGGCATTTTTTTCCACTTAATTTATGAAAAAAATTCTGGCTTTTTGGGAAATGAAAGTATATGGTATAAGGTAACTCCTGTCCAAAATTGAGCTCATTCTGACTTAAAATGAGCAAGTTATGACCATTTCAATATTTAGGTTTTTCCGACGAAAAATGCTATAACTGGAGTTCTATAACTCCGATGACCATGAAATTTAAACTGGAAGCTCACATTAACATGTTTAAGATCCTTCCAAGATTTGGGAATTTTTGGAGTTAAACTTGAGGTAGCTAATTTCTTAAGAAATTAATTGGAAATTAATTTTTGAAAAATAGTAAATGAATTTTAAAAATTTCAAGAAAAATATATTTTCATTATGGGACTATATTATATTAAATCCCAGAAAAAAAATATTTTTGGAACTGATTTGATATTTTTCATGAAAATAATCTAGTTATGAGTAAATGAGTTAAATATGTTATGTGAAGTAACAAAATTGGAAAATAGAATTTTATGGCTGGCTAGAGAATCCTATATAGAGTATGTATTATTTTTTGATGAGGATTTGATCATTGGTGATGATATCTTATGAGTATGGCATTTTGAATTATTAAATGCATTATATGGTAAAGCGTAAACAATTAAAATAAATTGTTTATAAGTTTAAGAAGTGATTAAAATATTGTTATAATATTAATGATATTAGATTATGAGATTATTAAGTGATTGATAACATTGGGATATTCATGAACTCTGGATAAATTATATTATAAATGTTTAATATTTATCCTTTATCTCATTTGATGATTCTTTATATCATTATACTCATGCTTATATTGTGTTGAAAGTCATCTACGTGGCTTACGTGCATAGATGGACTTGGTATGATTATGACCGAGGATTGTTCTATAATCATGAACGTAATTGAATTGAAAAACGATTATCTTTGTCACGTAGTGCATGGATAATTCGTGGTCGTGATACTAAAGAATATCCTTGGCCTGTAGTGCAGGGATGATTCGACGATGTGGATTAATTATTGAGCTGAGTCTCAGCAATGAAATATTAATTCATGGATGTGTTCAAAGTCATCCGTGGCTTACGTGCATAGATGGACTTGGTATGATTATGACCAGGGATTGTTCAGTATAATCATGATCGTAATTGAAAACACGATTATCCTTGGCCCGTAGTGCATGGATAATTCGTGGTTGTGATACTATTAAGCTGAGTCTCAGCATTATTGGTTTTACAGTTGTATATCTTTGGCCTGTAGTGCAAAGATGAATTGTTAATGAATATCTTTGGCAGGATTGCAAAGATGAATTTAATGTTTTCAACGATAAAGGTATTCAAGGTATCCTCACCTCTTTATCATACTAGGTACGTACCCTAATTTCGAGGGCGAAATTCCATAAGGAGGGGAGATTGTGAGACTCCAGATTTTATAAATAAAGATTTAAATTTTCTCGAAATAATTTTTTAATATTATGGTATGAATTTGAGATAATATTATAGTTGTGGGTAGTATTTATAAATTTTGCAAAGTATGCAAGTTGTTATATTATATTCGATTGGTCAGGGAATATTTTTTTGTGTCGAAAAATATTGGTACGACGGTACAATTATTAGTGGACCCCACAACAGAATTATTGTCGGATTGAGAAAATGACAAAAATATTTTATTGAAATAACGGCGGAAGTTTTACCGTTGATCTTTGTTGAACTACTTTCGGTAGTAAAAAAGTACAAAGATACGTGTGGTTGCATAGTAGCACACCGGTATTGATTATCGACATTTATGTAGGAAAGTCGCTTTACGATTTATTCAATTATTATCGATTATTAATATGAATTATTATAGCGATAATGACGTTTTGTTTTAATTATTATAGTGATAATGACATGTTGGTGGGAGGAACAAATGATAATGACGTTTTGTTTTATTCGTAATAAAACAAAAATATCTTTTATATAAAATGAATATTTTATTAAAGTTATTCTATAAATAAAATATATTATATTTTATTATGCATAGTGTTGCATAGTATTGCATAGTGTTTGCATAGTAAAATGTTTTTATATAAATAGAATATATTATATTTTATTTAAAAGATTTTTCTTTAAGTATGGACCGTCGGATTAAAGTAAATCAATCTAAACCTTTCATGAATTAGTTACTATGCATTCCATTTTCCTATAAATAGAAGCTCATTCCTTCATTATTTTCTTACGAATTCATTGAAATTTTAGAGAGAGAAATTATAGAGAGAAGCTATAGAGAGAAAGAAGACGAGTATTATACTACTTCACTACTTCTATATTCAGTTCTTTTACGGTAAGGGGTGTTATTCTTTCTTCTTGAAGAGAACATTCTGTTATTCCATTCTTTATTATTCTGTTGGAATAACCTGTATACGCGGTATACCCTATACTTGGTGATATCCTTATGTTATTCCATTCTTTATTATTCTGTTGGAATAACCTGTATACGCGGTTTACCCTATACTTGGTGGAATGACCAGTATATGCGGTTCACCCAATACTTGGTGATCTTCTTCTGTTATTCCATTCTTTATGATTATGTTGGAATAACCGGTTTATGTGAAGTACCGCATACTTGGTGAAACTCTGTTATTATTCCGTCATTTATATTTATGTCAGAATATCCTGTTTGTGCTATACGCCGGACCTGGTTCCATTTTACTATTCCGTCTTTATATTTTTGTTTTAATATCTTGTCTCATCTTTATCTGTAACTCGGGTTCCATTTTACTATTCTCATCTTTATATTTACATGCGAATATCATATACGTATGCTATATCTTGGATCGGTTCCATTGTACTATTCCGTCCTTATATTTATGCTTTAATATCACATGCCTGTCTTATACGCCGGATCCGGTTCCATTTTACTATTCGTCTTTATATTTCGCTTAATATCCTCGCATCTGCTATCTGTATGGACTTCGTTCCATTTTACTATTCCATCTTTATATTTCGCTTAATATCCTCATCATGCTATACGCCGGACTGGTTCCATTTACTATTACATCTTTATATTTTTTGTCGAAATATCCTGCCTGCATCTATATACTGTGGACCTGGTTCCATATTTATTATTCCGCATTTATTATTCTCTTGGAATAACCTGTCTATGTGGATTGCCACATGCATGGTGAATGATCCTTTATATTTATTCCTTATTAAATTGTGGTAATGATCTGTATACGTGGATTACCGCATGACGGGTTAAAATCCATTTGCAGTTTCATATATTCTTTGTTATACACAGTTGGTTAAAGTTTTGACTTCTATAGTCCATGAAATTAATGGAATATCCTTGATATTTGCGCTTCATCCAGTATCTTTCCATGGAAATATTCTTCTGAGCATTCTTGACTTTTATTTTACAAAGAAATATCATGCTGACAATTTGGATATTATTAGTTCTTGGATAAATTAATTCTTGAACTTGTTTAATTGAATTCCTATAACATTGTCATCATCCTCATGTTTATATTATGTTGAAAGTCATCTTTGGCTTACGTGCATAGATGGACTTAGTATGATTATGACTAGGGATCATTCGATATAATCATGAACTGTGATGTTATAAGTGGTGTGGTAAAAGTCTACAGTGGCCTGTAGTGCATTGATGGACAGTTTTTGGTATGATTATGACCAAGGATTTTTCGGTATAATCATGACCATTTATGATTTAATGAATATCCTTGGCCCGTAATACAGGGATGATTAGAAGATGTGATTTATTTATTAAGCTGAGTTTCAGCGATTAAGTTAATGAAAATATTTTTTAAATCATAGAAGATAGTAGGTTTTATTCTCTATTTGACTCTTTTAATGAATTACTTGTTCCGCTGCAGTTAAACTTAATTTTTGTTATATTGTATCAGTTTAACATTGTTGAAGGCTAACGATAATTTATTCTTCATTATCTTAGTCTTAATATTTCTTACTGGGCTAGTTGAGCTCACCCTTTCTTTCACTGTTTTCTTCAGGAAATGAGAACGTAGCAGGAACGAGTCGGGGAACGGGGTGACAGTCCAGATGATAGCATTAGTAGTCCTCACTATTCTGTTAGATAGTGTGACAATAAATGTAATGAGGACTCCATTGGGTATGGATATTGTCTAGATGACAATATTTGTATTAAAACTCACAGCATATGTTTTGTCGTATTTTACACGACAGCTGTATAATTAGTTGTATTTGGATTTTTGTACCATGTAAGTGGCGACCCAAGATGGGTGACGTATACCTAATTTTGGGGGCGTCACACAGTATGTCTTGGAAAACGTTTTAGAAACTATTCAATGACTAGTACTTTCCTGAAAATATTCGTCATATGAAAGAGGTAGAGTTTATTAGACTGGAACAAAACAACATGACGGTGTCCCAGTATGAAGCGAGGTTCACAGAGTTATCTAGGTTTGTACCTCATTTGGTAGAAAATGAGGAACGTATGACGAGGATGTTTCTGAGAGGTCTGAACCCCGAAATTCGTAAATACCTTATCTCTCATAAATTTTCTCTATATTCAGATGTTGTCAACATGGCTCAATTATTAGAGCGAGATAATGAGTATGTGCAACCGATGGACCACAACCAGGGTCATACCGATGGCAGCAACCATCAGAGTAATGATAACTAGCGGGGAGGAAAGAAAACAGACAAAAGCGATAACCACTCTAGTGGTAATCGTAGCCATGATAATAGAAGAAGCGAGTCAGGGGGAGATTTCAAGAAGAGAAAATACAACAATGATAACATGAAGACGTCAGCACCAACTGGTTCTAGGGGAGGAGAACGACCACCGGTCGTATGTTATAAATGCGGGAAAGAGGGTCATATCAGCCCAAACTGCCCACAACAATCCAAGGTATGTTATAACTGCGGATTGGAAGGACATATAGCTAGAGATTGTTCTGTATCAAAACCAAGTTCAGCGGGAATGGTGACTCCAAAGGCTGTCCCGGATAAGTCAAATCAGCGGTTCCTGGAAGATTGTTTGTCGTGACTGGCCAAAACACGAGAAACCCAAACGAGGTTATCACGGGTAAGCTTATCATAAACTCTTGCGAAGTTTACACCTTACTAGATACCGGTTCTACCCATTCTTTTATCTCTCCTGCTTGTGCTCAACGTTTAAACTTGACTCCGGAGAAAATGGACTTTGACTTATCTGTTGAAACTCCGTTAGGAGAAACTTTCGTCACATCCACTGTTTATAAATCTTGCTTGATCCAAGTGGGCACCATCACATTACCTGTTGACCTTATTTCTTTAAAGATACTTGTTTTTGATGTGATTTTAGGGATTGATTGGTTAACCACTCATCATGCCAAAATTGATTGTTTTCATAAGGTTGTTAGTTTTCATATTCCTAGCCAACCTGTTATATGAATTCAAGCAACTAAACCACTAAAATCAATCACTTTCATATCAAGCCAAAAAGTTATTCGTTTATTGAAAAATGGATGACAAGCTTTCTTAGCCCATGTTATGGATTTGAATAAAGACACGTCAGATTTGAATAATATTTCTGTTGTTAATGAATTTCCTGACGTATTTCCTGAAGAACTTCCCGGTTTACCCCCAGAACGAGAAGTTGAATTCTTTATTGACCTTGAACCAGGTATAAAACCCATTTCTAAAACCCCATATCGAATGGCTCCTATTGAACTTCAGGAGTTAAAGGTCCAACTACAGGAATTGTTAGACATCGATTTCATTCATCCTAGTACATCTCCTTGGGGTCTCCTATTTTATTCGTAAAGAAGAAAGACGGGAGTATGCGACTTTGTATTGACTACCGAGAATTGAACCATGTCACCATCAAGAATAGGTATCCGCTACCTCGCATTGATGACCTGTTTGACCAGTTGCAAGGAGCACAATTCTTTTCGAAGATCGATCTTCGTTCTGGATATCATCAGCTGTAGATTAAAACTGAGGATATTCCGAAGACTGCTTTCAGAACTTGGTATGGGCATTACGAATTCTTAGTCATGTCTTTTGGATTGACTAATGCTCCTACTGCCTTCATGGATATGATGACCCGAGTATTCAAGAAATATTTGGATCAGTTCGTTGTTGTCTTTATTGATGACATCCTCATCTATTCCAAAAGCCGTGAAGATCATGAGCACCATTTGAAGCTGATACTTGAAAGGCTTCGCGAGAATAAGCTATATGCCAAGCTGAGGAAATGCGAGTTCTGGCTTGAGGAAGTAGCATTCCTTGGGCACGTGGTGTCAAAACATGGAGTATCTATTAACCCGGCGAAGATTGAAGCAATACAAAGTTTGGAACAACCAAAGTCGGTGACCGAAGTACGTAGCTTTATGGACTTAGCTGGTTATTATCGGAGATTCGTGGAAGGATTTTCTCGAATCGCTACTCCGTTAACTCAGCTGACTCGAAAAGATACAAAACTAGTATGGAGCGAGGAATTTGAGAAGTGTTTCTAAGAGCTCAAGAGGAGACTCATTTCGGCACCTGATCTGGCAATACTATCGGGTTCGGATGGATTTGTTATCTACAGCGATGCTTCGGTCAAAGGGTTAGGATGTGTTCTCATGTAACATGGGAAAGTCATAGCTTATGCCTCGCGATAACTCAAAGAATATGAGAGGAATTATCCTACTCATGATCTAGAGTTGGCAGCAGTCATTTTTGCATTGAAAATCTGGAGACACTACCTGTATGGGGAGAAAGTGGATATCTATACGGATCATAAAAGCCTTAAATATTTTTTCACCCAAAAAGAACTCAACATGCGGCAACAATGTTGGCTTGAGCTGTTGAAAGATTACGATCACACTATTTAATTCCATCCTGGAAAAGCAAACGTTGTAGCTGACGCATTGAGTAGAAGATCATATGCGGGTACGAGTGCGATATTGTCAACGCAAAGACCCATTTTGTATGACTTGCAAAGGATGAAGATAAAGTTAAAGACTCCAGCGACCCATGTGATTATGGCGAATATACGAATAGAACCGACTTTAATCGATAAAGTTAAAGCTGCTCAAGCTATGGACCTGGGACTGATGCTTATGAAGAAGAAAGTGCAAGAGGGTGTTATTCCAGAAGCAAGAATCGATGAAGAAGGAATACTTCGAGCCAACTCCAAACTTTGTGTTCCTAACGATTCTCACTTGAAGCATAGAATCATGATGGAGGCACACAACACACTGTTTGCAATCCATCCTGGGAGTGCCAAAATGTATCATGATCTTCGACATACATTTTGGTGGAACAATATGAAGAGAGAGTTCACGAAGTTTATCTCGAGGTGTTTAACTTGTCAACGTGTAAAGGCGGAGCATCATGTGCCAAAGGGTCCATTGCAACCACTTGAGATTCTAAAATGAAAGTGGGAACACGTTACTATGGATTTTATTATAGGTCTTCCTAAGGTTTCTCAAGGAATTGATGCGATTTGGGTTATTATTGATAGATTAACCAAGTCTGCTCACTTCTTACCTATACGAGAAACTTATTCCCTTAAACGTCTTGCTAGTATGTACGTGAATGAGATTGTGAGGATGCATGTCATGCCAGTATCCATAGTTTCGAATTGTGACCCAAGATTCACTTCACGATTTTGGGTTAGCTTGCAGAAAGCTATGGGTACGGATTTACGATTCAGTTCGACATACCATCCTCAAACGGACGGACAATCAAAGAAGACAATTAAAACTCTTGAAGATCTATTAAGACTTTGTGTCCTTGATTTCAAAGGGAGTTGGGATAAGTACTTGCCATCGGTGGAATTCTCCTACAACAACAGTTATCATGCAAGTATAGGCATGACTCCATTTGAGGCGCTGTATGGACGAAAATGTCATTCTTCAGTATGCTGGGACGAGGTGGGAGAAGCAACATTGTTGGGACCAGAATTGGTACGCATAACTACAGAAAAGATCCAAATGATTCGACAACGTATACAAACGGCACAGGATCGACAAAAGAGTTATGCGGATCTTCATCGTAAGGACATGGAATTTGGTATTGGGGATCATGTATTGTTACGTGTTACTCTATGGAAGGGAGTTACAAGATTTGGGAAGAGAGGAAAGCTCAACCCATGATTTATTGGTCCATTTCAGATTCTTGACCGAGTAGGAAACGTGGCCTATAGACTCGCGTTACCTCCAAGCATGTCTCATTTTTATAATGTTTTTCACATATCTATGCTTCGTAAATATGTGAAAGACCCGAACCACATTATTGAGTTAGAACCAGACGAGATAGACGAAGATTTATCGTACGAGGAGGTACCTGTTAAGATCTTGGATAGGAAAGAGCATGTCCTACGCACTAAGATTATACCACAAGTTAAAGTTTTGTGGAGGAACCATGCTATTGAGGAAATAACATGGGAGTTGGAATCGGAAATAAAAATGAAGTACCCTCATTTTTTTGACACACTAGGTACGTACGTCAATTTCGAGGATGAAATTTCATAAGGAGGGGAGGTTGCAAGACCCCAACTTTTTATAAATGAAATTGAATTTTCCTTTAATTATTATTGTGAATAATAAGGTGGTAATTTGATATAATGCTTTGGTTATGGGCGAAATGTGCAAAATTTGCAAAATAAACAAGTAGTTATTAAAATATTCATTGTTGTCGGGGAATATTCGTTTGGTCGTAGAATATTCTTGATGTCGGGGAATATTCGTATGCGAATATGTAAACCATTGGTGCCCCCATAACTAAAAAATGATTGGATGAAAAAAATGACAAAAATGAGTTGTTATAAATAACGATGTATTTGTTACCGTTAACACTGTTGGATTACCTGGTGGTTAAAATACAATAATACGCGTTGTTGCATAGTAGCACACGGTATTGTACAATATTTTTGAATTATTGATCCTTACGTAAGAAGGCACTACTCAATAATTGTTACAATAATTACTGTTCAATATTTTATTATATTGGTTCAATAATTGCTACGTTGATATTTTATATTATTGTTATTTAATAATTGTCACTGCATAGTATTTTCCATTATCATATCAATAATTCATATTATTTGAATAATATTATTAGATAGCATTATTGGCAATGTCTAGAAAGTTCTGTCAAAGAGAGGTTTGGTCACCTAATTGCACGCCAGTAAGGAGAAATCCTTATTGGAAAGCCCCCTCTTTCTTGGGAACTGCCTGATTGTCATTATTGTGATTCTGTAATATTATTTGTGAATAATTAATTATTGATTTATATGATAAGAAAATATTTATTTGATGTGGATATAAATGATGGATTTATTTATGTGTTTATAAATGAAGGAATTAATGTTGAGGAGTTTTATCAGTATTTTTTCGGATTGGATGTATTAAAAACTCAAATCGATGTTCTTAAAGCTTTTTTGTGTGAGTTATAATTTTAATCCGACCGTTGGATCGTTGTGATTTTTGGATATGTTATACATATATAAGTTGGGTATATGTCCACAAATTTTGAACCGTTGAAAATTAACACATGATTTGTTATGAATTTTAAAAGGTGTTGAAACGATATTGAAAATCATCCGTTTGTGGATTTCGGATATTTTCTGTTTGGAATTTGAAAAAACTCAAAGCTACAAAGTTGTAAAGAATTCGATTTCATGCGGAATGGACATAAAGTTTGTATTTTTCTGATAAACGGACTATTTTCTATGAATTATTGAAGTTTCGGAAAATAAAATTGTGACGCCCCCAAAATATGTCCAATCCATCCAACCTATTCTGAGTCGCCAAATACATGGTACAGAAAACAACTACAACTTTATTACTATAATTATCGTGCAAAATACAACAATACATATACTGTGAGTTTTAATACCAACTATGACTCATGTCCCAACTATGGACAGCACCTCACATTGATATATTACATAAAAGTACAGTCAATAACTATTTTAGAAATTAAAATCCTTGGGAAGTGCTCAAGAAAACCTTCGTACATGGGAGGCCATGCGTCTAGGTTATAATAGATATCATATGCCTACAGAATTATCCTTGGTTGACCTAATAGACCCCAAAGAAAAATGAGAAGATTACTATCATGTTCTTTCTAGTGGTGAGTCTTCTCTTGACATATAATTATCTCCGTTATCTTCAAGTGAAAATTATATTTCAAATAAACTCCAAGATCATATAGGTAGTGCTCGTAGATATACTCAGCAAGTGGATGTGCACAACCTTGTCTTATGATAACAGGAGTTTGTAAGTCATTAGACATCTTGTATGATAGTGGCAAAACACCCTTCCAAAGTTGGGTTCGCCTCACCCTATTTGATTCACCAAATATAACTATTAAATGACGTATAAAATACAACACACTAAAATCCTCAATAAAATCATTTCCATACTCTATAGGGAGAACCTCAACAACTATAGACCACCGTTCTATTCTCTTGTTATCCCCGCTCGACCCAGCTACACTCTTATTACCTGAAACGAATTGTGAAGCAAAAGGGTGAGCACAAATAGCCCAATAAAGAATATCATGACTAAAGATAATTAAATTATCAATAGCCTTCGTCAGTAATAAATCGAGATTTAGAACATATGGTAGATGATAAAACTTTTCAACCATAGTTGCGATGGAACGAAGCGATCCATTAGAAGAGTAAAATAGACCATAAAAGTATTATCTTCTCCATGTTAAAAGTCCACCAACAATATTTTATCCACAGAACATCAATCAACAGTTCATGTCCGCAATCATGTGAATAACTCATAATTGTGATTCTAAATTCCTCTTCTCATCTAAGACGAAGATAATTTCATCACCTGTCTTTACCTGAAACATCAAATATCATAGTTATACCAAATCACAGTTCCTGTTCATAATCATACTAATAAATTCATCTTTTGCATGATGGCCAAAGATATTCATCAACAGTTCATCTTTGCACTACATGCCAAAGATATTCAACAACAAGTCATCTTTGCACTACATGCGAAAGATATTCATCAATAATTGATCTTTGCACTACAGGCCAAAGATATTCATATCTCAAAGAAATACATAATCATTTCAGAATTTATATAAATCATAATTATAACCATATATGTTGATCAATTCACCTTTGCACTTAAGCTAAAGATATTCAATTATAAATTCAATGGTCATGATCATACCAGTCAATAATTCAACTTTGCACTACTGGCCAAAGAGAATCTATAGTCACGATCATACAATTAATTTACCCATCTTTTCACTCAAGTCAAAGAGAAATATCATCATTAGGGTTATAAGAAAGTTTAATATGATAATAAAAACAATATAATCAACATATAGATTTAATCTCAAGAGTAAGATTCATAAATCAATGATCTCATAACACCTTAATCAAAATGTTATAAATCACTTAATAATCTCATAATCTAATATTATTAATATTACCATAATATTTTAATCATTTCTTAAACTTATAAACAATTTATTTTAATTGTTTACACTTTACTAATAAATGCATTTAATCATCTTAAAATACCAAACTCATAAGATTTCATCACCAATAACCAAAACCCTCATAAAAAATCTGCATATACCTCATATATGATTCTCAAGCCATAAAATCATATTTTTCAATTTTCTTACTTCACATAACATATTTAATTCATTTACTCATAACTAGTCTATTTTCATGAAAAATACCAAATCAGTCCCAAAAATACTTCTTTTCTGGAATTTAGCATAATATTGTCCCATATTGAACATATATTTTTCTCGGAATTTTAAAAATTCATTTACTATTTTTCATATGGCCAAAACCACCGAATAATATTTATCATAAATTGTACTTTTATCCAAAAATTCCGAAATTCACAGGGTATAATGATATTAATTTCATTAATTTTGGAGTTAACTACAAGGAGTTATAAGGGTTTACTTTTTAAAAAGTCTTTTCTCAAAAAATCCATAACTCTTAATCTATACATCAAAAAATCGCCATTTTTGGACACAATCTACAAAACTCATCAAATTATCATTTCAATTTTTTCCAGAATTTTTGAAGGTTCAGAAAAATTTCAAAATTGAAAAACATAATAACCCTTACATACTAACGACAATATCCCTTACCTCAAAAGAGCAGTACTTCTGACTAGAATAACGCTGAACGAACTTGCACCGTATAGCAACACTCAAGATATCAAAATACTCACAAGAATATACGCGATAATATAGAGAGAGAAAACTTCAGTTTCTGGTGTGATTTTCAATTTTAACCTAAGCACCTTATTTATAGGAAAATGCTTAGAACACCAAAGCAGAAAATTTAATAAAATATTAATATATTTTTATTAAATTCCTACGCACACAATCTTCAACTGAACTCAGCCCCTAGCACATGTTAAATGAGTCTCACAAAATGTAAAAAACGTTTTTCTTAATAAAAATAATTAAAACTTCAAAAATTAATTATTTCGGAGCTTTGGAACTTCAATAATTCATAATAAATAGCTCTTTCATCAGAAAATTTGAATCTCGCAATGTTTTATAGGAAATTCAATTCTCTACAACTTTGCAGAAGAAAGTTTTTCCAAATTCCAAACAGAAATTGACCGAAATTCATAAACGGGTGATTTTACATGCTATAATCAAATTTCAGTCAAGAAATGGGGTCCACCGACATGTTTAACATGTTTTAAATAATTTTAGTAACAAAAATACTCCTCCTCCTCATATACTCATATATTCCACATTCACTGTAAAAATATCACCATTATTATATTATTAAAATAATAAATTCAAATGAATTATTTTATCAGAAAAGATAAAATATTAATTTTTAACAATTGTCACATTTAAAAATTTTCTCCATCTATATCCATATAAAATCAATATTTTTCTCATCATATAAATCAATAATTAATTATTCACAAATAATATTACAGAATCACAATATTGACAACCAGGCAATTCCCAGGAAAGAGGGGGATTTCCAATAAGGATTTCTCCTTACTGGCGCGCAATTAGATGACCAAACCTCTTCTTGACAGAACTTTCTAGACATTGCCAATAATTCTATCTAATAATATTATCCAAATAATATGAATTATTGATCCGATAATGGAAAATACTGTGCCGTGACAATTATTGAAACAACAATAATATAAAATATAAACGTAACAATTATTGAATCAATAAAATAAAATATTGAACAGTAATTACTGTAACAATTATTGAGTAATGCATTCTTAAGAAAAAAATTATCATGCTTCATGAATAGTACTCGTGAATAGTAATTCGTGAATAGTAACTCATGAATAGTAACTCGTGAATAGTAATTTGAGACCCCAGATTTTATAAATAAAGATTTAAATATCTCGAAATAGTTTTTTAATATTTTGGTGTGGATTTGATATAATGTTATAGTTGCGGGTAATATTTATAAATTTTGCAAAGTATGCAAGTTGTTATATAATATTCAATTGGTCGAGGAATATTCGTTTTAGTAGGGAATATTCGTACAACGGCGCAATCATTGGTGGACCCCACAACGAAATTATTGTCGAATTGAGAAAATGACAAAAATATTTTTATGAAAATAACGGCGGAAGTTTTACCGTTAAAACTGTTGAACTACTCGGTAGTAAAAGTACAGTAATACGCGTGGTTGCATAGTAGCACACGGTATTGATTATTGATGCTTACGTGAGAAAACACTCAGTTTTGTTTAATTATTGCTACAGTAGTTGTTGCATAGTATCTCACATTATTTGATTCAATTATTGTTGATTTATACGTTTTGTTTTATTAGTATTATTAACGTAATAAAACAGAAACATCTTTTTATATAAAACAGAATACTTTATTAAAGTTATTCTATAAATAGAATATATTATATTTTATTATGCATAGTGTTTGCATAGTGCCTGCATAGTGTTTGCATAGTAAAAATCTTTTTATATAAATAGAATATATTATATTTTATTTAAAAGATTTTGCTTTAAATATGGACCGTCAGATTAAAGTAAATCAATCTGGACCGTTCATGAGTTAGTTACTATGCATTCCATTCTTCTATAAATAGAAGCTCATTCCTTCATTATTTTCTTACAAAATCACTGAAACTCTAGAGAGAAAATTATAGGGAAGCTATAGAAAAGTATTCTGCTACTTCCCTACTCTTATATTTATTTTCTTTTACGATAAGGAATATTATTCTTTTATATTCAAGAAGAGAACTTCTGTTATTCCATTTCTTTATTATTCTGTTGGAATAACCTGTATACGCGGGCAACCCTATACTTGGTGACATTCTTCTATTATTCTGTCTTTACTATTCCGTTGGAACATCCATGCATCTTTATCTGTGGGACTGGTTCCGCTTTTAATTATTCATTCATTACATTGGAATATCCTCATGCATCTATATATACACCCAGACTTGGTTCCGTTTTAATTATTCATTCATTCTATTGGAATATCTTGTCTGTGCTATACGCCGGACCTGGTTCTGTTTTAATTATTCATTCATTCTGTTGGAATATCCTGTCTGTGCTATACGCCGGACCTGATTACATTTTAATTATTTATTATTCTGTTGGAATATCCCGTCGGTGTGAATTTCACCTGACCTGGTTCCGTTATTATTATTATGTTGGAATAACCTATCTATGCGAAGTACCACATGCATGGTGACTTCTTTTGTTATTCCATTCTTTATTATACTCAGTTGGTTAAAAATTTTGACTTATATACTCCATGAAATTAGTGGAATATCCTTGATATTTGTGCTTCATCCAATATCTTTTCATGGAAATATTCTTCTGAGCATTCTTGAATTTTACACCACAAAACAGTATCTTGTTGACAATTGGGACATTGTTGGTTCCTGGACAAATTAATTCTTGAAGTTGTTTTATTGAATTCTTATATCATTGTCATCATCCTCATGTTTATATTCTGTTGAAAGTCATCTGTGGCCTGTAGTGCATAGATGGACTTGATATGATTATGACCGAGGATTATTCTAGTATAATCATGGCCGTAATGTTACAAATGATGTGGAAAAAGTCCTCATTGGCCCGTAGTGCATTGATGGACAGTGTTTGGTATGATTATGGCTATGGATTCTCTTCGGTCAAGGGAGCAAGGATGAATTGTTTTATAGCATGATCAGGACCGTTGATGAAAACACAATTATCTTTGGCCCGTAGTGCATGGATAATTCGTGGTCGTGATACTAAAGATTTATATCCTTTGCCTGTAGTGCAGGGATGATTTAATAATGTGGATTATTTATTGAGCTGAGTCTCAGCGATAAAAATGATGAAAAACTTTTTAAATCATAAAAGATAGTAGATTTTATTCTCTACTTGACTCTTTTAATGGATTGCTTAATTCCACTGCAGTTTTTGATCTAAAACTTGTTGTCTATTATATTCTATCAGTTGTTATACTGTTGAAGGCTAAGGATAATTTATTCTGCATTATCTTAGTCATAATATTTCTTACTGGGCTAGTTGAGTTCACCCTTTCTTTCACTGTTCTCTTCAGGAAATGAGAACGTAGCCGAGACTAGTCGGGGAATGGAGTGACGGTCCAGATGATAGCATTATTAGTCCTCACTATTCTGTTAGATAGTGTGACAATAAATGTATTGATGACTTATTTGTGTTTGAATACTATCTAGATGACAATATTCGAGTTAAAACTCATTGTATATGTTTTATCGTATGTTACACGACAGTTGTATAATTAAGTTTGTATTTGATTTATGTACCATGTAAGTGGCGACCCAAGATGGGTGATGTATACCTAATTTTGGGGGCGTCACAGTTGGTATCAAAGCTTAGGGATATGATCCCTGGCTGAGATGTGAGACAAGAACTAGGAGGTGAGAGACGGGGAATTCCTTCGTTAGTATGACCTACCTAAGTTTATTTGTTATTTAATTGGTCGGTCAAAGTATAGGGATAATATGTGATATGTTAATTAACCCTTGTTTTGTGACAGTGTTTGAGAATGGCATCTAAAAATGCTGAGATAAGTAATAAAGCACATGAGAGCGTTGATTCAGCTCAAGCAAAAGGTAACGACCAACAACACGATATAATAATCGGTCTTAAATTGGCAATGATCGTCGGGACAATGATAACCATCGTGGGGGAAATTATCATGCCAAGAATGGTAACCACTTCGGTGGAAATCATGGCCAAGATAATAGAAGTGGAAATTTCAAGAAGAGAAGGTCATTTAGCTCAATTTTGTCATGCACCAGAGTCAAGTCCAGCTGGGACGGTGGTACCAAAGGAAGTTACGGACAAAACAAAGTTGGTGGTTTCAGGAAGAGCGTTTTTTGTGACTCCTCAAAAAGCGAGTAAACCGAACGAAGTTAGCACGGGTTAGTTAATTATAAACTCTTGCAAAGTCTATACCATGTTAGATATCGGTTCTACCCATTCTTTTATCTCTCTTGCTTGCGTTCAACGTTTAAATTTAACTCCGGAGAAGTTAGACTTTGACTTATTGGTTGAAACTTCTTTAGTAAGACCCTTCGTTACCTCCACTATTTATAAATCTTGTTGATTCAAATCGACATTTTCACGTTACCTGTCGATCTTATCTCTTTGAAAATATTTTCCATTAATGTGATTTTTGGAAATGATTGGTTAACTACTCATCATGCTTTTCGTAAGGTTGTTAGCTTTCATATTCCTAACCAACCTGTTATGTGAATTCAAGCAACCAAACCACTAAAGACAATCATTGTCATATCAAGCCATAAGTAAAGTGCCCTGATCCTTTCATTGTTGACTTCCTTGTGTGGAATGCACCGAAGCCAGACTCTCTGTAGGCGACATCGTGAATGAAGATGGCAAGTTGATAGGTATCATTGTGAGGTTCTATCCAAGTTAAGGGATAGAAGTCACGGTTGGTATCAATGGGACGTACTATCTGTCGACGTCGGGATTTTTTACTGTCCCTTTTCGTTACTTGTTCTTTGGTGTTCTCATGTTAATGTGAGATTTGTTTGAAAAAACAAGTGAAAAAGGTCCGACATGTATAATGTCGACGATTTGACTTTAAGAGTCGCCAATTGGTGTTTTTAACTAGTTGCACCAACGCAACCGAAAAGGTTTGCACATTGACCTAGTGTTTTGACACTGCTAAACGGGTATGTGAATCCGAGATTCATTAAGGGTTCAGGGGCTTGATTATGCGGAAGGAAGGTATTAGGCACCCCCCGACATCCGTATTGCCACGGTGACCGCCACTTTTCAAAGAAACTGTTATATGAATGTGTGTGTGTGTGTGTGGATCAATGTGCAATTATATGAAAGTAGTGCGAGGCCTCGTTCGCACTTATATACAAGGGTTTGAATTTTATTTAGGAAAATCCAATTTTAACCACAAGATATAGCATTGAAGTTTTGTAAAAGAGGTTTTTCAAACCCTGTGCTCAATAGGAATTGAGACCTTTTCATACTTCCATTTTTATTGTTAAATGTCCGACTTGTTTACTTTTATTTTCGAGATGTGAAGCATCTGCGCGAAAAACAATATACAACAAAATAATGTACAAGCTGATTACATATGAAAAACGTCCATCACGGGAACCGAATCTAGATTCATCATTCTGAATCTGTAAGATCACATGATTCCTAGGCTCACAAAATACTGCAATTGATAGGGAAAGCAGTAAGCAGTTATATATATATATATATATATATATATATATATATATATTGATATGATATCCACCACGAATCATTCTCCATGGGGAATCAAACAGCAAGCAAATATATATATATAAAAGTGATAAATATATATATATGGACAT
This sequence comes from Panax quinquefolius, assembly GCA_020205615.1. Taxonomy (NCBI): domain Eukaryota; kingdom Viridiplantae; phylum Streptophyta; class Magnoliopsida; order Apiales; family Araliaceae; genus Panax; species Panax quinquefolius. The sequence continues at coordinate 19,186,837 of CM035157.1, forward strand.
GATCAGCCACCACGAATTCTTCTCCATGGGGGATCAGGAAAGTAAATAAAGCAGTAAATGCTATCACCGCCACGAAGTGAACCCCAGGCAGGACAAAATGTAAAGAAAGCTGTAAAAAAATCAATCATACGAAAGTGAACTCCAAAGTGAGACGGAATGTAAATATATATATATATATATATATATATATATATATATATAAAAAGCAATAAACGCACTTGGGATGTGAATCCGTGGCTCATCGGATATGTCCGATAACAATTATATATATATATATATATATATATATATATATAAACAATTAAACGCTCTGGATGTAAAATCCGGGCTCATCGGATATGTCCGATAACAATTATATATATATATATATATATATATATATATATAAACAATTAAACGCTACGGATGTAAAATCCGGGCTCATCGAATGAGTCGACCACAGTTCATATATATATATATATATATATATATATATATATATATATATATATATATATAAAAAGCAAATAAATGCTCCAGACCAAAGTCTAGGCTCAATCGAGGCACAACTCGATAATGTTAGTCCGTATATAAGAAATATATACATATATTTATATATATATATATATATATATATATATAAAGACAGAAATGAAAAACACGGAAAAAAGTCTGGGCAAACACATTCACACGACTCTCAATGTGTGTAGCAGTGTGTAATAGTAGAAGAGAGAAGCTTTCTGAACACAAGAAGGCTTACAGTTGACTGCCAAAGTAGACTTCTTTGACTTCAGATGTATGAACACTTAGCTTTTAAAAGATAAAAAGTATCTATATGTAAGCTCACTAGTGTTTAAAGAAGAGAAAACTCTCAAAAGATGTGTATGCAGAGCTAAATGGACAGGGCTTCCTCGCCTTTTTCCTTTATTTCTCCCTTCAAATGGCTGACCCCAAGCCTCATATTTATAGACTGATGGTCGCAGGTCTACCTGCGACAGCCGCAGGTTTACTTGCGGCTGGGCGTGGTGGGCCCAGGCCTGTCGGGTCTCGTCGTCTTGTAGTACGTGCAATCGCGTAGTGTAATGTCCAGTCGAACTTGCAGAACTTCAATCCTAGCGTCCAAACGAAGCGTATCTGTACTTCTTCGGACAACTGGTGTCGAGACTTACGTAATGACTTGGATTAGAGGTTGTACGAAGTCGTGAAGAGGGGACCATGCCCATGGTCTTCAGGCTTCAAATTCTATCTAAAGTACTGCCATACGTAATAGTCACTCGGGATTGTCATTCCTCGGTTATTTGGGACATTTGTGGTATGTATGTACGTCTAAAATGTTGAGACAATTTGCCATTTGTCAGACGAACAAGATGATGTTTGACTCTTTGCCGGGGTTATCGCTGGGTTGAGCTGAAAGTAGACGTTGCTCAGGGTTACAGCTGAGATTGGACTACTGGTTGGTATGCTGCGATATCATCTTGTTGACGTTGTGAGATGATGTTGGTGACTCCTCACCGGTGTTATCGCCGGTTTAAGCAGAAAGCAGACGTTGCTCAGGGTTACTACTGAGATTGGACTGCTTGTTTGTGTACCTCACTGTCATCTGTGATTGAAGCTGATTGCATGTGGTTGCAACAAGCAAATCCGGAATTATCACCGGAACTGCGACGACATCTCTTGGGGTTATCGCCAAGGATGGGACTGCTATTCCCAGTGTTGTCTCTGGGACTGGAACTGAACGTCGCGGTGTCATCGCCGAGACAGGACTGTCCTCTCCGGTGTTGTTGCTGGTCTTTTGATCCGCACATCTCGGGGTTATCTCTGAGATTGGAAATGACGAGCCCGGTGTGTGTTCCGGGTTTGGAACCAATGCTCCTGATTTGTGTTCCGGTTTGGAGCAAAACTTCCGGTAGTATCCGGACTTATTGTAAGCTGTCTTACAGGGTTATCTCCAAAAGACGAATCTACCCTCCTGCAATGTTAGTACGTAAGAGTGTAGAAAATTTCGAGTTTCTACAGATGCCCCTCTTTATCATATTCATGCAATGCAATGCATGGATAGGATAAAGAATCCTAGACACTTGAAATGCAAGCAAGATTATCATGATGCAGTGTACAACAACATGATGAAAATGTATGCAGAATGTATGAATGATTGCCAGGAATTCCTGTTGGGATGACAATCAACGTCGGCTTGGACATGCGATCCAAGTCTTCGAGGATGCTGACGTTTGGACTAACACCAAAGTCTTGAACCCTAGACACCGACCTATACTCCATAGAGGTACCTCTTACGTACAAGAGATCTGTGGGGATAGAACTGCGTTCGTTCTGAGGATGTGTATGACATGTTCCCTTGTACTGTCGGAGTTACTGCCAACAGTTGTTTGTTATCAGGGTTGCCTGATCTTCAATGATGTGTGTGTCATCGGTTGTATTGTACTGTCGACCTTGCTGAGGAAGGTTGTTCCAATGGATTTAATTGCCATTGGTTGACATGATGTCAAGGCTGCTTAACCTTCATTGATTTGTGTTTCAATGGTTGCATTGCGTGGCGACCCCGTAGGGGATGGTCGAGATGTTCTTTGGTTCTGTATATGTAACCCATGGGGGATGTTCGAGATGATTAAATGGTTTTGCGTTGTAACACCACCCGGGTGTTAATCTGAATAATGACATCGATCGCATTGTGGGGTATTCTTACGAGCATGGTTGGTGAAAGCTGAGCTTCTCGGTATCGTATACCCTGTATCCGGGTGAATACCATTGAGATGACGGGAGTTTAATTACGTGAAACGAAAACCAATTTTTAGGTAGTTCAAAGATCGCGTAAGCGTTTTACTCTGATTTGGCCTTTTCAGCTTGTGAAACCTCCTTTGTAACTCAAACTGGACCGAGTCGGAGGTGTGGGACCCACGTAGGAGGGCTGTAGGTGGACCTGCAGGTGCCGCAAGTTGACATGCGGCCAACCGTGGCTATGTATAGCCAGTTGGTTGCTTTCATAAGTCATTTTTAAGCTGCGCCGCGAAGAAAATCTGAGAGCTTTTCTGCAGACCTGCTGAGTTCGGGCAACTTTCTGCATATTCTATCACCGTACAAGCGTTCTTCACTGTCCTGGTAACACATGCATGTATTTTTTTTACAATTTTTGTCCGTTGGAAAATGACTTATCGCATGAAATGCATTTAGACACATAGTAGTGAATATACATGCTGATATGACTTGATAAAAACATTCAACATAGCAAAATGTTAGTATTTAACCATGTTGAACATGATGATGTGAAAAAATTTGACTTTTGAAATAGTCAAATTGGTACCTTTTACTGTCATTTCTTATCCTATTTGAGGACAAATGAGTAAAGGCAAAGTAGTGAATAATCCTGGTAATTAGAGTACACTTACAGATTATCACCGTGATATGATGAATGCATACAGGATGTATATGACTGTGTACAGGTGTGCTACTGAATGGCCACCTAGTCATGCCTATGTGCATGTGGATAGTCCCTTTTTCAAAGGAAACTATGGCAAAATTTTTCAAAATGTGGGCATTGAGCAGTTATGCATTTTTAACTCTACATCATATGTATGTTAAAACAGTGCATGTATGCATGTGACCATGAAATGCATTTTGAAAAATATTCCAGGTATAGAATTACCACACCCTTTCTAAGGTGATTTGGAGATTTGCTGTCCAGACATTATGGATCTAGATCAGCCGAGTAGTTCCCACAGGACCACTTCTGGTGTACGGAGGAGGGCTGTTGAAGAGCCTCAGCGTCGTTCTACGAGACAACCTTGTCGTTTAGTGGAGGGGGTAGTGCGTCCTATTCGGGTTGAGGTGCTGAATATGGAGGAGGAGGAGGAAATGGATGTACCATTCGAGGTTCCAGCTCCTGCTGCACGTGTTCCTCGTAGGGAATTGCCCGATATTCAAGTGGCAAACCCAGATCTTTTGGGTGACTTGTGTAGGCATCCTTCTGTATACCTGCATGCAAATGAGGTACAAAATTAGATCGTTAATCTTCCTTATTTCCTATTGATAAAGAGTCAAGGCGTCTGATGTTGATCTGCATTTGATGCAGGTTCCAGGCTTCACACAGCCTCGAGGGAACTGGTTTAGCATCCACTCTATGTATCAGGCCTTGCATGATGACTATAGAGCGATCGCCCATGGCTGGGGATTTGAGAGGTTTTTCTCTATTCTACCCGTCGTCATCCACAGGGGTTACCTCGAGCACTTTGTCGATGGTGGTTCCACCAAACTCGATCCACTTCATTTCTTTGGGCTGAGGTGATGATGGCCATGGATGGATTGGCGGTTTATCACGGCATGGAGTTTGGAGGGAGCCGGTGCCTTGCCTGCGAATATTACCCTACTACCGTCGGATCCTTGTTGGGAGTTTTGGCGAAGCGCTCGAGGCGGGGCTGATAGGGCGGTCCTTTGGCGTGGAGATCTTATGAGTGGGGGCTATTGAGTGAGCCCTTACCCGGATGATGATGAGTCAGGGATCGCATTCTGCGGCGATTGTTCCTGATGATCATTAGGGGTTGCTTCATAGCAGACAACTCTTCTACGGTGTCTTTCGCTTTGATTAGCGCTACTCGACACGTGGACCGTATGGGAGAGTATGACTGGGGTTCCTATACCTTTGCCTATTTCCTCAGGGGGATGTGCATGCGATCGTAGGGCTTGACCGAGGCGTGGTTAAGATTTTATCCGTTTCTGCTGGTGAGTGTTTCTCTTGTCTTTTTCCATGTACAGGTTAAGAGTGTTGACTGACAGCAGGTGTTTTGCCTTTGTGTTGGCAGCAGGTGACAGCAGGATTTTATGAGAGGCTCCCTTATTTACGTCCTATGAGTGTGTTAGGTTTAGATACCTACCCATGAGGATGGAGATGGCATCATTCCATACTGGCGGAGGTCCTTGTTTTTGAGGGTTTTACTCATTGTCGCCTGCAGCTGGAGATATTGACAACTGATGTCACCACGTGGATTCCCTACTCTGGAGAGCATTTGGGAGTTGGCTTTGAGGATGGGTACCCGACTGGAGTAGAGTACTTTATATACACCCGCAGGATTCCTCTTTTCACCGATGGAGGATGGGAGCTCTATTTAGGAGAGCGTGCGATTAGGAGCACCACAGGAGAGATTCGTATGCCGATCTTGCCACCTGCCAGGCGTTATTGGCCTGTTTCGCAGTCACCCGTCGTTGACATCCCATTGATGGGGATTGACAGTTTTACATTGTCAGAGGGCCCCTATTCTCAGGAGACGTTCCAACATTGGTGGATCCCTCGTACCATTGGAGCTCAGACCCGCACCACACAATTCATGGGGGGATATGGTTCCAGGATCCGTGATGATGACGGATTGGCTAGCCTGTGTCAGAGATCCAACTCATATGACACAGATTGAGAGATTGACTCGGCAGCTGGATCGATCACATCTTTTCATTCGGCACTTGGGCAGAGATCCTTCAAAGGCAGATACTTTTGATCCTTCCAGCAGTGGAGCTGGCCCTTCAGGTGACCCATTTGGTTTTACCGGTGCAGATCCTCCTTTGTATAGGCCTGACATCCCAGTAGACAGAGATCCAGTGACTTAGGAGGAGTTACATCAGGTGGATAGCATTGATGATGTTGACATTGACACTATTAACTTCTTCTGATGTATTTCTCGCTATCTCTTTTGATAGGCCTCTGTTAGTTGTTGGGTAGATTTGCCCCATTTCCTTGTATTTTAGCTGTACAAAGATGTATTAGATGATGATATACTTAGGAATGCATGTACATTTTCATTCCCTATATCATATTGCCATCTATTGTATCATGCATGTTATTATTATGTATATGTATGTATATCTAGAGATGTTCAGCATTGACCCCTGGATGGTCTTATGCCACGGCCTGCACAGATGTCTTATTCGACAGTTAGTCGTATTGATCATACCCCACCATCTGCTGTGGTAGTTGGTATTCGATCATGGTATGATAGTATATCACCATCAGACATGGTGATTGTAGGTGATCTGTTGTAGCATACTATGACCCTACTGATGTTTCAGGTTCCTCCAGGATTTATAGAGGGCATGCTAGAGCATTGGATATCAGATAGACAGGTATTCCGCTTCGGAACCTGCGAGATGACTCATACTTTGGAGGAGTACGCACGTTTGACGATGCTGCCATTGGACAGACCTTGCGTGCATATGGTGATGGGAGACATGAGTAGACAGTTCATGACTCTCATAGGTTTGAGGCGTAGAGTGGTGCAGGATGAGATGACATCCGGTCACACGATATCCTAGCGTTTCCTGATTGACAGGTTTGGCTCTGAGGACAGCTACGCACGACATTCTGGGGATTTCACCACACCGGAGGATCATTGGCGTTCAGCCCGTGTAGATGTACTGCTTTTGTGCGTATTGTCATATGTTTTATCTCACGGTACATGGATGAAATTGGACATTGGGCGTCATCGTGGCGATGAGAGAGCTCTCGGGAGGTAATACCATCATTCCGATGATCATTGCGAGACCTTAAAGATTAATTTACATACATCTTCTTATACTTATCCGGCGGGGAGTATTCTGAGTGATTCGATCAATCTTTCATGCGTGTGGTTCATGTCACACTTGCGATCGATTGGCACCTTCAGACGTCATGGATTTTGTTTCACCCATGAGATAGCCATGTCATACTCCTTTCAGCCTATGGAGTGTACAGATGTTGTATCTTAGTCGAATTTCCTGGCAGAGATTGGAGATTCGTTTGGCCTATTGCCGTGTTCAGGGATCGTCTCACCTTACAGCTTTATTACTCATGCTCCGGGCATGGATTATCTCCCTCTGGCTGGTTTGAGGGGCATGATTACCTACCACCCACTGGCCGTGATGTGTCAGTTTGACAAGTTTCAGGACTTTCATCCATATGAGGCGGTGAGTCGGTAACTTCGCGTCACTGCCGGTTCTCGGCGGAGGATGATCCGAGTTGTATACTGTTGGGATCAGCGAGAGTTGGCTGAGTTTTCTGTCAGTCATCCAGGTAGTTCTGCAGAGTATTCCGCATGGATAAAGACAGAGATTGCATTGGTTGCGGCCGTATCCACAGTGTAGGAGACTGATTATGACGATGAGGAGCCTATAGAGGAGACTGTCATTCCCACCGTTGAGTTGACTGCTAGGCTGCCATCATTTGTACTAGATTCTCCCACCCCGAGTGCTGTTGTTACTCAGTATTCAGCACATCATTTGGAGCAGAGCTTACATCTGATGACCTACGAGAGAGATCAGGCTAGGGCCGTGATGTTGATAGCTCTTGATGGGAGAGACGCCGTTTTATTAGAGAGGGATGAGGCTAGATCGGAGAGGGATGCCATGATTGTAGAGCGGGATGCCGCCTTATCTGCTAGGGATGTGGCCATTGCAGATAGTACTTCAGTGTGATCCGAGATGGCTGTCACTTTTGCCGACGTGAGTGCTTACATTGATGGACATTATGCCACCATGCAGTTGGCTTCAGATCTGCTATCTCGTGTAGATACCCTTGGGCAGGAGTTTGCAGCATTACCTCTGTCTTCAGAGAGGGACGCTATGTTGGGTCTGATAGTCCGCATACACACATATCTGTAGATAGCTTTATATTTTCCTGCACAGACTAGCTTAGCCATTTTTGTCATGTATAGCACAGATGTATATATCAAACATTATTATATATGACAGGGAAATATATGTTGATTCATTTTCCTTTTAGTTATGCCTTGATACTTGCTTGATATTTGCCTGTTTCTCTAGGGCCTTTGATCTTGATGCATTCTGAACTTATCATTGATAGATGGACATTGAGACGTCACAAGATCTCTCAGAACGAATCGTTGATTTCTAAAAATCCCTACCATCTTTGGTGTCTTGGGACTGGTATCTGTATGGAAAAGTGGAGAGGATGATAGTTTCTTCATCTCTGAGATTGACCGCTCCACAGATGGTCGCCAGTACTTCTATTCATGAGAAGCCTAGTTAATTCCATCTCTTATGGTTTGGTATTGCTCTTTGAGGCACGATCACAGCTTAGATGGTCACTGTATCTTCTGTTTATGAGAAGAGGCTGGCTAATTCCATCCCTTTGATCTGAAACTAATGAAGTGGGGCAATTTGAAGTTTGATCCCAGTACTGTGTGTCAAGTTTTCTTGTTCTGGTAGGGGTCAGACTGCACCATAAATGGTTGCCTACGTACTCCTATTGAAGAGGAGATCAAGTTTGCGTAGTTCGAACCTAGTGTAAGAGGTTCAACGCTGAATATGGAAGGCAGAAAGGGTGTGAAAGTATTTTTGTTGTTTTTGAAGAAAGGGTAGAAATGTTTTTGTTGTTTTTGAAGAAAGGGTAGAAATGTTTTTGTTGTTTTTGTTTATTGCGACCGGGCCATATAGAATATGGTTGCCTACGTACCCCCTGGTATCAGGGAGATTAGGTCGACGTAGTTCGCCCCTCAGGACAAATGACTGAAAAGTGGAGGTCCCATGTGCAGGGTAATCTGCGGGGAAGATTTTGATCCCGTGTATAGGTTAAGCTGTGGGGAATAGATGTAAATCCCATATGCAAGATATACTGCGGGGAAAAGAAAGTTTAATCCCATGAGGGGGATAAACTGCAAGTGCGAAGAAAGTTTGATCCCGTATTTAGGATAAACTGCAGAGAGGTGTGAAAAGTTTATTCCCATGTTCAGGATAAACTGCAGAGGAGTGTGAAAAGTTTATTCCCATGTTCAGGATAAACTGCAGAGGAGTGTGAAAAGCTTATTCCCATGTTCAGGATAAACTGCAGAGGAGTGTGAAAAGTTTATTCCCATGTTCAGGATAAACTGCAGAGGAGTGTGAAAAGTTTATTCCCATGTTCAGGATAAACTGTAGAGGAGTGTGAAAAGTTTATTCCCATTTTCAGGATAAACCGCAGATAAGTGAAAAGTTTATCCTCGTTTTCAGGAGGAACTGCAGATAACCAGGTTGCTGGTTGGAATTGTATGCTTCCCTGAGGGGCAGAAGTGTATGAAAGGGTTTAACCGGAATGACTAGTGCTTTGATGATCAAGACCAGGATGTTTGTTTGATGACAGCTTTAGACATAGTACCGTTTCACGGTGTCCGAATTAATAAGCTGTGGAAATTCATCACCGTCCATTTCTTGCAACCTGAGAGCACCTCCTGTCAATACTTCCTTGACAACAAATGGGCCTTCCCAGTTAGGAGTGAATTTTCCTTTAGACTAATCTTGGTTGTCAATGATCTTCTTCAAAACCAAGTCGTGTTGTCTGAATTGCCGTAGTCGGACCTTTCTGTTGTAGGATCGCGCAATCCTTTGTTGATATAACTGACCATGGAAGATAGACGCGGTTCGCCTTTCATCTATCAGAGACAATTGGTGATACTTGTCTTATATCCATTGGTCTTCATCCAACTGAGCATCCATCAATGTCCTGAGGGATTCCATTTCCACTTCTATGGGGAGCACTGCCTCCATCCCATAGACTAGTGAGTAGGGGGTTTCCCCAGTGGAAACACGCATTGAAGTTCTGTAGGCTAATAAAGTTAGGGGCAAGAGGTTAGGCCATCCTTTGTGATTGGCGGACATTTTCTGCATGATCTTCTTGACGTTTTTATTAGCAGCTTCAACGGCACCATTCATCTTTAGTCGGTAGATGACAGAGTTGAGATGTTTGATGTGGAATTTTCAGCATAATCCCTCCATCATTTTGTTATTGAGGTTCTTAGCATTGTCTGACACAATGACCTCTGGTTGTCCATATCAGCAAACAACATTGTTTCTGATGAAAGCAACGATGATTTCTTGAGTAACCTTGGGGAAGGAGGCTGCTTCGACCCATTTGGTAAAGTAGTCGATCATTGTGAATATGAATCGATGTCCATTACTGGCCTTGGGCTCGATGGGCCCGATAACATCCATTCCCCACATTGAGAAGGGCCATGGCGAACTCATATTGTGGAGTTCCCTTGGAGGGGCGTGGATAACATTCCCATGGATTTGGCATTGATAGCACCTCTTGATGTGGTCATCACAGTCAGCCTTGAGTGTAAGCCAATAATGTCCTGTACGGAGAATTTTCTTAACCAGTATGGATCCACTCATGTGAGGATCGCATATTCTAACATGGATTTCATCCATGAGCCTCTGAGTTTGGCCTTTGTCTAGACATCTGAGGAGACCTAATCCCACATCTCTTTTGTAGAGTGCATCTCCGCTCAGGTAGAATTTCATAGCAAGTCGATGAATCCGCCTTTTCTCAGTTAAGCTCGCCTCAGCCGGTGTAGATCCATCACGCAAATACTCCTTGATGTGTTGATACCAAGGGTTATGGATGGGAGGTAGCTCATCTGATACTTCTCCAATGTAATTCCCGTAAGCTGGGGTTTTATGCATAACAATCATGATGTTTGGCATGTATTCCTTGTCAGGTATGTAAACTAAGGAGGCCAACGTTGCTAACGCATCTGCAAAATCATTCCTGTTGCGAGGAATGTGTAGGAAGGAGATTTCTTCGAACTCCAAAGCCATCTATAGAACTTGTTGATGGTAAGGCAGTAAATGTAATTCTTTGGTCTGATAGATTCTTGTGGATTGTTTGATTACCAATTCGGAATCCCCAAAGACAGTTAAACGCCTGATACCCATTGAACGGGCAAGTTTGAGTCCCATAATACAGCCTTCATACTCAGTTGTGTTGTTGGTGTTGACAAACTGCAATTTGACGGTGATGGGATACTGCTCCCCCATACAAGATATTAAAACTGCTCCAGCTCCGGAGCCTTCTGAATTGACAGCTCCATCAAAATACATTTTCCAAAGTTGGGATGTATTGTACTGATGTGTTAGCTGGATAGTCATTATCCCTTCATCGGGAAAATATGTTTCCAAAGGTTGGTAATCTCCCGCAGGTGCGGCGGTTAGTTGATCCGCAATTCCTTGACCTTTGACAGACTTTTGGGTTACGTAGACCATGTCAAATTGTTGGGGGATCAACTGCCATCTAGACAGCCAGCAATTCAGTATGGGTTTACTGAACACATATTTAAGAGGATCCACGCGGGATATGAGATGGGTTGTGTGACCATGAAGATAATGTTGTAACCTCATGGAGGCCCATGCCAAAGCACAACAAGTTTTCTCGATCAGAGTGTACTTGTGTTCACTGATGCTGAATCTTTTGCTGAGGTAATAGATATTTCGCTCTCGGCCTCTATTGTCTTTTTGCCCCAGCATACAACCCATGGCATTGTCACTTATGGACAGGTACATGAACAGGGGAACATCATCCCTGGGAGGTACCAAAACAGGAGTGTTTACTAACTGCTCTTTAATGGTGAGGAAGGCTTTCTGGCACTCATCATTCCATTTCATGTAGGAGTTCTTCCTAAACAATTGAAGATTGGCTCACAGGTTGCTGTGAGTTGAGAAATGAATCGGCTTATGAAGTTGATTCTTCCCAAAAATCCCCGTATCTCCTTCTCTATCTGAGGAATGGGCATTTCCTTGATGGCCTGGATCTTAGCAGGGTCCAGTTCAATTCCTTTGTGGCTGACTAGGAAACCTAGCAACTTGCCTGACTTAACACCAAAGGCGCACTTGGCGGGGTTCAACTTCAAGTTGTACTTACGCAACCTGTGGAACAGCCTTCTGAGATGGTCTAAATGGTCATCCTCCTTCCGGGATTTGACAATGATGTCATCCACATAGATCTCTATCTCCTTGTGTATTATATCATGAAAAAGAGCCATCATAGCTCGTTAGTACGTTGCCCCAGCATTAATGAGGCCAAATGACAACCGTTTGTAGCAAAAGGTTCCCCAAGGCATGATGAAAGCAATTTTCTCACGATCTTCCTCAGCGACCATAATTTGATGGTACCCCGCGAAGCAATCGACGAAGGAGTACATGCCATACTGAGCAGTATTGTCAATGAGAATGTGGATGAATGGTACGGGAAAGCTATCCTTAAGGCAAGCTTTGTTCAAATCCCGGTAATCCACACAGACTCGCACCTTTCTTCCGGGTTTAGGTACGGGAACAATATTAGATATCCAATCCGGATATGTAGACACCATGATGATGCCAGCTTGAAACTGTTTCATAATTTCTTCTTTAACTTTTAAACTCCACTCGGGTTTCAATCGCCTGAGCTTCTGCCTGACTGGCTTAAATCCTTCTTTGATGGGAAGGCGATGAAGCACAATGTCAGTGGACAATCCCACCATGTCTTTATGGGACCATGCAAACACATCCTGGAACTGGGTTAATAACGCAACCATATCATTCCGTTGATTTGCAGAAAGGTATGAACCAATTTGGATTAGCCTAGGGTTTTCTAAGGTTTCAAGATTGACAGGAGTGGTTTGATCGAGATTGGGTTTGGGTTTGTCGGTGACCCATTCCTTAATCTCTTGAGGTGTCTCAATGTCCTCTTGTATGTCCATCAAGTCTGAGTCCAACTTTGCATTAAAGTTATAACCCTGGTGGAGAGAAGGCACCTTATCAGCAAGAACAGACACATCTAAATTCAGAGTCCTAAAACAAAATATGCTTTCACTTAATATATGCAACTGTTCGATCATACAAAAGTATTAGTATGTACGTGATAAAATAACTGCTAATATTGTAAAGAAAAGAAAGTAATTAAAAGTTATCTGTAGGGCAGAGGGATTTTCTGCCCATTTTACCCTCGTCGACCAATGCACGGAGTAGAGCTCTAATTGTCGAGGGCAAAGTCCTGAAGGACTGCAGTGATAGAAGGATTGTTAGTGCTCTTCTCCTCCTGAATGATAACCATAACATCCGGGCAATCATTGTCTGGAGTGTATTTGCTTGTATGTTCATCATGAACAATGACGCGAATTCTGACGCCCCCAAAATTACGTATACATCACCCATCTTGAGTCGCCAAATACATGGTATAAAATTCTAATACAACTTAATTATACAACAGTCGTGTAAGATACGACAAAATACATACTGTGAGTTTTAACTCGAATATTGTCATCTAGACATTATTCAAACACAAATAAGTCCTCAATACATTTATTGTCACACTATCTAATAGAATAGTGAGGACTACTAATGCTATTATCTGGACTGTCACTCCATTCCCCGACTCGTCCCCGCTACGTTCTCATTTTGTGAAGAAAACAGTGAAAGAAAGGGTGAGCTCAACTAGCCCAGCAAGAAATATTATGACTAAGATAATGCAGAATAAATTATCCTTAGCCTTCAACAGTATAACAACTGATAGAATATAATAGACAACAAGTTTTAGATCAAAAACTGCAGCGGAAATAAGCAATCCATTAAAAGAGTCAAGTAGAGAATAAAATCTACTATCTTTTATGATTTAAAAGGTTTTTCATCACTTTTATCATTTGAGACTCGACAATAAATAATCCACATCATTAAATCATCCCTGCACTACAGGCCAAGGATATAAATCTTTAGTATCACGACCACGAATTATCCATGCACTACGGGCCAAATATAATTGTGTTTTCATCAATCTATCCCGATTATGCTATAAAACAACTCATCTTTGCTCCCTTGTCAAGAGAATCCATAGCCATAATCATACTAAAAGCGTCCCATCAATGCACTACGGGCAATGAGGACTTTTTCCACATCATTTGTAACATTACTATTCGTGATTATCTTAAATAATCCCGGTCATAATCATACCAAGTCCATCCATGCACTACACAGCCACATATGACTTTCAACATAATATAAACATGAGTATGATGATGACAATGATATAAGAATTTAATAAAATAACTTCAAGAATTAATTTGTCCAGAACCAATAATGTCCAAATTGTCAACAAGATCTTGTTTTTATGGTGTAAAATTCAAGAATGCTCGAAGAATATTTTCATGAAACGACATCTTTGGATGAAGCCTTGAAATATCAAGGATATTCCACTAATTTCATGGAGTATAGAAGTCAAAACTTTAACCAACCCGAGTATAATAAAGAATGGAATAATAACAAAATCACCATGCATGCGGTGATTGCATAGAGACAAAAGTTATTCCAACGAATAATAAAGAATGGAATAACAACGAAATCACCATGCATCTTGTGTTAGCGTATAAGTTATTCCAATAGAATAATAAATACTGAAATAATAAGTAATGGAACCAATCAATTGAAATTCACACCAACAGGATATTCAACGAGAATATAAAATACTAATAATAAATATTGGAACCGTGTCGGGTGAAATTCATAACCATGATATTATTAAACGAATATTAAATGACGGAAAATATAAATATTGGAACCGAGTCGTTGAAATTCACATCGACGCAAGATATTCAAACGAATATTAAATGACGGAAAATATAAATATTGGAACCAGTCGGTGAAATTCACAAGCGATATTCCGGCGAAATATAAATGATTTTAATAATATAAGGATTTCACCAAGTATGTGGGTATGTCGCTTATACAAGTTATGTATAGGGTATGTCACAGATATCTGAGTTATTCCAATGTAATATAAAGAATGGAATAACATAAGGATTTCACCAAATCTGAGGTATCTAAGCTTATCTGAGTTATGTATAGGGTATCTGCCAGATATACAATTTATTCAATGAATAATAAAGAATGGAATAACATAAGATTTTACCAAGTAAAGGGTATGCCATTATCTGAAAGTTATGTATAGGGTATACCTAGCATATCTGAGTTATTCCAATGAATAATAAAGAATGGAATAACATAAGGATTTCACCAAGTAAAGGGTATCTTTGCTTATACGAGGTTATGTATAGGGTATCTGTGTATCTGAAGTTATTCAATGTAATAATAAAGGATGGAATAATAGAAGTTCTCTTCATGAATAAGAAAGAATAACACCCTTCTACCGTAAAAGAAACCTGAATATAAGAGTAGGAAGTAGCGAGAATACTTTTCTATAGCTTCACTATAATTTTTCTCTAGAGTTTCAAAGGAATTTGTAAGAAAATAATGAAGGAATGAGCTTATTTATAGAAGAATGGATTTGCATAGTAACTAACTCATGAACGGTCCAAACCGATTTACTTTAATCGACTATTCATATATTTAAAGCAAAATCTTTTAAATAAAATATAATATATTCTATTTATATAAAAAGATTTTTACTATCTGCAAACACTATCAGAGAAATTATCTATGCAAACACTATGCATAATAAAATATAATATATTCTATTTATAGAATAACTTTAATAAAGTATTCATTTTTATATAAAAGATGTTTACATTTTATTAAGTTAATAATACTAATAAAACAAAACGTATAAATCAACAATAATTGAATCAAATAATGTGAGATACTATGTCACAACCATCACATGTAATAATTAAACAAAAGCGAGTGTTTTATCACGTATGCATCAATAATCAATACTGGTGTGCTACTATGCAACCACGCCAGACATCGTATTCTTTTACTACCGAAGTAGTTCAATGGTTTTAATTCGGTAAAACTTCCACCGTTATTTTCATAAAAATATTTTTGTCGTTTTCTCAATCCGACAATAATTTCGTAGTGGGGTCCACCAATGATTGTGTCGTTGTACGAATATTCCCTACTAAAACGAATATTCCTCGACCAATCGAATATTATATAACAACTTGAATACTTTTCAAAATTTATAAATACTACCCACAACTATAACATTATATCAAATCCACACCAAAATATTAAAAAAATATTTCGAGAAATTTAAATCTTTATTTATAAAATCTGGGGTCTCACAATCTCCCCTCCTTATGGAATTTCGCCCTCGAAATTTACATACGTACCTGATATGCCGAACAGGTGAGGATACATTAACTTCATTTTAGATTCTAACTCTTGAGGTATAACCCTTGAGTGTTGAATACGATTCTTATTATCCAAGATTTTAACACGTATCTCCTCAAATGTTAAATCATCCGCTATCTCGTCTGGTTTTAAATCATTAATATGGTTCGGGTCATCCACATATTTACGTAACATCGATACGTTATAAATGTTATAAACACGCGACAAACTTGGCGGTAAAACGAGTCTATAGGCCACAGTTCCTACTCGATCGAGGATTTCAAATGGGCCAATTAAATCGAGGGTTGAGATTTCAGCAACTCTTGTTATTTAAAATAACGCCCTCTTGAACCTTCTTCTTAGTATTCATCAGCTCCGGGTCTGTAGCTTGCACGACTTTAACTTTATCGATTAAAGTCGATTCTACTCTTATATTCGTTATCTTCATATGGGTCCCTCGAGTCTTTAACTCTATCTTCATCATTTGTAAGTTATATGAAATGAGTCTTTGTGTTAATAACATCGCACTCGTAAACGCATACGATCTTCTACTCAACACGTCAGCTACCATGTTCGCTCTTCCACGATGATATTGAATGGTACTATCGTAATCTTCAACAGCTCGAGTCAACGTCTTTGGCGCATTATACGTCCGTTTTAAGTAAAAAAATATTTGAGGGTTTAAGAAATGGGTTTTGTACTGGGGTCAATACAAAATTCGATTTCACACTCTAGGGGTAGGTTAAGAAGTCTTCAAGAATACGTCGAGAAATTTATTAACAATAGAAATATCCTTCAAAACTGTGACCCTCATCCAAGACTTGGATAGTACGTTACATTGATTCCTATCAACTTGCCATCGTCATTCATGACGTCGCCTACGGAAAGTCTGGCTTTGGTGCATTCCACACAAGGAAGTTAACAACGAAAGGATCGGGGCTCTTTACTTATGGCTTGATATGACAATGGTTGTCTTTAGTGGTTTGGTTGCTTGAATTCGCATAACAGGTTGGTTAGGAATATGAAAACTAACAACCTTACAAAAAGCATGATGAGTAGTTAACCAATCGTTTTCAAAAATCACATCAATGCAAGTATTTTCAAAAAGATAAGATCGACAGGTAACGTGAAAGTGTTGATTTGAATCAAAACAAGATTTATAAACAGTGGAGGTAACGAAGGCTCCTACAAACGAAGTTTCAACCAATAAGTCAAAGTTTAACTTCTCCGGAGTCAAATTTAAACGTTGAGCGCAAGCAAGAGATATAAAATAATGGGTAGAATCGGTATCGAATAAGGTATAGACTTCACAATTTATAATTAACTAACCCGTGCTAACTTCGTTCGGGTTACTCGCTTTTTGAGAAGTCACGAAAAACATTCTTTCTAAAACCACCGACTTTGTGTTGTCCGTATCCGCCTTTGGTGCCACCGTCCAAGCTGGACTTGACTTTGGTACACGAAAAAAATCGAGCTAAATGACATTCTCTTCTTGAAATTTCCACTTCTATTATTTTGGCCATGATTACCACCGAAGTGGTTACCATTCTTGGCATGATAATTTCCCCCACGATGGTTACCATTGTTCCGATGACCATTGCCACCAGTATAATTATTGTCGTGTTGTTGGTTGTTACCTTTTGCTTGAGCTGAATCAACGCTCTCATGTGCTTCATTGCTTATCTCAGCATTTTCAGATGCTATTCTCAAACACTGTCACAAAACAAGGGTTAATTAACATATCATATATTATCCCTATACTCTGACCAACCAATTAAATACCAAAATAAACTTAGGTAGGTCATACTAGCGAAGGAATTCCCCATCTCTCCCCTCCTAGTTCTTGTCTCACATCTTAGCCAGGGATTATATCCCTAAGCTTTGATACCAACTGTGACAGCCCAAAAATTAGGTATACATCACCCATCTTGAGTCGCCAAATACATAGTACAAAATTCAAATACAACTTAATTATACAACAGTCGTGTAAGATACGACAAAATACATACTGTGAGTTTTAACTCGAATATTGTCATCTAGACATTATTCAAACACAAATAAGTCCTCAATACATTTATTGTCACACTATCTAATAGAATAGTGAGGACTACTAATGCTATCATCTGGACTGTCACTCCATTCCCCGACTCGTCCCCGCTACGTTCTCATTTTGTGAAGAAAACAGTGAAAGAAAGGGTGAGCTCAACTAGCCCAGCAAGAAATATTATGACTAAGATAATGCAGAATAAATTATCCTTAGCCTTCAACAGTATAACAACTGATAGAATATAATAGACAACAAGTTTTAGATCAAAAACTGCAGCGGAAAATAAGCTATCCATTAAAAGAGTCAAGTAGAGAATAAAATCTACTATCTTTTATGATTTAAAAAGTTTTTCATCACTTTTATCATTTGAGACTCGACAATAAATAATCCACATCATTAAATCATCCCTGCACTACAGGCCAAGGATATAAATCTTTAGTATCACGACCACGAATTATCCATGCACTACGGGCCAAAGATAATTGTGTTTTCATCAACGGTCCTGATTATGCTATAAAACAACTCATCTTTGCTCCCTTGGCCGAAGAGAATCCATAGCCATAATCATACTAAAAACTGTCCATCAATGCACTACGGGCCAATGAGGACTTTTTCCACATCATTTGTAACATTACGGTCATGATTATACCGAATAATCCCTGGTCATAATCATACCAAGTCCATCCATGCACTACAGGCCACATATGACTTTCAACATAATATAAACATGAGTATGATGACAATGATATAAGAATTTAATAAAATAACTTCAAGAATTAATTTGTCCAGGAACCAATAATGTCCAAATTGTCAACAAGATACTGTTTTATGGTGTAAAATTCAAGAATGCTCAGAAGAATATTTTCATGAAACGATACTGGATGAAGCGCAAATATCAAGGATATTCCACTAATTTCATGGAGTATAGAAGTCAAAACTTTAACCAACTGAGTATAATAAAGAATGGAATAATAACAGAAATCACCATGCATGCGGTACTTCGCATAGACAGGTTATTCCAACAGAATAATAAAGAATGGAATAACAACAGAAATCACCATGCATGCTGTACTTCGCATAGACAGGTTATTCCAATAGAATAATAAATACGAAATAATAAGTAATGGAACCAGGTCAGGTGAAATTCACACCAACAGGATATTCCGACAGAATATAAAATACGGAATAATAAATATTGGAACCAGGTCAGGTGAAATTCACACCGACATGATATTCCGACAGAATATTAAATGACGGAAAATATAAATATTGGAACCAGGTCAGGTGAAATTCACACCGACGGGATATTCCGACAGAATATTAAATGACGAAAAATATAAATATTGGAACCAGGTCAGGTGAAATTCACACCGACAGGATATTCCGACAGAATATAAATGACGGAATAATATAAGGATTTCACCAAGTACAGGGTATGTCGCTTATACAGGTTATGTATAGGGTATGTCAGCGATATCTGAGTTATTCCAACGTAATATAAAGAATGGAATAACATAAGGATTTCACCAAGTATGAATTATGCCGCTTATACAAGTTATGTATAGGGTATCTGGCATGATATCTGAGTTATTCCAATGTAATAATAAAGAATGGAATAACATAAGGATTTTACCAAGTAAAGGGTATGCCGCTTATACAGGTTATGTATAGGGTATACCGCATATACAGGTTATTCCAACAGAATAATAAAGAATGGAATAACATAAGGATTTCACCAAGTAAAGGGTATGCCGCTTATACAGGTTATGTATAGGGTATGCCGCGTATACAAGTTATTCCAACAGAATAATAAAGGATGGAATAATAGAAGTTCTCTTCATGAATAAGAAAGAATAACACCCCTTACCGTAAAAGAAACTGAATATAAGAGTAGGGAAGTAGCAGAATACTTTTTTATAGCTTCACTATAATTTTTTCTCTAGAGTTTCAGTGAATTTGTAAGAAAATAATGAAGGAATGAGCTTCTATTTATAGAAGAATGGACTGCATAGTAACTAACTCATGAACGGTCCAAACTGATTTACTTTAATCTGACGGTCCATACTTAAAGCAAAATCTTTTAAATAAAATATAATATATTCTATTTATATAAAAACATTTTTACTATGCAAACACTATGCAGGCACTATGCAAACACTATGCATAATAAAATATAATATATTCTATTTATAGAATAACTTTAATAAAGTATTCTGTTTTATATAAAAAGATGTTTCAGTTTTATTAAGTTAATAATACTAATAAAACAAAACGTATAAATCAACAATAATTGAATCAAATAATGTGAGATACTATCAAACAACCATCAGTAGTAATAATTAAATAAAAGCGAGTGTTTTATCACGTAAGCATCAATAATCAATACCGTGTGCTACTATGCAACCACGCAGACATCTTTTTTTTACTACCGAGTAGTTCAACGGTTTTAACGGTAAAACTTCCGCCAATTATTTTCAAAAAAAATATTTTTATCGCTTTCTCAATCAAATGATAATTACATTGTGGGATCCACCAATGATTACGCTTGTGGTTATGCGAATATTCCCTGCTAAAATGAATATTCCCCGACCAATCGAATATTATATAACAACTTGCATACTTTGCAAAATTTATAAATACTACCCACAACTATAACATTATATCAAATCCACACCATAATATAAAAAAAATATTTTGAGAAAATTAAATATTTATTCATAAAATTCGGGGTCTCACACAAATGCCTGCCATCATCAAGGCAAGATCATGTTTACGTTTCCACTCCTTCTTTTCCGCCTCAGGATCGGGAGTCAGCACCTCTTTAGCTTTGATGGGCACTGGTTTTGGAAACAGCATAGCCATAGTCTGGGCTGGAACCTTCACTAGAGAATGTATTAACTCATGTGGTAAAGGTATCGGAGTTCGCCGTCCGGCGGGAAGTTGAGGAATCTGCTTATGCTTGTAAGGATTCCTGTGCTTGGAATTAACAGAATAGCCGAGTCCGGCTGTACCGATTTGACTAGACAATTGTATAGGGTGTGTAATACCCTGCTGATCCTTACCAAGCCCTTGTCTAGGTTGGTAGCCCAGTAACATCATTTCTTGAGTGGCAGACATAACCTCGTCAGAAATCTTGGGTACTGGAAGTGGTGTTCCAATAGAATGGTACTGAATATTACTCACTTCCAGGGTGTGAAAACTAGCAGACTCAACCTCTGAATTGAAGTTGATAATTGGTAGAGCTCTTGGTTTAGGACCGTCTGGCTCCGCATTGACAATGACTAGACTGTTATTAATAATGTATTTGGGTTGTTGATGTAAGGTGGAAGGAACAGCTCCAGCCATGTGTATCCATGGCCTCCGCAATAACAGATTGTATCCTGACCCAATCTTGAGGACGTGGAAGGATACGTTGAATGTGTGGGGACCAATCTCAATTGGCAACTCAATCTTCCCAACAGAATTTCGCCGAGATCCATCAAAAGCTCTGATGATCGTGTGGCTACTTTGGAGTCGATTGGGGTTGATGTTCATCTTCACCAAGGTGGCATAAGGACAGATATTTAGAGATGAACCTCCATCTATCAATACTCCTGCGAGCATATACCCAGAAGACAATACCGCAATGTGTAGTGGTTTGCAATGACCAGTCCCTTCGGGAGGTATGTCATCATCAGTGAAGGATATCACATTGTTGTTGAAAATGTGATCAACCAAATGTTGAAATTTTTCCATATCCACTGATTTTGGCAAGTAGGCTTCTTCTAAAACCTTTAGTAAGACCTTCCGATGATCTTCGGAAGAGAAAACCATGTCCATGATTGATATCTGGTGTAGAGCTTCATACAAGCTCAAAACCACTTTGGCTTCATTGTGACCCATAGTATGGAGGAATTTTTCAATCTTCTCCTTGGACAATTTCCCCTTTGCTTCACAAATAGGCTTGATAACCCGTTGAGGAAGGTACAATGGATTCTCTTTTGCCACTGTAGCAGCAGTATGAGATGTAGATCCTTCAGCTTCTCTATAATTCCATGGCACTTTGTGTAAGCTGACAACAGGATGTTGTATTCTGTAAGGCAAAATAATTGGCTCTGGTGCGACCACTTTTAAAGGATTATAAAATCCTTTGAGTTGAACTGGTTGTACGGGAAATGTCTTAACAGTCTCGTCACCCTTTTCGGATATGACTGCTATTGATCCCTTCCATCGAGTAGGAGATGCATTCCCATCCTTAAGTTGTACAGTGTAATCATCTGCCACTTGCAGAACACCACTATCAATAAGATTTTGAATAAGGTGGCGGAGTGCCCAGCATCCTTCTGTGCTGTGACCGCGAGAATGTGAATGATATTGACACATTTCATCAGAATTGAACCGCCCTGAGCGGGGATTGATTGGAGGGAGAAGGAGTGTGATCCTTCCTTCGTTGATCAACATTTGAAGTATTTCCTCCATAGATTGGCCCAGATAGGTAAATTCCCTCCTATTAGCAAAATCCCAACGGGCTTTAGCACTTGCTCGCTTTGCAACCTTATCCTCCATAGCTTCGCTTTCTGAAGGTGTTGAAGGAGCATTCATAACAAATGGAAGGAGATAGGCATGTTCTTGCCTGATTAATTGTCGTGTGGCTTGATGTTAGTGGGTCATCAGCTCTGCCAATTGCTCAACTGACTTATGAAGAGACTTTATCTTTTGTTCCATGGTGAATTGGAACTTTGCATAATCCCATTTGTCAACACCGTCTTTGATGGGTTGGGATGATTCGCCAGTGGAATTGGAACCATGTCCACTGCTCCAACTGATCATATGGACTTCTTCCTCTTTGTGTTGAGGGAGAGGGTTGTCTTGTACGTGGGGTTGATCGGGTTTGGTGACCACGATCTCACCATTGTCGATCAGATCTTGAATCTTGTGCTTCAAGGCCCAACAATCTTGAGTATCATGTCCGGGTGCCCCAGCATGATATGTACATTTCTTATTAGCATTGAAACCCTTACCGGTAGGGTTAGCTGGCGGAAGAAGATGTGTGATTTTCTTCTGAGTGGTCAGAAGAGCCAAAATGTTTTCGAGCGAATCCCCTAAGGGTGTGAATGTTCGAAATCGCTTTACTTCTCCATTTTTGGGCAATGGAGGGTTCGAAGGTTATGCTGAAAAAGAGGAGTAGCTTTTCCTCTGCATAGGCATGCTTGGCTTGCCTTTTTGTCCTTGTAGTACCAAGGAAACATCCTCTTCTTTCTTCTTATGGACCCTCCGGGGGTTGTTTCCATAGGATCCGGATTGGATGTGATCAGCAACTGCTTTAAGAGCGGCGAGGTCTTGAATTTTGCCAGATTTTAATCCCATTTCAGCCATCTCACCGTGCTTAATCATCTCGGAAAATGGCTTGCCAATACCAGCTAGGACTCTTTCATAGAAAGGGGCTTCCTGTATATCTATGAAGGTCATGACCATCTCTATCTCTGTCATGGCAGGAATAACTTGAGCAGCAAGGCGCCTCCACCTTTGAGCATACTCTCTGAATGACTCATTAGACTGTTTCTTGACCTTGGTAATTTGATACCGGTTAGGAGCCATTTGAGACTGAAAACTGTATTGAGAGACGAAGGCATGAGCCAGCTCTTCCCAGCTATGAATCTTAGAGTTATCTAATCTGGTATACCATGAACGGGCTTCTCCAGTTAGACTTTTCTGAAATAGCTGCATTCTGAGCTTTTCATCCTCAGCGTAAGATCTGAGCTCTCCAATGAACACCTTTAAATGTGTGTAAGGATCCCCTAATCCGTCATATTTTTCAAAATCAGGGGTTTTGAATTTCTCTGGATAATGTACGCCAGGAAATATACAAAGGTCTGTATATGAAACACTACCATGTGTTCCAATCCCTTTAAGAGTACGGAGGGTTTCCTCCATTTGAAGAACCTTCTTCCTAATATCACCGGTGTCTAGATCTGCTTTGAGATGGGTGCTTTCAGGGTCTTTGATGGTATCCATTTAACGTTATGGAATTATTTTTTCCAGATCTTGAATTCCACCTTGTGTAAAGGATTCTGTATGTGTGGGCATTTTTGTACCCTGAGTAGACTGGTGTAATTCCCTTAATAGGACACCCAAGTCTGTGATCTGTTTGCTCAATCCGTCAAATTCTTCTCGGAGAGGTGATTAGGCTGTTCAATGGAAGACATGATTGGTCGTAAAGTTTGGGCGCCTTTTTAGACTTGGAACGGGTTACCGGCCCAATTATTTCCCTACAAAAAGACTTACGTAGTTTAGTCTTAGGAAAATGTAAATGTTATCATAACATATCCGTGTTAGGAATTTTGTCCTGCAAAACCGGTTTAGTTAATTGATAACACGTTATGCACAACTCTTCATATTTTCCATTACATATGGATGAACATGAAATGAAATTACAAGTAAATGCTTTTACCGGTAATTTGAAAATGCAAAGCATGAAGAGACTTTCCTCCGCGTTTGGTTTATCAGAGGTTGACCTATCCTAGGGTTTCTCTCGCGGCTTTTTGGCAATGAAGGTTCCCAGATCATCGCAATCTACTCAACGGGAGGTTAATCCGGTCTTTCAACTGGAGCGAATCTGGGTGGTGCTTTTCCTGAGCCCCGGGGAACAATTCTTCCCTCGGGTCCAATAATCAAACACCGACAGGATAGCCTCCTAATGGAGGGACCACACAACATACATTCACATACAACGTGTCTCACCGTTCATGCAAAATGATGACATGTGCGAAGCACTAATATGTGCGAAGCACTAATATCACAGATAGATATTTAGCAGTGCAGAAAGTAAGATGCATTTATACACATGTTCTAGCGATGTAAATGCAACAATCACACACAAGCATATAACAATTTTAAAAAGTTTGTAATAGCGGCTTAAGCCCTCTTCTGAGTCCCAATGAGTCGCCACCGCCGACGTCGGGATTTTTTTTGTCCCTTTTACTTACTTGTTCTTTGGTGTTCTCGTATTAATGTGAGATTTATTTGAAAAACAAGTGAAAAGGTCCGACATGTATAATGTCGACTATTTCACTTTAAGAGTCACCAACAGTGTTTTTAATCGGTTGCACTAACGCAACGAATCGAAAAAAGGTTTGCACATTGACCCGGTGTTTTGACAACGCTAAACGGTCTCAATGAAACCGAGATTCATTAAGGGTTCGGGGGCTTGATTATGCGAAGGGAAGGTGTTAGGCACCCCCCGACATCCATGTTACCACGGTGACTGCCACTTTTCAAAGAAATTGTTATATGAATATGTGTGTGTGTGTGTGGATCAATGTGCAATTATATGAAAGTAGTGCGAGGCCTCGTTCACACCTATATATAAGGGTTTGAATTTTATTTAGGAAAATCTAATTTTAACCAAAAGATATAGCAATGAAGTTTTGTAAAAGAGGTTTCTCAAACCCTGTGCTCAATAGGAATTGAGACCTTTTCATACTTCCATTTTTATTGTTAAATGTCTGGCTTGTTTGCTTTTATTTTAGAGATGCGAAGCATCTGTGCGAAAAACAATATACAGCAAAATAATGTACAAGCTGATTACATATGAAAAATGTCCATCACGAGAACCGAATCTAGATTCATCATTCTGAATCTGTAAGATCACATGATTCCTAGGCTCACAAAATACTGCAATTGTTAGGGAAAGCAGTAAGCAATTATATATATATATAAGCTGTAAATATATATATATATATATATATATATATATATATATATATATAGTGATATGATATCCACCACGAATCATTCTCCATGGGGAATCAAACAGCAAGCAAATATATATATAAAAGCGATAAATATATATATATATGGACATGATCAGCCACCACGAATGATTGTCCATGGGGGATCAGGAAAGTAAATAAAGCGAGAAATGCTATCACCGCCACGAAGTGAACCTCAAAGGGACAAAATGTAAAGAAAGTCAGAAAAATCAATCACCATACGAAGTGAACTCCCAAGTGGATTTTAATGTAAATATATATATATACGTGATATATATATATATATATAAGCAATAAACGCATTCGGATGTGAATCCGGGCTCATCGGATATATCCGAATAACGATTATATATATATATATGTATATATATATAAAAGCAATTAAACGATATATATAAGCAATAAACGCATAGGATGTGAATCCGGGCTCATCGGATATGTCCGATAACGATTATATATATATATATATATATATATATATATATATAAGCAATTAAATGTCTTGGATGTAAAATCCGTGCTCATCGAGATGAGTCGACCACGTTCATATATATATATATATATATATATATATATATATCTGAAAAGCAAATAAACGCTCCAGATCGAAGTTCAGCTCAATCGAGACATAACTCGATAATGTTAGTCCGTATATAAGAAATATATACATATATTTATATATATATACAGACAGAAATGAAAACCACGGATAAAAGTTCGGGCAAACACACTCACACGACTCTCAATGTATGCAGCAGTGTGTAATAGTAGAAGAGAGAAGCTTTCTGAATATAAGAAGGCTTACATTTAACTGCCAAAGTAGACTTCTTTGACTTCAGATGTATGAACACTCAGCTTTTGAAAGATAAAAAGTATCTATATGTAAGCTCTCTAATATTTAAAGAAGAGAAAACTCTCAAAAGATGTGTATGCAGAGCTAAATGGACAGGGCTTCCTCGCCTTTTTCCTCTCTTTCTCCCTTCAAATGGCTGACCCCAAGCCTCATATTTATAGATTGATGGCCGCAGGTCTACCTGCGGCTGGGCGTGGAGGGCCCAGGCCTGTCGGGTCTCGTCGTCTCATAGTACGTGCAATCGCGTACTGTAATGTCCAGTCGAACTTGCAGAACTTCAATCCTAGCGTCCAAACGAAGCGTATCTGTACTTCTTCGGACAACTGGTGTCGAGAGTTACATAATGACATGGATTAGAGGTTGTACGAAGTCGTGAAGAGAGGACCATGCCCATGGTCTTCAAGCTTCAAATTCTATCCAAAGTACTGCCATACGTAATAGTCACTCGGGATTGTCATTCCTCGATTATTCGGGACATTTGTGGTATGTATGTACGTTTGAAATATTGAGACGACGTGCCATTTGTCAGACGAACAAGATGATGTTTGACACTTTACCGGGGTTATCGCCGGGTTGAGCTGAAAGTAGACGTTGCTCAGGGTTACAGCTGAGATTGGACTACTGGTTGGTATGCTGCGATATCATCTTGTTGACGTTGTGAGATGACGTTGTTGACTCCTCACCGGGGTTATCGCCGGTTTAAGCAGAAAACAGACGGTTCTTAGGGTTACTGCTGAGATTGGACTGCTTTTTTGTGTACCTCACTGTCATCTGTGATTGAAGCTGATTGTATGTGGTTGCAACAAGATATTCCGAAGTTATCGCCGGAATTGCGACGGCATCTCTTGGGGTTATCCCCAAGGATGGGACTGCTATTCCCAGTGTTGTCTCTGGGACAGGAACTGAACGTCGCGGTGTCATCGCCGAGACAGGACTGTCCTCTCCGGTGTTATTGCCGGTCTTTTGATCCGCACATCTCGGGGTTATCTCCGAGATTGGAAATGATGAGCCCAGTGTGTGTTCTGGGTTTGGAACCAATGCTCCCGGTTTGTGTTCCGATTTGGAGCGAAACTTCCGGTAGTATCCGAACTTATTGTAAGCTGTCTTTCAGGGTTATCTCCAAATGACAAATCTACCCTCCTGTAATGTTAGTACATAGGAGTGCAGAAAATTTCGAGTGTCTACACTATCCAAGTATTGGATGAGGGTCATAGTTTTGAATGATATTTCTATCGTTAATAAATTTCTCGACGTATTCCTGAAGATTCTTAGCCTACCCTAGAGCGTGAAATCGAATTTTGTATTGACCCCAGTACAAAAACCCATTTCTTAAACCCTCAAATATTTCTTTACTTAAAACGGACGTATATGCGCCAAAGACGTTGACTCGAGCTGTTGAAGATTACGATAGTACCATTCAATATCATCGTGGAAGAGTGAACGTGGGAGCTGACGTGTTGAGTAGAAGATCGTATGCGTTTACGAGTGTGATGTTGTGAACACAAAGACTCATTTCGTATAACTTACAAATGATGAAGATAGAGTTAAAGACTCGAGGGACCCACATGAAGATAACGAATATACGAGTAGAATCGACTTTAATCGATAAAGTTAAAGCCGTGCAAGCTACAGATCCGGAGCTGAGGAATACTAAGAAGAAGGTTTA
The DNA here is from genome assembly GCA_020205615.1 of Panax quinquefolius. Lineage (NCBI taxonomy): Eukaryota > Viridiplantae > Streptophyta > Magnoliopsida > Apiales > Araliaceae > Panax > Panax quinquefolius. The sequence goes on from CM035157.1 coordinate 19,214,979, forward strand.
AGAGGGCGTTATTTTAAAAGCAAGAGTTGCTGAAGAGAGAAAATCTCAACCCTCGATTTAATTGGCCTATTTGAAATCCTCGATCGAGTAGGAACTGTGGCTTATAGACTCGTTTTACCACCAAAAATATCGCGTGTTTATAACGTTTATAACGTATCGATGTTACGTAAATATGTGGACGACCCGAACCATATTAATGATTTAAAACCAGACGAGATAGCGGATGATTTAACATTTGAGGAGATACGTGTTAAAATCTTGGATAATAAGAATCGTATTCAACACTCAAGGGTTATACCTCAAGAGTTAGAATCTAAAATGAAGTTAATGTATCTCACACACCGTTTCTAAGATATCAGTATCGTACGTAAATTTCGAGGGCGAAATTCCATAAGGAGGGGAGATTGTGAGACCCCAGATTTTATAAATAAAGATTTAAATTTCTCGAAATATTTTTTTAATATTTTGGTGTGGATTTGATATAATGTTATAGTTGTGGGTAGTATTTATAAATTTTGAAAAGTATTCAAGTTGTTATATAATATTCGATTGGTCGAGGAATATTCGTTTTAGTAGGGAATATTCGTACAACGACACAATCATTGGTGGACCCCACTACGAAATTATTGTCGGATTGAGAAAACGACAAAAGTATTTTTATGAAAATAACGGCGGAAGTTTTACCGTTAAAACTGCTGAACTACTCGGTAGTAAAAGTACAATAATACGCGTGGTTGCATAGTAGCACACGGTATTGATTATTGATGCTTACATGATAAAACACTCAGTTTTGTTTAATTATTGTTACAGTAGTTGTTGCATAGTATCTCACATTATTTGATTCAATTATTGTTGATTTATACGTTTTGTTTTATTAGTATTATTAACGTAATAAAATGAAACATCTTTTATATAAAATGAATACTTTATTAAAGTTATTCTATAAATAGAATATATTATATTTTATTATGCATAGTGTTTGCATAGTGCTGCGTAGTGTTTTGCATAGTAAAATGTTTTTATATAAATAGAATATATTATATTTTATTTAAAAGATTTTGCTTTAAATATGGACCGTCAGATTAAAGTAAATCAATTTGGACCGTTCATGAGTTAGTTACTATGCATTCTATTCTTCTATAAATAGAAGCTCATTCCTTCATTATTTTCTTACAAATTCATTGAAACTCTAGAGAGAAAATTATAGGGAAGCTATAGAAAAGTATTCAACTACTTCCCTACTTTTATATTCAGTTTCTTTTACGGTAAGGAATATTATTCTTTTGTATTCAAGAAGAGAACTTCTGTTATTCCATTTCTTTATTATTCTGTTGGAATAACCTGTATACGCGGGCAACCCTATACTTGGTGACATTCTTCTATTATTCTGTCTTTACTATTCCGTTGGAACATCACATGCATGTCTTTATCTATACGACACCGGTTCCGCTTTAATTATTCATTCATTCATTTGTAATATCCTCATGCATGCTCTATCTGTAGGACCTAGTTCCGCTTTTAATTATTCATTAATTACATTGGAATATCTTGTATGCATGTTATACTGGGGACACGGTTCTATTTTAATTATTCATTCATTACATTGGAATATCACATCATCTTATATCTGGGACACGGTTCCGCTTTAATTATTTATTATTACATTAGAACATCCCGCTTGGTGTGAATTTCACCGACACGGTTCCGTTATTATTATTCTTGGAATAACTTGTCTATGCGAAGTACCGCATGCATGGTGATTTCTTTTGTTATTCCATTCTTTATTATACTCAGTTGGTTAAATTTTTTGACTTATATACTCCATGAAATTAGTGGAATATCCTTGATATTTACGCTTCATCCAATATCTTTTCATGGAAATATTCTTCTGAGCATTCTTGAATTTTACACCACAAAACAGTATCTTGTTGACAATTGGGACGTTATTGGTTCCTGGACAAATTAATTCTTGAAGTTGTTTTATTAAATTCTTATATCATTGTCATCATCCTCATGTTTATATTCTGTTGAAAGTCATCTGTGACCTGTAGTGCATAGATGGACTTGGTATGATTATGACCAGGGATTATTCGGTATAATCATGACCGTAATGTTACAAATGATGTGGAAAAAGTCCTCATTAGCCCGTAGTGTGCATTGATGGGCCGCTTTTGGCATGATTATGGCTATGGATTCTCTTCGGTCAAGGGAGCAAAGATGAATTGTTTTATAGCATGATCAGGACAGTTGATGAAAACACAATTATCTTTGGCCCGTAGTGCATGGATAATTCGTGGTCGTGATACTAAAGATTTATATCCTTGGCCTGTAGTGCAGGGATGATTTAATGATGTGAATTATTTATTGAGCTGAGTCTCAGCGATAAAAGTGATGAAAAACTTTTTAAATCATAAAAGATAGTAGATTTTATTCTCTACTTAACTCTTTTAATGGATTGCTTATTTCCGCTGCAGTTTTTGATCTAAAACTTGTTGTCTATTATATTCTATCAGTTGTTATACTGTTGAAGGCTAAGGATAATTTATTCTGCATTATCTTAGTCATAATATTTTTTACTGGGCTAGTTGAGCTCACCCTTTCTTTCATTGTTCTCTTCACGAAATGAGAACGTAGCCGAGACTAGTCGGGGAACGGAGTGACGGTCCAGATGATAGCATTAGTAGTCCTCACTATTCTGTTAGATAGTGTGACAATAAATGTATTGATGACTTATTTGTGTTTGAATACAGTCTAGATGACAGTATTCGAGTTAAAACTCATTGTATATGTTTTGTCGTATGTTACACGACAGTTGTATAATTAAGTTTGTATTTGATTTATGTACCATGTAAGTAGCGACCCAATATGGGTGATGTATACCTAATTTTGGGGGCGTTACAAGTAACTCGTGAATAGTAACTCATGAATAGTAACTCGTGAATAGTAACTCATGAATAGTAATTATAAAAAAAAATTGAATACCTTTATTTCATAAAATTCGGGGTCTTACAAAAAAGTTTTTTATAAAATTTATGGGTGGGACCCACTTTGGTTGGTGTTAATAACATGTGGGCTGTCAATTTATGTCCAAGATGGCTGGCTTGACAAAGGAGAAGACGTGGAAGAAAAAAATAAATAAATTATTATTTTATTAATTTAGTCTCCTATGGCGTTCTAACATTTTTCTATAAATAGGAGCTTAGGTTAGAATTGAAAATTACACCAGAAACAAGTTTTCTTTCTCTCTATATTGTCGAGCGTATTTCTGTGAGTATTTAGATACTTTGAGAGTTGCTATTCAGTGCAAGTTTCCGTCGGCTTTACATCCGTTATTCCGATCAGAAATACCGTTATTTTGAGGTAAGGGATGTTATTTTCTTCATAAATGATATTATTTATTTCAATATCATTATGTCGAAATATTGGTCTGAACTTTTTATCAAATTTAGAACTTTTTATGTCGGAGTTACTATTCATGTATACGACACTATTCACGTATACAACACTATTCACGAATACGACACTATTCACTGAAAAATGAATTTTTTTTTGTTCAAAATGTCTATTATGGTTACTATCTTTCATTGTATCTATGTTTTGATCTTCATTTTTGAAATTCTGCTTCATATTCAGTTATTATAGAGTATTATTGAATTTGAATAAACCGTATGTCTGAATCCTATTATTTGTTCTTCATCTCCTTTGGATTCGCTTTCTTTAAAATATTTTTCATCATCCTCAGTCCTTAATGATGATATTACTGAATATCTTTGGCCCGTAGTGCAAAGATGAATGATTAACTGATGAATATCTTTGGTCCGTAGTACAAAGATTAACAGGTGTTGAGATGAACATGACTGACTGGTGATATAAATGAATATCTTTGGCCTGTAGTGCAAAGATGAATATTTGTTTCAAGATATATTGATTGTTGTTACAGGGATAAAATATTGATGATGGACTTTTAAATCTTAGAAGATAGTAGAACTCATTCTCTACGTACGTGACTCTTCTAATGGATTGTTGTTTTCTCTAAATTTGTTGATCTAAAATTTATTGTCTATTATATTCTATCAGTTTTTCCCCTGTTGAGGACTAATGATAATTTGTTGTATATTATGCTTGTCATAATATTCTTTACTGGGATAGTTGAGCTCACCATTTTCCTTGTTATTCCATTTTTCTTCTCAGAAGGTGAGGATATAGCAGGGACTAGCCGGGGTATGGAGTGATGGTTGATGATAGCTATTTTAGTAGTCAACACTATTTTGTAAAATAGTGTATTAATAAATGTATTGAGGACTTATTTGGGTGTGGATATTGTCTAGAAGATAATATTTGTATTTAAACTCATAATATGTGTTGTCGTATTTTGCACGACAATTGTAACAGTGAAGTTGTAGTTTTCTTTCTGTACCATGTATTTTGGCGACTCAGAATGAGTGTTGTATACCTATTTTGGGGGCGTCACAATATTGATTAAAATTAAATACATTTAATATTAATCCTAAATTTAATCATATCATATATTTATTTTAAAAAGTTAAGAAAACTATTTTTATCAATCGGATGTTGTAATAATATTATTGATTTGGGCATGGGCATACGAAGTACCTAAATTATTTAATTTAAATATAATAAAAAATATATTTCCAACTTTTCCCCTACTTCCGTGGAAAAAGAAAGTAATATATTTTTATTTTTAAACTGCTTGTATTTTTATTGTTAATCTTGATTGTTGTTATCTACTTGTCATCAAATATAATTAAAATTTATATTAATCTTAAAATTTTATATTATTTAGAGTTAAAAAAGTACAATATTATGATCTTTGCGCATGAATGGAGTGTGGCAACTCTAAAACATCGTTTATTCACTTTTACTCTTTTCCCCATGTCCTATTTTGTAGCCTTCCATTTTTTAATGTTTTTTAATATAAATGTTTGTTTTATTAGTATATATTTTTCTCCTATGTTTAATGAATGAAAACACTTCAAATTTTTTATTTTAGATTCATTTACATTTTTATTTCCATTTTAAATCTTATACATAAACAATTTTTCTTATTTAGTCCAAAGATATTCCTCTTAGAATTATAGTTTTTAAATTATACCCCTCAGTTTCTTTTTATTTGTCTTTTTAATAATTAAATTTATTTCTTTTTTATTTAACGTTTGTAGATTTCAAGAAAGTATTAATATCTTAATTTTCCATATTATCTTTACATTAAATATCAACTTGTTTCTCTTTTATTTTTTTTCAATAAATTTAAAAGAATAATATTGAGATTTTATAACTATTTTGATCGATCAAACAAAATATAACCTCCTTTCTCTTTCTTAATTACATTTTAATTTATTCATAAAATCTCCCTCACATTTTCTCACACATATTTTATAATTTCTATTTAATTTTTTTCTTGCGCACATGCCATAAATACTAACATATTATAATGGGAGGAGAAAATTTAAAGAGGTAGTTATTATTTATTGAGGTTGTGTCGCAATAACTATCTTATTTTTTTCTCTATTTAAACTTTCAATTAATTTTTTCACTTTCATTTTTTTAAATTATGTACACACCAATGCGTGTGTCATGAACCCTAGTAAAAATAAAGTTCGGCTTCCATGAGCTTTCTATCATTCAGACCAAAAAAACATGTGGGTGTTTAATAAAAACCGAATGAATTTAAATTTCAATCTAAATCTGAATTTGAATGAGCTGAATCTAAATTTGAATCAAAAAAGTTATTTGATAATTGACATGTCTGAAATATCTTAATAACATATTTTTATTATTTTGCCCCTCTAAAAAAATTATTATAAATTTATTTAATATTACTTAATATAATAGTTAATATTGTAAAGGAAAAAAAAGTTCATTCAACCGCTCATTTAGTCATTCAACCAAAATAATTGGATTGAACCAATCAGCTCAAAATTATTTGAATGGCTGACCTATTCAGCTATTCAGACGATTTTTTTCCAAAACAAACACACTGAATGACTGAATTGGTCAGCCATTCAGCCATTGAACTGCAATCAAACAGCCCCTTACTTTCTCAAGAACTATGTACACTTATGTTACGTTTGGATTGAGGAAATGTAATAGAAGAATGAACTAAATGAAAAAAATAGTATATTTGATAATCTTTTTGGAGATAAACACTGTTCGTTTTTCGAGTTTCATAAATGCATCTAGTCATAATCACATTTAATCGCGGGCTTTTACAAAATATAACAACTTTATACTCGATACAAAATAAAAATATACTCCCTCTGTCCCAAATTATCTGCTGTTTTAGCAGAAAAATTTTGTCCCATAATATCTGTTTTTTCAAGATTTCAATGCATTTTTTCCCTTTATTTTCCAAGTTTGCCCCTTTACCCTAATTATTGATAATCATTACTCATTCAAGCCTTTCCTCTTTTTTAATCATCTTTTTCATATTCCCACCAATAAGACCTTCTTGGCACACTCTTCCTTCCATGGACAATCTCTTTTTACTAAAGCCTTAATTGCAGAAAACAAAAAATCAACACATAAAGGTATTTTAGTATTTTTATCACACATATTGGTATCTGTGTAGAACTCTAAAACAACAGATAATTCGGGACGGAGGGAGTACTATATATTATTATTAATAATTATCCGTACCTGAAGTCACGACATAACGAAATCCTCCCTCTCAACAATCCCACTTTCATTTTCCCTCTCTCCCTCTTCCTCTCCCATCACCCTTTTTCCGCCCAAAGCAATTAAAATGAATCTGAACCGTTTTTGTACTTTCCCGTCCAAATTCAAAAGGAGTTCTATCTTATTAATATAGATATGCTTAAACAAATTTTTTTTTATCTAGATTATTTTGAATTCTACAAATTGTTATGCTATTATTTATTATATAACGTTTGATTACAAGAAAACCAATTTTTCATGCTCCATAATAACTTACTCTTAATAATTATGCTCACAACTTCATTCTTATGTTATAAGCAATTGATTATTGTCCATGCATGCATATTAAACTTTTTTATCAAATAAATTAAAAATATTAAAACTATAAATTGTTAGAGAAAATGGAAATATTACAATCAAACAAATTGAAATTGACAAAAATATGTTGATTATTATTGTAGGCGCATATAATGGTATAGTCAATAAATTAATACAAAAATTATGTAAGACCCCAACTTTTTATAAATAAAATTGAATTTCCTCTAATTATTATTCTTGATTAATAAGGTGGTAATTTGATATAATGCTTTGGTTATGGGTGAAATGTGCAAATTTTGCAAAATAAATAAGTGGTTATTAAAATATTCATTTTTGTCGGGGAATATTCATTTGGTCGTGGAATATTCTTTAGCATTGTGGGAATATTCATACGACCAGTAGCGACCATTTATGGGGGCCATATAACGAAAAAAAAAACGGTTGGATGAAAGAAAACGCGACAAAGATTGAGTTTTATAAATAATCTACAGAAATTATTATCGTTAAACATTGTTGGATTACTCGGTGGTTAAAATACGATGTCTGGCGTTGTTGCCAAGACAAGAAGATTTTTAGGTATTACACAATATTTGTTGAATTATTGATTCGTGCGTAAGAAGGCACTACTCAATAATTGTTACGATGAATTCTTGCTCAATATTTTATTTTATTGGTTCAATAATTCTTTGCGTTGATATTTTATATTATTGTTGTTTAATAATTGTCAACTGCACAAAGATTTTCCATTATCGGATCAATAATTCATATTATTTGAATAATATTATTAGATAGCATTATTGGCAATGTCTAGAAAATTACGCTACTAAGGAGAGGTTATTTAATTACTTGGCGCGATGAGAGAAATCCTTCACCTAAGGCCCCCTTCCTGAAACTACCGGTTGTCATAATTGTAATTCTGTAATATTATTTGGGAATAATTAATTATTGATTTATATGATAAGGTAATATTTATTTTATGTGGATATAAATAATGGATTTATTTATGTGGTGAAAAATGAAGAAATTAAGGTTGAGGTGTTTTATCAGTATTTTGTCGGATTTCGGTGTTTTTAAAGCTTTATTGCGTGAGTTATAATTTTAATCCGACCGTTGGATCGTGGTGATTTTTGGATATGTTATACATATATGAGTTGAGTATATGTCCACAAATTTTGAACCGCTGAAAATTAACGCATGATTCATTATGAATTTTAAAAGGTGTTGAAACGGTGTTTAAAATCACCTGTTTATGGATTTCGAATATTTTTGGTCTGAAATTTGGAAAAACTTTCTTCTGTAAAGTTGTAGAGAATTTAATTTCAGGCAAAATTGACATAAAATTCGTATTTTTCTGATAAACGGTTTATTTTCTATGAATTGTTGAAGTTTCGGAAAATAAAATGATTTTTATTAAATTTTAGGGGTGGGACCCACTTTTTGGTTGGTGTGGAATGTATATGTGGGCTGCTATTTTTATTCAAAGTTGGCTGATCTTGATTTTCAACAAAGCATGCGTAGGAAAGTTTGAATAATAATAATATTAATTTATTATTTAGTCTCCTTTGGCGTTCTAGCATTTTCCTATAAATAGACGCCTAGGTTATAATTGAAATCACACCAGAAACAAGTTTCTCTCTTTCTCTCTCTATATTATCGAGCGTATTCTTGTGAGTATACTTTGAGTGTTGCTATACTGGTCAAAGTTTCACGTAGCTTTTTATATCCGAAGTTCAAATGTAAATACGGTTATTTTGAGGTAAGGATGTTATTTCTTTACATGAAATGATATTATTTTCTTCAATATCATTATGCTTAAAATATTGGTTGAACTTTTATCAAATTTGGAACTTGTTGTGTCGGGGTTACTTATTCACGATATCTGAGTCTTATTAATCTAATCGACACTATTCATAGAAAAATAAATTTTTTCTTTTTGTCCAAAATATCTATTATGGGTACTATCTTTGATTGTATCCATATTTTGGTCTTTATTTTTAGAATTCTGCTTCATATTTGATTATTATGGAGTATTATTGAATTTGGATATACTGAAATACGAATATCTAATATTTGTCCTTTTGTTTCACGGGATTCGTTTCTTTTAAAATATTTTTCATCATCCTCAGTCCTAAATGATGATACTACTGAATATCTTTGGCCTGTAGTGCAAAGATGAATGATTAACTGATGAATATCTTTGGCCCGTAGTGCAAAAATGAACAGGTGTTGAGATGAACATGACCGACTGGTGATATAAATGAATATCTTTGGTTTGTAGTGCAAAGATGAATATTGATTGTTGTTATAGGGATAAAATTTTGATGATGGACTTTTAAATGTTAGAAGATAGTAGAACTCATTCTCTACGTTACTCTTCTAATGGATTGTTGTTTCCGCTGCATTTGTTGATCTAAAACTTGTTGTCTATTATATTCTATCAGATTTTTCCCCGTTGAGGACTAATGATAATTTGTTGTATATTATCTTAGTCGTAATATTCTTTACTGGGCAAGTTGAGCTCACCCTTTTTCTTGTTGTTCCATTTTTCTTCTCAGGAGGTGAGAATGTAGCAGGGACTAACCGGGGTATGGAGTGATGATTGAAGATAGTTATTTTAGTAGTCCTCACAATTTTATAAAATAGTATTTCAATAAATGTATTGAGGACTTATTTGGGTGTAGATATTGTCTAGAAGACAATATTTGTATTTAAACTCACAGTATGTATTATTGTATTTTGCACAACAATTGTAATAATGAAGTTGTAGTTTTTTTTCCTGTACCATGTATTCTGGCGACTCAGAATGGGTGTTGTTTACCTATTTTGGGGGCGTCACAAATTAAATAATAGATTTTTGTGTATACTTGCAACAAAAATAGACATTTATTAATCGCAATACAAATCTTTTCAAAATTGTAAATTATTGCTCTATCCAAATGATGTATTCGAAAAGAGAGATGAATGATTCGAAAACATTTATTTTTTAAAACTTTCTTCTTTGGACGTTTATCAATATAAAATTATTGTCAAGACTTCTCTTTACAAATCATGGCCATTTAACCTTAGCTTTTTAAATATCCAGTTTGTTAGTATTTTTCAAAAAATGGCAGTCTTTTTTCTTGAAACTATTCTCAGACGTTTGGATTGAATGAATTACAGAATGGAGGATTTTAAGTGTATATTTAGTTGTTGATGGTGGGTATTGTCATATATCTGTTGATTTATATATATATATATATATATATATATTATTTTTATTTTAATGATGACAATATATTTTATGGAATTTTTCTCTCTGCTTACTTGTGCTTAATAATAAATTGCATGGTTTTAAGCAGAGGCAGAACTAGGGGGCGGGTAGGGGAGCATCGACCTAGTAGCAAGTGCACCGTCCAGCAGAATCGGGGGAGCCACCGCTTGTCTGTTCGGCCTTGACCTTAAACCAATGACGACTCCTTGAGCTCGGTCTTCTTCTTCTTTGGTCTCGTCTGCAACACAAGTTTTTTTTAAGTCACATGAAACAACGTCGTTTCATTAATAAATAAATAAATAAATTTCTATCATCTTATCAGGTAGGAATTAGGCGATTTAGGACCTCTTTCTATCATCTTATTAAGCAGTCTGCTCTTCGCCTCTTCTGTTCCGCCGACTACTCTTGCCGATCATCACATGCTGGTTCTGGTGCCTCGCCTTTGCTGCTAGGTGATCGGCTGCTCCTAGTTCCGCCTCTGCCTGCTTCTCCAATCCTGCAGTTGCGTGGTCCTTCCTTTGGAGTTTGGACTTTGGTAATTTCTAAATTCTAATTTAGGTTATATCTTTCGAATTATATTATTTCATGTTAAGAATCAAGATGATCTCTTTAAATTTTTTGATTATTGTAGTTTTAATTTATTAATTTTTCTGATTGTTGTAAATATATTATTTAATTTTTTCTTTAATTTTGGTTTGTTTTAATTTTTTCAATTATTTCAAATTAATTTTTCTTTTCATTTACCTTTGTTTGGCTTTTAAGAATCCTAAGATAAAGAATTTTAATAATTTAATATTTACATATTTAATCTTTTAGTAATTTAGTTTTCAGAACTGTTACTGTTGGACATATTGGTACTTAAAAGAAAACCACACCAATACTAAAAAATTATAATAAATTAGAAATCCAAGAGAACCACAATTACCTATCAAAAGACTTGAACAATATCAAGAATAAGTAAAATACTAAACAATTATGCCAAAATATTTTTTTTTTTAAATTCAACCAGAATAACTTAGAACCTCACCGAGCTCTGGCGCAAACCAAAAAATAATTTTTTTTATTAATGTATTTTGACACCCCTATAAACATGTTTTGGTTCTGTCACTGGTTTTAAGGGGAGCCATATATTTAGAGGGAGTTAGATATTATCATCATCAAAAAGAGAGAATGTTGGTTTATATATTAATTATGTTTTAATGATGATAATATGTTTTTTATGGAGTTAATATGTTGTATGGAAATAATAAATATGCTTTGCATGGAAATAATATGTTTTGCATGAGAATAATATTTTGTGCATGAAAATAATATGCTTTGCATGAAGATTTCTTAGTCCAAATGCTTTTAATTGGAAAGCATATTTTTTGTTTGAAATTCTTTTCATAATATATGCTCTCTAGATATGATTTCTATTTTGAATAGGAGTGTGTTAAGGAATCTGTTTTAGCCATACAAGTTGACTTGAAATTAGTTACTAAACAATCTTATCTCACAGTATCCTTTTACTCTTTTAATTAAGTCTTTCAGCCTACTTTGGAAACCATATCTTTTGAATAACTGATTTTAAAAATATCTCATATCCGTTGGATAAAATAAATTGCTAAAATTATGTTCCTTTTCCAACTATAATATGAGATTTTTATGCTAACAATATTTTATAGGCGTTAAAAAGATTGTTGATATTGTTATCCTTTATTGAGCCATTCATGCTACTGATTGATATAGTCATTTCTTACTACCCTATATATATATTCATCTTGTTCGGCAAATGAGAGGACACACGAAGCTAATATCAGTCTTTATACAGAGACAATTTCATTGAGAGCTTTCAAAGTCTATTTCCAGCAATCTATTGTATTGTTTTAATTTTTTTTGGGCTGGAAAAACATAGTTCATTATAATCATATTTCCTTGTATTAAAATTTGAGTTCAAGCTTTGTTTGACTTGATTGATCCAGTAGTGGATATGGTCCGTTCAAAGAGAGCTTTCTAGGTTGCAAAAGGTGCAAATGTTTCACTGGTGAGAAAGGTTACAGAGGTGCAAAGGGGCAGTGGTGTCCGTTAGTGTGAAGCTACTTTGAACATGGAATTATTTTTCTTTATAACTAATTGAATATTAAATTTAATAAAAAGAGTCTCCAATAATACTAATTGGTATTGGACGTGGATGTAGGCCACTAGACTAGAGGATATGGGTTGAACCACATAAAAATTTTGGTGTGATTTACTATTCTATTATTCTCTATTCTATTTTTTATTTCTGGATTTTTTTTGTTCACGTTTGAATATATTTTGGTCTAATCCATACACTATTTGTCATTGCTTTATTCTGTTTGCATTATAAGAAAGGTAAAATCTACTCTAAAATAGACAGATACACTCCCCTAATTTTCAAAATTCTCAAAGCTCTCTTTACTCCACCTTTCCTCCCTACTGCAAAATGCTTTTTCCGGTAAAGCTTTCATTCTCAATCATCAATGGCTTCCTCGAGCACCTCCTTCCTAAACACTAGCAAACTCATCGACGCCATCCCTATTTCCTCCAATTCTTCCGTCCCGATAAGCACCTCTGCCACCGCCACCAACAACCCCACAACAGCCAGTGCCACTGAATCTACTATAGTCAACCCTACCAGCTCTGCCCCCCAAGCACCAACCCCATCTAAGGCAGAGTTGAAATTTCAGAGAATGATAAGAGAATACTCAGACGAAACGAAATTCATTCATGCCATCACCAAGTATACCATTACGGAGAACTTCATCCAAATTAGGAAACAATTTCGTATCCAGACACCTAACAACTCAAGGCCCCCACCAAAAACAACCGTATGTATCATCACCCCGATGGTTGGACTGCCATGCCCCTCTCCGTACTGGAAAAAGGGGTTCGTCTACCCCGCCATGCCTTCATCATTACCCTTCTATAATTTATTGGCATCGGCTTCTCCCAGCTAGTGCCGAACTCCTATATTCATATTATTTCTTTTATTGCTGTTTGTCACGAGCTTGATGTCCCACCAACCATTGATATCAAACAGAATGAGATGTATTTGGTAAATACCGCTCCAACTGCATTCTTTCTATTCTCTTTTCCAACATTAAATATATTTCTTCTATTAGGGGGTGTGACGAACTGCCAACTTTAAATTCGTGAACAATTCCCTCCAAATCTATCAAACTGCTTCCCGTATTTGTTTTCACCCCTATTTCCTTCATCAATTTTCTCACTTGTGAAACATCTTCCCATCTCTCAGCCATCGCGTAGATGTTTGATAACAACATGTATCACCCACCATTTTGTGGCTACATTGCTAGTCGGATGTTCCCTACTTTCTTTCCAAACTAGAGATTTCCATGCATCCAACAAGCACCTAAAAGGGCTCCCCATACAGTTGTGTTTGGTTCCATTGGCATAGAACTTATAAGCTCCTCTACTTCATCAAATAGTCCTGCCTTTCCCAACAGATCAAAAACACAACCATAATGCTCCACATTGGGTTCAACTCCGTAGACTTCCTTCATATTATTCAAATACCAAACACCTTCATCCACCTACCCTCCATGAGCACAAGCATTCAAAATTCCAAGAAATGTGACGATATCTGGTTTCACATTCTCGCTCTCCATTTTCATGAAAAGATCAATTACATCCCCTACCCTGCCAAACGTAGCAAGTACCCCCAATCATGGCATTCCAAGGCAAAGTCGAGTCGCCCACATTTAGCATACATATCAACCAAAGAAGTTCCTAAAACTGCATTAAAAGGAATTGCATTCCTCCTTACATATCCATGAACCCATCTCCCTTGATCAAGTGCCCCAACATTGGCACAAGCAGAGATCACACTCGACAAAACAAATTTTCTTGGCCTAATTTTCCCTTTTTACATTTCATGAAATATTTCTAACCCCTCCTTAAAATACCCTTCTTGATTATCCCCATCAATCATTTCACTCCACGATATATCATCCCTCTCAGGCATTTCATCAAACAACTTCATTGCCTCTTTATTAATCACACACCTCGCGAAACCACTAATCATCACATTCCAAGAACCAACATTCTTATCCTTAAACCCCTCTGAAAGTCCAATAATAATCTAGAAGGGGTGGTGGAATAGATTATTACAGATTAAAAATTATCTTAGGCCTTTTTAAATTTTTGATAATTAATTTGCACTGTTTAAAAATTAATATGCAAGACAGTAAAACTTCAATCACACAATGCACAGAGATTTGTCTGGTTCATAACAAACATCCCGAGTATGTTGCTACGTCTAGTCTCAAGCTCCTCTCAAATACTTGAAATTCTATTACTATCAGTAATAAATACTCATTCAACAGGCAGAGAAACCTTTACAAAGTTTTATAGACAAATTTCCAACTTTTCACAACTACCTATTTTGGACAGCAAGCTCACATCTCCCTCCTCAAACCTAGTTGTACCTTCTTTTGAGTTCAGTTCTATTCTATGATCTGGTCTTGAAACAACATCATCTTCCTCACCTCACAAGTTCACTAGAGATCCAACTCTCGACTAATCTCTGTAAGTGTAAGACCCCACTTTTATGAATAAAAATGAATTTTTCTATAAATATCATTTTTTGAATATTATGGAATGAATTTGATATAATAGTTGTGGGTAGTATTTATAAATTTTGCAAAGTATGCAAGTTGTCATATTATATTCGATTGGTCGGAAAATATTCTTTTTGTCAGGGAATATCCGTACGATGGTATAATCATTGGTGGACCCCACAACAGAATTTTTGTCGGATGGAGAAAACGACAAAAATATTTTATTGAAAATAACGGCGGAAGTTTTACCGTTAATACTGTTGAACTACTCGGTAGTAAAAGTAATGAATATGTCGTGTGGTTGCGTAGTAGCACTCAGTATTGATTATTGATGCTTATGTGATAAGTCACTCAGTTTTATTTTATTGGTATTATTATTGTAATAAAACAAAAAAGCTTTTTATATACAATGTAATACTTTTATAAAGTTATTACGTTTTATTAGGCTAATAGTAAAATCTTTTTATATAAAAGCATGTAATACTTTTATAAAGTTATACATTTTATTAGATAATAATTAGAATATACTATATTTTTTTATTATGCATAGTATTTGCATAGTAAAATCTTTTATAAAGTTATTCGTTTTATTATATTATAAATAGAATATATATTATTTTATTTAAAAGATTTTGCTTTAAATATGGATCGTTAGATTAAAGTAAATCAATCTGGACCGTTCATGAGTTATTTACAATGCAGTCCATTCTTCTATAAATAGAAGCTCATTCCTTCATTATTTTCTTATGAATTCACTGAAACTCTAGAGAGAGAAAATTATAGAGAGAAAGAAGAAGAGAAGTCTGCTAACTTTCTTTTCCTATATCTAATTTCTTTTTACTAGTAGGAATATTATTCTTTTGTATTCAAGAAGAGAACTTCATTATTCCATTTCTTTATTATTCTATTGGAATAACTCATGTATCTGTGCTGCAACCCTATACTTGGTGACATTCTTCTATTATTCATCTTTTTTTACTATTCCGTTAGAACATCCATGCATGTGTTTTTACACGGACACTGGTTCCGCCTTTATTATTATTATTCTGTTGGAACATCCTGTGCATGTGTTTTACACCGACCTAGTTTAAATCTTTTTATTATTATTCTGCTGAACATCACATGCATGTGTTTTTTACACCTGACTGGTTCCGCTCTTTATTATTTTGTTGGAATATCCTCATGCATTTGTTTTACACCGACACTGTTCCGTCTTTATTATTCTCATTGGAATAACTTTTCTACATCTGCAATCACCGCATGCACGGTGATTTCTTTTGTTATTCCATTCTTTATTATACTCAATTTGGTTAAAGTTTTGACTTCTATACTCCATGAAATTAGTAGAATATCCTTGATATTTGCGCTTCATCCAATATCTTTTCATGGAAATATTCTTCTGAGCATTCTTGAATTTTACACCACAAAACAATATCTTGTTGACAATTGGGACGTTATTGGTTCCTGGACAAATTAATTCTTGAACTTGTTTTATTGAATTCATATATCATTGTCATCATCCTCCTGTTTATATTATGTTGAAAGTCATCATGGCTTCAGAGTAGTGCGTAGATGGACTTGGTATGATTATGATTAGGGATTATTCTAGATAATCATGACCGTAATGTTATAAATGATGTGGTAAAAGTCCTCATTGGCCCGTAGTGCATTGATGGACAGTTGTTGGCATGATCATGACCATTGATGAATACACAAATATCCTTGGCCCGTAGTGCATGGAATTTGTGGTCTTGACCCTAATGAATATCCTTGGCCGTAGTGCAGGGATGATGTGGATTATTTATTTAGCTGAGTCTCAGCGATAAAAGTGATGAAAAACTTTTAAATCATAAAAGACAGTAGATTTTATTCTCTACTTGACTCTTTTAATGGATTGCTTGTTCATTGCAGTAGCTTAAACTTGATGTCTATTGTATTTTATCGGTTTAACATTGTTGAAGACTAATGATAATTTGTTCTGCATTATCTTAGTCATAATATTTCTTGCTGGGCTAGTTGAGCTCACCCTTTCTTTCACTGTTCTCTTCAGGAAATAAGAACGTAGCTGAGACGAGTTGGGGAACGGAGTGATTGTCCGGATGATAGTATTAGCTAGTAGTCCTCACTATTCTGTTAAATAGTGTGACAAAAAATATAATGAGGACTCCATTGTGTTTGAATACTGTCTAGATGACAATATTCTTATTAAAACTCTCAGTTTATGTTTTGTCATATTTTACACGACTGTTGTATAATTAAGTTTGTATTTGATTTATGTACCATGTATTTGGTGACTTAGAATAGGTGATGTATACCTGTTTTGAGGGCGTCACAGTTGGTATCAGAGCTTAGCGATATGATCCTTGGCTAAGATGTGAGACAAGAACTAGGACGGGAGAGATGGGGAATTCTTTCGCTAGTATGACCTACCAAAGTTTATTTGTTATTTAATTGGTTGGTCAGAGTATAGGGATAATATGTGATATGTTAATTAACCCTTGTTTTGTGGCAGTATTTGAAAATGGCATCCGAAAATGTTGAGATTAGCAATGGAGCACAGGAGACCGTTGAGTCTCCACAGATTAATAATCAGGACAATGTGCAACAGGATGGCGATAATCCTCCTGTAAACAACAACACTGATCAATTGACGAAGGACGGTATGTTTAGGAGCTTTTTAGAATTCATGCAACATCAGGCGAAGGCGGCTCCTGTTCATAATGCATGTAAAAATAATGGCAACCCACGGTCGGTTATCGCTAAGCAATTCAAGGAGCTGGGACCACCGAAGTTTTTGGGAAAGCCAGAACCACTTAAGGCGGAGACGTGGTTAAAACAGATCACCAAGATATTTGATGTCTTGGGATGCTCCGAGGAGCAAAAGGTTCCTTTTGCCACCTTTATGTTGCGTGAAGAGGCATATTACTGGTGGGAATCTGTAAAACGTACCTAGCCTGACGCACTCAAGATGTCTTGGGAGAAGTTCCAAGAGTTGTTCAATGACAAGTACTTTCCTGAAAGCATTCGTCACATGAAAGAGGTAGAGTTCATTAAACTAGAGCAAAACAATATGACCGTGTCGCAGTACGAAGCCAAGTTTGCCGAGTTGTCCCGATTTGCGTCCCATTTGGTTGATAATGAGGAGAGAATGACGCGAATGTTTCTAAGTGGTTTAAAACCTGAGATACGTCAATATCTTATCTCTCATAAACTGTGTTTGTATTCAGATATTGTTAATAGGGCTCAGTTATTGGAGCGCGATAATGAGTCAGCACAACCAAATGGCAATGACCAACAACACGATAATAATCGTACCGGTGGCAACGGTCATCGGAACAATGCTAACCATCGTGGGGGAAATTATCATGCCAAGAATGGTAACCACTTCGGTGGTAATCATGGCCAAGATAATAGAAATGGAAATTTCAAGAAGAGAAGGTTCAACAATGACGTGAAGACGTTGGCACCAGCACCCGTTTCAAAGGAAGAAGAACGACCACCTATCGTATGTTTCAAATGCGGACAGGAGGGACACATCCATCCAAACTGTACGCAGCAATCCAAAACGTGTTTTAATTGCGGAAGAGAAGGTCACCTAGCTCAATTTTGTCGTATGGTGAAGTCAAGTCCAGCTGGGATAGTGATGCAAAAGGATGTCCCAGACAAGCCAAAGCTGGTAGTTTAAGAGATAGCATTTTTTTTTCGTGACGAGGAGCCTGAATAAACTTATCACGGGTATGTTAGTCATAAACTCTTGCGAAGTCTATACCGTGTTAGATACCGGTTCTACTCACTCTTTTATTTCACCTAGTTGTGTTCAATATTTGAAGGTAGCTCCAGAGAAGTTAGACTTTGATATATCTGTTTAAACTCAGTTTGGAGAAACCTTCGTTACCTCTACTATTTATAAATCTTGTTCAAATCAACACTTTCACGTTACCTGTCGATCGTATCTCTTTTAAAATACTTGCCTTTGATGTGATTTTTGGAAACGATTGGTTTACTACTCATCATGCTTTTCTTAAGGTGGTTAGCTTTCATACTCCTAACCAACCTGCTATGCGAATTCAAAGTAACCAAACCACTAAAGTCAATCATTGTCATATGAAGCCATAGTAAAGAGCCCCGATCCTTTCGTTGTTGACTTCCTTGTATGGAATGCACCGAAGCCAGACTTTCTATAGGCGACGTCATGAATGACGATGGCAAGTTGATAGGCATCAATGTGACGTGCTATCCAAGTCTTGGATGAGGGTCATAGTTTTGAAGGATATTTCTATTGTTAATAAATTTCTCGACGTATTCCTGAAGATTCTTAGCCTACCCTAGAGCGTGAAATCAAATTTTGTATTGACCCCAGTACAAAAACCAATTTCTTAAACCCTCAAATATTTCTTTACTTAAAACGGACGTATAATGCGCCAAAGATGTTGACTCGAGCTGTTGAAGATTATTATCATACCATCCAATACCATCCTGAAAAAGTGAACGTGGTAGCTGACTCATTGAGTAGAAGATCATATGCGGGTACGAGTGCGATATTGTCAACGCAAAGGCCCATTTTGTATGACTTGCAAAGGATGGAGATAGAGATAAAGACTCTAGGGACCCATGTGATGATGGCAAGTATACGAGTAGAACCAACTTTAATTGATAAAGTTAAAGCTGCTCAAGCTACAGACCTGGAGCTGATGCGTATGAGGAAGAAAGTGCAAGAAGGTGCGATGCCGGAAGAAAGAATCGATGAAGAAGGAATACTTCGAGTCAACTCCAGACTTTGTGTTCCTAACGACCCTGAGTTAAAGTATAAGATCATGATGGAGGCGCATAACACACCATTTACAATCAATCCTAGGAGTACCAAAATGTATCATGATCTTCGTCATACATTTTGGTGGAGCAATATGAAGAGAGAGATAGCGCTGTTTATCTCAAGGTGTCTAACGTGTCAACGAGTCAAGGCAGAGCATCAAGTACCAAAAGGTCCATTGAAACCACTTGAAATTCCAGAATGGAAGTGGGAGCACATTACCATGGATTTCGTTACTGGTCTTCCTAAGGTTTCTCAAGGCATTGATGCAATTTGGGTCATTGTTGATAGATTGACCAAGTCTGCTCATTTCTTACCAATACGAGAAACTTATTGTGACGCCCCCAAAATTAAGTATACATCACCTATTCTGAGTCGCCACTTACATGGTACTGAATAAAAATACAAACTAATTATATAACAGTCGTGTAAAGTATGACAAAATACATACTATGAGTTTTAACTCGAATATTGTCTTCTAGACAGTATTTAAACACAAATAAGTCCTCATTAAATTTATTGTCACACTATTTAACAGAATAGTGAGGACTACTAGCTAATACTATCATCCGGACAATCACTCCGTTCCCCGACTCATCCCAGCTACGTTCTCATTTCCTGAAGAGAACAGTGAAAGAAAGGGTGAGCTCAACTAGCCTAGCGAGAAATATTATGACTAAGATAATGCAGAATAAATTATCATTAATCTTCAACAATGTTAAACTGATAAAATAAAATTGACATCAAGTTTAACTATAGCGGAACAAGCAATCCATTAAAAGAGTCAAGTAGAGAATAAAATCTACTATCTTTTATGATTTAAAAAGTTTTTCATCACTTTTATCGCTGAGACTCAACTAAATAAATAATCCACACCATCCCTGCACTACAACCAAGGATATTCATTAGGGTCACGACCATAAATTCCATGCACTACGGGCCAAGGATATTTGTGTATTCATCAATGGTCATGATCATGCCAATAACTGTCCATCAATGCACTACGGGCCAATGAGGACTTTTACCACATCATTTGTAACATTACGGTCATGATTATACCGAATAATCCCTGGTCATAATCATACCAAGTCCATCTATGCACTACAGGCCACAGATGACTTTCAACAATATAAATATGAGGATGATGACAATGATATATGAATTCAATAAAACACGTTCAAGAATTAATTTTTCCAGGAACTAATAACGTTCCAATTGTCAACAAGATTTTGTTTTGTGGTGTAAAATTCAAGAATGCTCAGAAGAATATTTCCTTGAAAAGATATTGGATGAAGCGCAAATATCAAGGATATTCCACTAATTTTTCATGGAGTATAGAAGTCAAAACTTTAACCAACTGAGTATAATAAAGAATGGAATAACAAAAGAAATCACCATGCATGCGGTACTTCGCATAGACAGGTTATTCCAACAGAATAATAATAACGGAACCAGGTTTGGCGTATAAGGACGACAGGGATATTCCAACAGAATGAATGAATAATTAAAACGGAACTAGGTCCCACAGATAGCACAAAAATACATGATATTCCAAATGTAATGAATGAATAATTAAAAAGCAGAACCGGGGCCACAGTATAGTATGTAAAGGATATTCCAACAGAATAATAAAGACAGAATAATAGAATAATGTCACCAAGTATAGGGTAGCCCGCTTATACAGGTTATACCAACAGAATAATAAGAAATGGAATAACAGGAGTTCTATTTATGAATTCAACAGAATAATATCCCTTACCATAAAAGAAATTAGATATAGGAAACGAAAGTTTGCAGACTTCTCTTCTTATTTCTCTCTATAACTTTCTCTCTCTAGAGTTCAGTGAATTCGTAAGAAAATAATGAAGGAATGAGCTTCTATTTATAGAAAAATGGACTGTATAGTAACTAACTCATGAACGATCCAGATTGATTTACTTTAATCTGACGGTCCATATTTAAAGAAAAATCTTTTAAATAAAATAAAATATATATTATATATATATATATTATATATAACATGTGCAAAGAAAAAGAATTCACGGTGAAAACTGACTCATCTCATCCTCCCTGCCAATTTTTTTCAAACTTTACCTATATATATTTATATATATAATTCCCACATGTTGTCCTTATATATATATATATATATATATATATATATATATATATATATATATATATATAACTTCAATCTTGCAAAACTACTTTACGTGAATCTTGACTTCCCCCTTTCCCATGTTATCAAATTTCTTCCATGGGCCCCACATGTGGGCCCCCACCTTTATTATATCGAATATTTTTCTACCGATTATTTTAAAAAATGGGTAAATGGGGTTCCCAATAATATTCCAATATTTACAATAAATACTATAGCAATAATTGAACAAAACTGAATGACTTCTCACGTAAGCATCAATAATTAATACCGCAGCTACTACTTTCTTTATGCAATGCCAGACATTCTTTGTCTTTACTACCGAGTAGTTCAACCAGATTAATCAGAAAACTTTCGTAGTTATTTTCATAAAAATATTTTTGTTGTTTTCTCAATCCGGCGATAATTACATTTGTGGGGTCCATCAATGATTATACGTGGTTATATTTAATATTCCCTACTAAAATGAATATTCCCCGACCAATTGAATATAATATAACAACTTGCATACATTGCAAAATTTATAAATACTACCCACAACTATAACATTATATTAAATTTATTCCATAATATTCAAAAATGATAATTATAGAAAATTCATCTTTATTCAAAAAGTTGGGGTCTTACAACCTCCCCTTCTTAAGAAATTTTGCTCTCGAAATTAGGATACATACCTGGTATGTCGAAGAGATAAGGATACCTTGATTTCATTTCAGATTCTAACTCCTAGGTCATTTCCTCAACATCGTGGTTCCTCCATAAAACTTTGACTTGAGGTATAACCTTGGAGCGTAGAATATGTTCGTTCTTATCCAAAATTTGAACAAGAACCTCTTCATACGTTAAATCTTCCGCTATTTCGTCTGGTTCTAACTCAATAATGTGATGCGGGTCTTCCACATATTTACGTAACATAGATATGTGAAAAATGTTATGAACACGAGACATACTTGGCGGTAAAGCGAGTCTATAGGCCACAGTTCCTATCCGATCGAGGATTAAAAATGGGCCAATGAATCGAGGATTGAGCTTTCCTCTTTTTCCAAATCTCGTAACTCCTTTCCATGGAGCAACACGTAACAAAACATGATCTCCAATATCGAATTCCACGTCCTTTCGATGAAGATCAGCATAACTCTTTTGTCGATCTTGTGAGGTTTTTATACGTTATCGAATCATTTGAATCTTTTTCGTAGTCATACGTACCAACTCTGGTCCCAACAATGTTGCTTCACCCACCTCATCCCAACATACTGGAGAACGACACTTTATTCCATACAACGCCTCGAATGGAGCCATGCCAATACTTGTTTGATAACTGTTGTTGTATGAAATCTCCACCAACGGTAAGAACTTGTCCCAACTTCCCTTGAAGTCAAGGACACAAAGTCTTAATAAATCTTCCAGAGTTTGAATAGTCCTCTCCGATTGTCCATCCGCCTGAGGATTATATGCCGAACTAAATTGTAAATCCGTGCCCATAGCTTTTTACAAACTAACCCAAAATCGTGAAGTGAATCTTGGGTCTCGATCAGAAACTATGGATACTGGCATACCATACAGTCTTTCAATCTTGTTTATGTACATACGAGAAAGACGTTCAAGTGTATAAGTTTCTCGTATTGGTAAGAAATGAGCAGACTTGATCAATCTATCAACAATGACCCAAATTGCATCTATGCCTTGAGAAACCTTGGGAAGACCAGTAACGAAATCCATGGTAATGTGCTCCCACTTCCATTCTGGAATTTCAAGTGGCTGCAATGGACCTTTTGGTACTTGATGCTCCGCCTTGACTCGTTGACAGGTTAAACACCTTGAGATAAACAACGTTATCTCTCTCTTCATATTGTTCCACCAAAATGTATGTCGAAAATCATGATACATTTTGGTACTCCCAGGATGGATTACAAACGGTGTGTTGTGCGCCTCCATCATGATTTTATACTTTAACTCAGGGTCGTTAGGAACATAAAGTCTGGAGTT
This sequence comes from Panax quinquefolius, assembly GCA_020205615.1. Lineage (NCBI taxonomy): Eukaryota > Viridiplantae > Streptophyta > Magnoliopsida > Apiales > Araliaceae > Panax > Panax quinquefolius. Next base: position 19,238,756 of record CM035157.1, read on the forward strand.
GACTCGAAGTATTCCTTCTTCATCGATTATTGCTTCCGGCATCGCACCTTCTTGCACTTTCTTCCTCATACACATCAGCTCCAGGTCTGTAGCTTGAACAACTTTAACTTTATCGATTAAAGTCGGTTCTACTCGTATGTTCGCCATCATCACATGGGTCCCTGGAGTCTTTATCTCTATCTCCACCTTTGCAAGTCATACAAAATGGGCCTTTAATATTGACAATATCGCACTTTCATTACGCATGATCTCTTCTACTCAATGCGTCAGCTACCACGTTCACTTTTCCATGATGGTATTGGATGGTATGATCATAATCTTTCAACAGTTCAAGCCAATGTCATTGTCGCATGTTGAGTTCCTTTTGAGTGAAGAAATATTTAAGGCTTTTATGATCCGTAAAGATCTCCACTTTCTCCCCATACAAGTAATGCCTCCAAATCTTTAGTGCGAAGACAACAGCTGCCAACTCTAGATCATGAGTAGGATAATTCCTCTCATATTCTTTGAGTTACCGAGAGGCATAGGCTATGACTTTCCCATGTTGCATGAGAACATATCCTAACCCTTTGCCCGAAACATCACTGTATATGATAAATCCCTCTGAGCCAGATGGTATTGTCAGAACAAGTGCTGAAATGAGTCTCTTCTTGAGTTCTTGAAAACTCTTCTCACATTCCTCGCTCCAACAAAACTTTGTATCTTTCCGAGTCAGCTGAGTTAGTGGAGTAGCGATTCGAGAAAATTCTTCCACGAATCTCTAATAATAACCAGCTAAACCAAGAAAGCTACGTACTTCGGTCACTGATTTAGGTTGCTCTCAGCTTTGAATAGATTCAATTTTTGCTGGGTCAACAGATATTTCATGACTTGATACCACGTGCCCGAGGAATGCTACTTCTTCAAGCCAGAACTCGTATTTCTTTAACTTGACATAAAGCTTATATTCACGAAGCTTTTGGAGTATCAGCCTCATGTGTTGCTCATGATCTTCATGGGTTTTGGAATATATAAGGATGTCATTAATAAAGACGACCACAAAGTGATCCAAATATTCCTTGAATACTTTGGGTTCATCATATCCATGAAGGCGGCGGGGAGCATTAGTCAATCGAAAGGACATGACTAGGAATTCATAATGCCCGCATTAGGAGTTCGAAAGCCGTCTTTGGAATGTCATCAGTTTTAATCTTCAATTGGTGATATCCGGAACGAAGATCAATCTTTGAAAAGAATTTGGCTCCTTGCAACTGGTCAAACAGGTCATCAATACGTGGCAATGGGTACCTATTTTTGATGGTGACATGATTCAACTCCCGGTAATCAATACAAAGTCACATACTCCCATCTTTCTTTTTCACAAATAGAACAGGAGCACCCCAAGGAGAAGTACTAGGACGAATAAAGCCAATGTCCAACAATTCCTGCAGTTGAGTCTTTAACTCCTGAAGTTCAATAGGATCCATTCAATATGGGGCTTTGGAAATGGGTTTTGTACCGGGTTCAAGGTCGATACAAAATTCAATTTCACGCTCTGGGGGTAGGCCAGGAAGTTCTTCAGGAAATACATCAGGAAATTCGTTAACAATAGAAATATCATTCAAAATTGACGTATTTTTGTTTAGATCCGTGACATGAGCTAAGAAAGCTTGACATCCATTTTTAATAAACGTATAGCTTTATGGCTTGAGATGACAGTGATTGATTTTAATGGTTTGGTTGCTTGAATTCGCATAATAGGTTGGTTAGGAATATGAAAGCTAACAACTTTACGAAAATAATCAATTTTTGCATGATGAGTAGTTAACCAATCAATCCCTAGAATCACATCAAATGCAAGTATTTTTAGTGAAATAAGATCAACAGGTAATGTGAGGGTACCGATTTGAACCAAACAAGACTTATAAACCGTGGATGTAATGAAGGTTTCTCCCAATGGAGTTTCAACAGATAAGTCAAAGTCCAATTTCTCCGGAGTCAAATTTAAACGTTGAGCGCAAGTAGGAGAAATAAAAGAATGGGTAGAACCGGTATCAAATAAGGTATAAACTTCGCTAGAGTTTATGATAAGTTTACCCGTTATGACCTCGTTCGGGTTTTTTACTTTTTGGGAGGTTACAACAAACGCTCTCCCTTGCACTACCGGCTTTGACTTTTCTGGAACGGCCTTTGATGCCTCTATCCCAGCTGGACTTGTCTTTGGTGCACGACAAAATCGGGCCAGGTGACCTTCTCTTCCACAATTGTAACATGCTTTGGATGGCATCGCACAGTTGGGACTGATGTGTCCCTCTCTTCCACACTTGAAGCATATGATAGGTGGTCATTCTCTTTCCTTAACGACAGGTGCTGATGTTGACGTCTTTCCATCATTGTTGAATCTCATTTTCTTAAAATGTCCATTCTTATTATTTTGGCCGTGATTACCACCAAAGTGGTTACCATTTCTGGCATGTTGATTCCCTCCACACTTATTGTCACCGCTTCGATGACTGTTCTCACTAGTATTATCATTATGCCGGTTGCTATCTTTTGGTTGGGATGACTCATTATCACGTTCCAATAACTGAGCCCTATTAACAACATCTGAATACAAACACAGTTTATGAGAGATAAGATATTGACGTATCTCAGGTTTCAAACCTCTTAAAAACATTCGCGTCATTCTCTCCTCATTATTAACCAAATGGGACGCAAACCGGGACAACTCGGCAAACTTGGCTTCGTACTGCGATACGGTCATGTTGTTTTGTTCCAGCTTGATGAACTCTACCTCCTTCATATGACGAATACTTTCGGGAAAGTACTTGTCGTTGAACACTTCTCGGAACTTCTCCCAAGTCATCTTCAGTGCGGCAGGTTGAGTACGTTTTACAGATTCCCACCAGTAATCTGCCTCTCCTCGCAACATGAAGGTGGAAAAGGGAACCTTTTATTCCTCGGACCATCCCAAGACATCAAATATCTTGGTAATCTATTTTATCCACGTCTCCACCTTAAGTGGTTTTGGTTCTCCAATAAACTTCGGTGGTCCCAGTTCCTTAAACTGCTTAGCGGTGACTGTCCGAGAGTTGCCAGTGTTTTCACCAGCATTTTGGACAGGAGCCGCTCTTGCCTGATGTTGCATGAATCGCATAAAGCCTCTGAACATTCCATCATTCATCATTTGGTCAGTGTTGTTGTTTGCCTGAGGAATGTCTCCTTCCTGATGCACATTATCCTGATTATTGATCTGTGGAGACTCAATGGTCTCCTGTGCTCCATTGATATTCTCAACATTCTCGGTTGTCATTTCCAAATACTGCCACAAAACAAGGGTTAAATAACATATCATATATTATCTCTATACTCTGACCGACCAATTAAATACCAAATAAACTTAGGCAAGTCATACTAGCGAAAGAATTCCCCGTCTCTCCCCACCTAGTTCTTACCTCACATCTTAGCCAGGGATCATATCCCTAAGCTTTGATACCAACTGTGACGCCCCCAAAATTAGGTATACATCACCTAATCCGAGTCACCACTTACATGGTACTGAATACAAATACAAACTAATTATACAACAGTCGTGTAAAGTAAGACAAAATACATACTGTGAGTTTTAACTCGAATATTGTCTTCTAGACAGTATTCAAACACAAATAAGTCCTCATTACATTTATTGTCACACTATTTAATGTAATAGTGAGGACTACTAGCTAATACTATCATCACGGACAATCACTCCGCTTCCCAGGCTAAATCCCCACTCACGTTCTCATTTCCTAAAGATAATAGTGAAAGAAAGGGTGAGCTCAACTAGCCCAGCAAGAAATATTATGACTAAGATAATGCAGAATAAATTATCATTAGTCTTCAACAATGTTAAAATGATAAAATACAATAGACATCAAGTTTAACTGCAGCGAAACAAGCAATCCATTAAAAGAGTCAAGTAGAGAATAAAATCTACTATATTTTATGATTTAAAAAGTTTTTCATCACTTTTATCGCTGAGACTCAGCTAAATAAATAATCCACATCATCCCTACACTACGGCCAAGGATATTCATTAGGGTCACCGACCACAAATTCCATGCACTACGGGCCAAAGATATTTGTGTATTCATCAATGGTCATGATCATGCCAACAACTGTCCATCAATGTACTACGGGCCAATGATGACTTTTACCACATCATTTGTAACATTACGGTCATGATTATACCGAATAATCACTGGTCATAATCATACCAAGTCCATCTTTGCACTACAGGCCACAGATGACTTTCAACAATATAAATACGAGGATTATGACAATGATATATGAATTCAATAAAACATGTTCAAGAATTAATTTGTCCAGGAACCAATAACGTTCCAATTGTCAACAAGATATTGTTTTGTGGTGTAAAATTCAAGAATGCTCAAAAGAATATTTCTATGAAAAGATACTGGATGAAGCACAAATATCAAGGATATTCTACTAATTTCATGGAGTATAGAAGTCAAAACTTTAACCAACTGAGTATAATAAAGAATGGAATAACAAAAGAAATCACCACGCATGCGCATTACTTGCATAGACAGTTATTCCAACGAATAATAATAATGGAACCAGTCGGTGAAATTCACACCAATGTGATGTTCCAACAATGTAATAATAAATAATTAAAAGCGGAACCAGTCCCATGATAGCACATAAAGAATATTCCAATGTAATGAATGAATAATTAAAAGCGGAACCAGTGCAGGCGTATAAAGACGAGATAGGATATTCCAACGTAATGAATGAATAATTAAAAGCGGAACCAGTCCCACAGATAAGATGAATTCAATATTCCAACAGAATAATAAAGACAGAATAATAGAATAATGTCACCAAGTATATGGTAGCCCGCTTATATAGGTTATTCCAATAGAATAATAAGAAATGGAATAACAGGAGTTCTCTTCATGAATACAAAAGAATAATATCTCTTACCGTAAAAGAAATTAGATATAGGAAAAGAAAGTTAGCAGACTTCTCTTCTTATTTCTCTCTATAACTTTCTCTCTCTAGAGTTCAGTGAATTTGTAAGAAAATAATGAAGGAATGAGCTTCTATTTATAGAAAAATGGGCTGCATAGTAACTAACTCATGAACGGTCCAGATTGATTTACTTTAATCTGACGGTCCATATTTAAAGCAAAATCTTTTAAATAAAATATAATATTATATATATATATATATTATATATATATATATATAACATGTGTAGATAAAAAGAATTCACGGTGGAAACTAACTCATCTCATCCTCCCCGCCGATTTTTTTTCAAACTTTACCTATATATATTTATATATATAATTCCCACATGTTGTCTTATATATATATATATATATATATATATATATATATATATATATATATATATATAACTCAATCTTGCAAAAACTATTTTCCGTGAATCTTGACTTCCCCCTTTCCCATGTTATCAAATTTCTTCCGTGGGCCCCACATGTGGGCCCCCACCTTTATTATACCGAATATTTTTCTACCGATTATTTTAAAAAATGGGTAAATGGGGTTCCCAATAATACTCCAATATTTACAACAAATACTATAGCAATAATTGAACAAAACTGAATGACTTCTCACGTAAGCATCAATAATCAATACCGTGTGCTACTATGCAACCACGCGTATTACTGTACTTTTACTACCGAATAGTTCAACAGTATTAACGGTAAAAAATTTGCCGTTATTTTCGTAAAAATATTTTTGTTGTTTTCTCAATTCGACAATAATTCTGTTGTGGGGTCCACCAATGATTGAGCCGTTGTACGAATATTCCCTGCTAAAACTAATATTCCCTGACCAATCGAATATAATATAACAACTTGCATACTTTGCAAAATTTATAAATACTACCCACAACTATAACATTATATTAAATTTATTCCATAATATTCAAAAATGATAATTATAGAAAATTCATCTTTATTCAAAAAATTGGGGTCTTACACTTATACATTTGAACGTCTTGCTCGCACGTACATAAACTAGATTGTAAGACTGCATGGTATGCCAGTATCCATATTTTCTGATCGGGACCCAAAATTCACTTCACGATTTTGGGTTAGTATGCAAAAAGCTATGGGCACGAATTTACGATTTAGTTCAGCATATCATCCTCAGATGGACGGATAATCAGAGAGGACTATTCAAACTCTGGAAGATTTATTAAGACTTTGTGTCCTTGACTTCAAGGGAAGTTGGGACAAGTTTTTACCGTTGGTGGAGTTTTCCTACAATAACAGTTATCAAGTAAGCATTGGCATGGATCCATTCGAGGCGTTGTATGGAAGAAAGTGTCGTTCTCCAGTATGCTGGGATGAGGTGGGTGAAGCAACGTTGTTGGGACCGGAGTTGGTGCGTATGACTATAGAAAAGATTCAAACGATCCGGCAACGTGTAAAACCTCACAAGATCGACAAAAGAGTTATGCGGATCTTCATCGAAAAGACGTGGAATTTGATATAGGAGATCATGTGTTGTTACGTGTTGCTCCATGGAAAGAAGTTAGGAGATTTGGAAAGAGAGGAAAACTCAATCCTCACTTCATTGGGCCATTTTTAATCCTCGATCGAGTAGGAACTGTGGCCTATAGACTCGCTTTACCACCAAGTATGTCTCGTGTTCATAAAGTTTTTCACATATCCATGTTACGTAAATATGTGGAAGACCCGAACCACATTATTGAGTTAGAACCAGATGAAATAGCGGAAGATTTAACGTATGAAGAGGTTCCTGTTCAAATCTTGGATAAGAAGGAACATATTTTACGCTCCAAGGTTATACCTCAAGTCAAAGTTTTGTGGAGAAACCACGATGTTGAGGAAATGACCTGGGAGTTAGAATCTGAAATGAAATCAAGGTATCCTTACGTCTTCGACATATCAGGTACGTACCCTAATTTCGAGGGCGAAATTTCATAAGAAGGGGAGATTGTAAGACCCCACTTTTATGAATAAAAATGAATTTTTCTATAAATATCATTTTTTGAATATTATGGAATTAATTTGATATAATAGTTGTGGGTAGTATTTATAAATTTTGCAAAGTATGCAAGTTGTCATATTATATTCGATTGGTCGGAAAATATTCTTTTGTCGTGGGAATATCCGTATGACGGTACAATCATTATCTGGGACCTTAACAATAGAATTTTTGTTTGATGGAGAAAATGACAAAATATTTTATTGAAAATAACTACGAAAGTTTTACCAGTTATCTTGTTGAACTACTTCTTTAGTAAAGTAAAAGAAAGAATATGTACTGCATGGTTGCATAGTAGCACTGTGGTATTGAATATCGATGCTTATGTGATAAGTCACTCAGCTTTTATTTTATTGGTATTATTATTGTAATAAAACAAAAAGCTTTTTATATAAAATAGAATACTTTTATAAAGTTATTCGTTTTATTAGGCTAATAGTAAAATCTTTTATATAAAAAGAATACTTTTATAAAGTTATCCATTTTATTAGACAATAATTAGAATATATTATATTTTATTATGCATAGTATTTGCATAGTGCCTGCATAGTATTTGCATAGTAAAATCTTTTATAAAGTTATTCGTTTTATTAGATTATAAATAGGATATATATTATTTTATTTAAAAGATTTTGCTTTAAATATGGACCGTCAGATTAAAGTAAATTAATCTGGACCGTTCATGAGTTAGTTACTATGCAGTCCATTCTTCTATAAATAGAAGTTTATTCCTTCATTATTTTCTTATGAATTCACTGAAACTCTAGAGAGAAAAAATTATCGAGAGAAAGAAGAAGAGAAGTCTGCTAACTTTCTTTTCCTATATCTAATTTCTTTTACGGTAAGGAATATTATTCTTTTGTATTCAAGAAGAGAAGTTCTGTTATTCTATTTCTTTATTATTCTGTTTGAATAACTTGTATACGCGGGCAACCATATACTTGATGACATTCTTCTATTATTCTGTCTTTACTATTCCGTTGGAACATCCTGTCTGTGTGTTTTACACCGGACCTGGTTCCGTTTTTATTATTATTCTGTTGGAACATCCTGTCTGTGTGTTTTACATCGGACCTGGTTCCGTCTTTTATTATTATTCTGTTGGAACATCCTCATCATGTGTTTTTACACCGGACTGGTTCCGCCTTTTTATTATTATTCTGTTGGAACATCCTGCATGTGTTTTACACCCGGACCAGTTCCGCCTTTTTATTATTCTCGGCTGAATATCCTCGCATGTGTGTTTTACACCGGACTCGGTTCTCGTCTTTATTATTCTCGTTGAATAACTCGCCTCATGCGATAGTACGCATGCATGGTGATTTCTTTTGTTATTCCATTCTTTATTATTCTCAGTTGGTTAAAGTTTTGACTTCTATACTCCTTGAAATTAGTAGAATATCCTTGATATTTGTGCTTCATCCAATATCTTTTCATGGAAATATTCTTCTGAGCATTCTTGAATTTTACATCACAAAACAATATCTTATTGACAATTGGCACGTTATTGGTTCCTGGACAAATTAATTCTTGAACTTGTTTTATTGAATTCATATATCATTGTCATCATCCTCCTGTTTATATTATGTTGAAAGTCATCTGTGGCCTGTAAGTGCATAGATGCACTTGTATGATTATGACCAGGGATTATTCGGTATAATCATGACCGTAATGTTACAAATGATGTGGTAAAAGTCCTCATTGGCCCGTAGTGCATTGATGGACAGTTGTTGGCATGATCATGACCATTGATGAATACACAAATATCCTTGGCCCGTAGTGCATGGAATTTGTGGTCGTGACCCTAATGAATATCCTCGCTATAGTGCGAGGATGATGTGGATTATTTATTTAGTGAGTCTCAAATGATAAAAGTGATGAAAACTTTTTTTAAATCATAAAAGATAGTAGATTTTATTCTCTACTTGAATCTTTTAATGGATTGCTTGTTCCGCTACAGTTAAACTTGATGTCTATTGTATTTTATCAGTTTAACATTGTTGAAGACTACTGATAATTTATTCTGCATTATCTTAGTCATAATATTTCTTGCTGGGCTAGTTGAGCTCACCATTTCATTCACTGTTCTCTTCAGGAAATGAGAACGTAGCTGGGACGAGTCGGGGAACGGAGTGATTGTCCGGATGATAGTATTAGCTAGTAGTCCTCACTATTCTGTTAAATAGTGTGACAAAAAATGTAATGAGGACTCCATTGTGTTTGAATACTGTCTAGATTACAATATTCTTATTAAAACTCTCAGTTTATGTTTTATCGTATTTTACACGACTGTTGTATAATTAAGTTTGTATTTGATTAATGTACCATGTATTTGACAACTCAGAATATGTGATGTATGCCTATTTTGGGGGCGTCACAGTAAGACTCTGATCTTGGTCGAAGATTTACTCATTTTTCTCACAGGTACATAAAATAAATTAACTCTAACTTTTTCCTTCTATTACAAAAGATTTTACAATGATGTGTTTCTTAAATAAGCAGATAAAATTTAGTACAAATTGATATTTCTTAAATAAGCAAATAGAAATTAAAGATCAAAAAGTTTAAAAACTTTTATATTTGTGTAAAAATGCTTCTTGATCAAGTAGATAAATTTAAGTGTAAGTCAAATAATGCTTGAATAAGCAGATATTTAGTTTAATGCAAGTTTATAAAGAATTATTTATTCTTTATAATAAAGAATGTGTTTCTATGAATTTAAATAGATATAGTTTTTATGATAAAAGATTAAATAACTTTTATATTATGCAACAAGTATGCTAAATATTTCGGGGACGATCAAGAGTTAATATATGATATTTATATAAATAATGGATATATAAAGTATTTATATAAATATTTTCGATAGACTACTTGAATTTCAAGGACAGACCGAATAGTTCTCCATGAGAAGTATTTCGGGGTCGATTAAGTATAATCTATTTTATAATATTTATTTAAATAATAAATATATGAGATATTTACACTACAAGAAAACTGACTAATTTTGACGGAATTAATTACGATGGAAATATTCCCTCGAAGATAGTCTATGTCCAATGAATATTTCAGTCGAAAATAATTCAGTCAAAAATATAGTAATTCCGACGAACATCCGTCAAAAATAGAAGGAGCCCCTTGGTGCCAAAGTTCGCGCCCGCGCCAAACTTATACTCGACGGAATAGTGTTTACTTTCGACGGACTATCCGTCGAAGATAACATAATTACGACGGATTTATTCTCGACGGAAATTCCATCGAAAATAAGCTTTAAAACCTAATCAGATCACCTTCTCCCTAGCCGCCTCTCATTCTAATTCTCTAATTCTCTCTCTCACTCTCATTTCTCTCTCACTGCTCTCATCTCCCAACCACCAGACGCCACCACCATCTCCGCCACCAGAGACCACCACCGCCAAAGGCCACCACCAAAGAATGCCACAACCAAACGCTGCCACCAAAAGAGCTAGCCACCACCAAAGAATAAAGAAGATCCACTGCCATAGATGCCACCACCGCCAGACGCCACCAGCCACCACCACCACAATCGGTATTTCTAAAATTTACACATTAATTCAAGGTATGATATTTCTAAACCTTTAGTTTGCAAATTAATTAAAGGTACGATATTTCTGATATTGGATATGATATTTGTATGATATTTATGAAATTTGTGGCTTAATTTATTTTAGGTTTAGTATGAGTTTGAATATGAGATTAACCTAATTATATTTCTGATATTTGTATGATATGTTGTTGCTGTGAATTTGGGAGGCTGAAATTGGGACTCTGAAAATCTGAAATTGGGAGGCTGAAATTGGAATTTGGATTTTGGAATGTGGACATATGATAATTATGAATGTTTTTGCTTTTCTTTATGCAATCGCAGTTTATATATATGTTAGTGTATTGTGTTGGAAGAATGCATATTTTGATTTGATGTTTAATATAAATGCTCATGATTATATGTAAAGTCATTTGAGGAATATATGCACAAGGACTTAGTGATAGATCAAAATTGTTAGGTTGATCTTAGCCTTTAATGTTCACTTGTATAGATAAAGAGATCAAATATGTTAGGTTGATCTATGGCTAGAAAGAAATAGATAGGCTTTGAAGAGAATCGTAGTCTATCCAGCTTATCAACAGAATGAAGAAGCTAAGGCAGGATCGCAGTGCTGAGATGATCGTAGTGTATCTGCCTTGAAGGGTCTCTCCAGTAATCGTAGAGTGGTCCAGACGTTTGCCGAAGCTAATAACTCAGAGATCGTAGTGTGATCTCAAAAATGTAGAGTCTGCAAGACAAGCAAGCAAAGATCGTAGTATGGAAAGATCGTAGCTTGAAAACCCTTGAAAGAAATCGTAGTGTTCTATTCAGACCAAGTAAATATGACAAGACACCACGATATGCATCGTAGAGTATCATCTGTCTTGTGTCAGAAGCTTCGAGCCCTATCTTTTAATTGGAAACAAATTCTAACAAATGTGGAATGAGTTGTGAACGTTGAAGCACTCACCAGACCCAACGGTACAAAAGATATCCTTAGTATTGATCAAAAGGAACGTATTCAAGAAGCTAAGAAAAGGACCATTGGGCAGAGGAAAACACCTTTTCAGGTGTTAGGTGAGAAAGCAGTTTGTTGTGTCAATGGGCCAGATTGCAATTCAGAAGATGTGCAGAAAAGTCTCTATCAAAGCTCAGAAATGTCAAACGCATTTAATGCCTCATTAGATGACTTCAACGGATAGATTTAAAGAGATCACATATATACAGAACACAGAAAGATGAGAGAACAAGCAAGCATTGAACAAAAACGTACAAGAACATTCAACGCTCAACTCTACGATCTGAGAAAAAGAGGAAGCTTGCTCAGCTACTCAGTTCTTTCGAACAAGTGCTTAATAGCAACTGAGTAGAACCAATCACGATCTCAACAACAACCAATCAACTGAAGTAATAGTTCCAAGTCTGAAGGACTTGAAGAGTTCTAAGTGAACTGTAAAGAACCAAGTCTGCTAGACTTGAAGAGTTTAAGAGTGAACTAAGAAGTGCCTAGACTGCTGGTCTAGAAGGAATCTGTGAGATTCAAGAAGTGTAACAGACTTCCTTAGTGGATTTTCTACTCGAGGAGTAGAAGAGTGGATTAGGAGCTTTAAGTGCTCTGAACCACTTAAAACAACTGTGTCCATTATAACTGCTATAACTGCTATAACTATCATAACTGCCTCACTCTCATTAATCTAAGATATCTAAAAGAAGGTTTATCAAATACTCATTCCGTTGTGCATTAATCACCATCATATTGACTAGTTTAAAAGAAAAGTTTTTAATTATCTATTCAACCCCTCCTTCTAGATATCTATTGTGCCTCCAGGAACTAACAATTGGTATCAAAGCATGTTCTATAATACAACCTACAAAGCTTGAGTAGATCCAATGGCACACTTACCAAATGAATCAAAGACTGAAGGAGGCAACAAGCCACCTATGTGCAAAAAAAGATAAATTTGCTAACTAGAAGGTTAGGATGCAAGCTTACATGGATTCAATAGATGAAGATCTATTTAAAAATGTTCAGAATGGGCCCTATGTTCCTACAAAGCTTTCACCAACTATAGAAGACCCATAAAGAGTACAGATCAAGGTCAAAGGAGAATGGATAGAGAACGAGGAGAGAGCTGTCCAACTCGACAAAAAGGCCAAAAACATTTTGTTCCAATCCTTAGAAGATGATCTATTTAAAAACGTGGTCAACAACAAAACAACAAAGGAGGTTTGGGAAGCACTACTCATTATGCATGAAGGAACAGAAGAAGTCAAAGAAAACAAACAGTCTCTCTTGACTCAGCAATATGAAATGTTTGCTCACGTTCAAGGAGAGAACGTCACTGCCACCTACGAAAGATTTAATGTTCTGCTCAACTCTCTACGAGCCTATGGGAAGATCTATCCAAACAAAGATCTAATCATAAAGTTCATGAGAGCTTTACCAAGCAAGTGGGATGCCAAAACTACTACCAATTAGAGAATCGAAGAATTTACATGAAATGATTGTCCAACAGTTGTATGGCACCTTCTCATATACGAACTGGAGCTAACTCAATGAGCAGAAACCTTGTCTGAAAGAAGAAAGAAGGATAAAGGTGTTGCTCTCAAAGCAACTAATAACACCTCTAAAGTCAGCACTGAAGTTGATTCTGACTATGATGAAGATGATGATGAGGACCTTGCAATGTTAGTGAAAAGACTAAGAAGATTCATGCGACAAGGCAAAACCAGCAAGCCAAAGAAAGTCAGCAACTACAGCAGCTAGGAGCAAATGAATGACCTATGCTACAATTGCAAGAAACTGGGCCACTTCATTGCCAACTGCAATAAACCTCTCAGAGAAGAACTTAAGAAGAAATCACATTCAAAGAAAGAATACAAAGGCAACAAAAGGCCTCAGAAGAAAGACAAAGGCCTTATAGCTGGAGGATCAAGGAGTGACTCAGACAATGACTCAACTCCAGAATCTGGAGATAATGAAGATCCTCAAGTGGAAAATCTGTGTCTAATGGCCAAAAATTCAAGGAACAAACAGAACTCCAACATACATGAAGTAAGTATTGATGAGGTATTTGATTTCAACTCTCCTGATGTAGATATTGATGACCTAAGAACTGAACTGCATGTCATTACATCTGATCTACATCAATACATGAAGTGGTTTAGAGTTCTGTCTAAGGATTATTCACTTCTTCAAAAGGAGAAAGAAAAGGTTCAAGAAGAACTAGAAATAGCCCTTCTCAGTACTAATTCTCTCTCCGAGTTTGAAGCTGAGAATAAGCTCTTGAGACAAACAAATGAGCTTAGCGCAAAAAGAGAGTCTACTCTAACCTCTAAAATTGAGGATCTAGAAAAGACAATCTCTACATGGAATAAATCCTCTTCATCCATGGACTCCTTAATCTCTAACCAGAGAAGTGTCTTTGATAGAACAGGGTTAGGCTTTGGGGAATCTACCTCAGAGTCATGTGTGGAAAAAGCAAAGGAAACTAGCACTAGTAATGTCTCAGGTTTTAGTAAAGGCATTATATTTGCGAAATCCTCACAGAAGGTCGAGCCTGTCAAACCCTGCTTAGCTGATTCAATTCATATTCCCAGGAGTAAGGGATCTCGTGCTGGTCTGGGTTTCAGAAAAGAGAAGAGTAATCTAGCTACTACTCACCAACCTCGAAGGATCGTAGAGTTCAATGAGATCAACTCTACGAACCAACCGGGAAGGTATAGTAGAAGTAAGATATACTCCTCACAAATCATGAAACAAGAAAACACATGGAATAAGGAGTATTAGCCTATTAGGAGGATGACCAATAACCCACAAAAGTCCAAATGGAGGAAGAACCTTCACACACACACAAACATGCATCATAACAAATGTTTTGTGTGCTACAGAGCTGGCCACAAGGTTGCAAAATGTTATTACAATTCCATGCATGTGAGATCCAAAATCAAGCAGATTTGGGTCCCCAAGGGCGCTAACCATGTAGAACCCATGCAAGTATGGGTACCAAAATGAAGGTTTAATGTTATTACAGGAAAAGAGCTCCATGATCACAACCTGGTATCTAGACAGTGGATGCTCAAGGCACATGACAGGGAACAAAGCCATTCTGTCTGACTACATAGAGAAGGAGGGTCCCTCGGTCATCTTTGGAGACAACGGCTCTGGAAAGACAAGAGGCTATGGCTCAGCTGGAAATGGTGGAGTATCCTTCAGCAAAGTGGCCTATGTGGAAGGATTACAACACAACCTTCTAAGCATTAGCCAACTCTGCGAGAAGGGTCATCAAGTAACATTTCTCAACAATCAATGTCAAGTCCGAGACCTGAAGATATCTACTGTAAAGTTAACCGGAACAAGAGAAGGAAATGTCTACACAGTAAACCTTGGAAAACTAAGCTCAGACGAGACTTTATGCTTTTTGTCTAAAGCATCTGAAGAAATGAGTTGGCTATGGCATCAAAGATTATCTCATCTCAACTTCAAAAGCATGTCCAAATTAGCTTCAAAAAATCTAGTTGTAGGCTTACCCAAGTTTAACTTCGTCAAAGAAAGGCCGTACAATGCCTGTCAACTTGGAAAGCAGAGCAGAAGCTCATTCAAGAGCAAAACCATCAACTCAATTGACAAGCCTCCGCAATTGCTACATATGGATCTTATTGGACCAAATCCAACGACGAGCCTTGGGGGAAAGAGATACTCTCTGGTCGTAGTTGACGACTACACCAGATTTACATGGGTGTTCTTTCTAACCTCAAAGGATGAAACAGGCTCCTAACTAATCAAGATGTTCAAGCTGGTTGTGAGACCCCAGATTTTATAAATAAAGATTTAAATTTCTTGAAATATTTTTTTAATATTATGGTGTGGATTTGATATAATGTTATAGTTGTGGGTAGTATTTAAAAATTTTACAAAGTATGCAAGTTGTTATATAATATTTGTTTGGTCGGGGAATATTCTTTTTGTCAGGGAATATTCGTACGATGACATAATCATTGGTGGACCCCATTAACTAAGCAATCGTCAGTTAGTTAGCAAACGACAAAAATATTTTATGAAAATAACGACGGAGGTTTTACCGTTAAAACTGTTGAACTACCCAGTAGTAAAAGTACAGTAATACGCGTGGTTGCATAGTAGCACACGATATTGATTATTGATGCTTACGTGATAAGTCACTCAGTTTTACTCAATTATTGCTACAGTAATTGCTGCATTATATCTCTTATATTATTGATTCGATTATTGTCACAGTATCATCTGCATAATATGTTATTTTATTAAATCAATAATTGAGACGACAAAGTTATTCATATTATTAAATTACAATATTTACAATGTCTAGAAGTTCTGTCAAGGAGAGGTTTGGTAATTGCGCGCCAGTGAGGAGAAATCCTTATCGGAAGGCCCCTCTTCCTGAACGACGACGGTTTCGTTATTTATTATTCTCATTGAATAACTCCGTCCATGCCAATCACCGCATGCATGGTGATTTCTTTTGTTATTTCATTCTTTATTATTCTCAGTTGGTTAAAGTTTTGACTTCTATACTTGTCATGAAATATCATTTTATTTGGTATTTTTTGTTACGAGTTACTATTCATGGGTTACTATTTACCCGATTACTATTCACTCTAGTATTATTCACTCGGGTATTTGGGGCACTTTTTATGCCAGAATACAATTCACGAGTTACTATTCACGGGTTACTATTCACCAAAATTACTATTCACCCGAATATTAGACACTCGGGTATTTGGAGTATTTTTTATATCGGGGTACTATTCACGAGGTACTATTCCCGAAGTACTATTCACGGGGTACTATTAACGACGAAAAATTGATTCTTTTCTGTCCAAATTATTTTTTGTGCATGAATATTATTCTTGAATTTTACTCTACAAAGAAGTATCTTGTTGATAATTTGGACGTTATTGGTTCCTGGAAAAATTAATTCTTGAACTTGTTTTTATTGAATTCTTATATCATTGTCATCATCCTCATGTTTATATTTTGTTGAAAGTCATCTGTGGCCTGTAGTGCATAGATGGAATTGGTATGATTATGACCAGGGATTATTCGGTATAATCATGACCGTAATGTTACAAATGATGTGGTAAAAGTCCTTATTGGCCCGTAGTGTATTGATGGACAGTTGTTGGCATGATCATGACCATTGATGAATACACGAATACCTTGGCCCGTAGTGCATGGATAATTTGTGGTCGTGATACTAAAGAATATCCTTGGCCATAGTGCAGGGGTGATTCGATGATGTGGATTATTTATTAAGCTGAGTCTCAGCGATAAAAGTGATGAAAAATTTTAAATCTTAAAAGATAGTAGATTTTATTCTCTACTTGACTCTTTTAATGGATTACTTATTTCCGCTGCAGTTTTTGATCTAAAACTTGTTGTCTATTATATTTCTTACGGACAAAACAAAGTTGGTGGTTTCAGGGAGAGCGTTTTTCGTGACTTCTAAAAAAGCGATTAACCCAAACAAAGTTAGCATGGGTTAGTTAATTATAAATTCTTGCGAAGTCTATACCTTATTAGATATCGGTTGTACCCATTCTTTTATCTCTCTTGCTTGCGCTCAATGTTTAAATTTGACCCCAGAGAAGTTAGACTTTGACTTATTGGTTGAAACTCCGTTAGGAGGAGCCTTCGTTACCTCCACTGTTTATAAATCTTGTTTGATTCAAATCGACACTTTCACGTTACCTGTCGATCTTATCTCTTTGAAAATACTTGCCTTTGATGTGATTTTAGAAATCGATTGGTTAACTACTCATCATGCTTTTCATAAGGTTGTTAGCTTTCATATTCCTAACCAACCTGTTATGCTAATTCAAGCAACCAAACCACTAAAGACAATCATTATCATATAAAGCCATAAGTAAAGAGCCCCAATCCTTTCGTTGTTGACTTCCTTGTGTGGAATGCACCGAAGCCAGACTTTCTGTAGGCGACGTCGTGAATGACGATGGCAAGTTGATAGGAATCAATGTAACGTACTATCCAAGTCATGGAGGAGAGTCACAGTTTTGAATGATATTTCTATCGTTAATAAAATTCCTGACGTATTCTTGAAGACTTCTTAGCCTACCCTAGAGCGTGAAATTGAAATTTGTATTGACCCCAGTACAAAACCTGTGACGCCCCCAAAATAGGTATATGTCACCTATTCTTGAGTCGCCACTTACATGGTATATAAATCAAATACAAACTTAATTATACAACAGTCGTGTTAAATACGACAAAACATAAACTGAGAGTTTTAATAAGAATATTGTCATCTAGACAGTATTCAAACACAATGGAGTCCTCATTACATTTATTGTCACACTATCTAACAGAATAATGAGGACTACTAATGCTATCATCCTGGATCACCACTCCGCTCCCAGACTCGTCACAAATATATTCTCATTTCAAGAGAAAAAGTGAAAGAAAGGGTGAGCTCAACTAGCCCAAGAAGAAATATTATGACTAAGATAATGCGTAATAAATTATCCTTAGCCTTCAACAAATATAACAACCCATGTAATATAATAGACAACAAGTTTTAGATCAAAAAATGCTGCAATGAAATAAGCAATCCATTAAAAGAGTCAAGTAGAGAATAAAATCTACTATCTTTTATGATTTAAAAGTTTTTCATCACTTTTATCGTTTGAGACTCACCAAATAAATAATCCACATCATTAAATCATCCCTGCACTACAGGCCAAGGATATAAATCTTTAGTATCACGACCATGAATTATCCATGCACTACGGTCCAAAGATAATTGTGTTTTCATCAACGGTCCTGATCATGCTATAAAACAATTCATCTTTTCTCCTCGGGCAAGAGAATCCATAGCCATAATCATACCAAAAGCTCGCCCATCAATGCACTACGGGCCAATGAGGACTTTTAAATTTTCACATCATTTTTAACATTACGGTCATGATTATACCGAATACTCCCTGGTCATAATCATACCAAGTCCATCTATGCACTACAGGCCACAGATGACTTTTAATTAATATAAACATGAGGATGATGACAATGATATAAGAATTCAATTAAACAAGTTCAAGAATTAAATTATTCAGGAACTAATAACGTTCAAATTAGCAATATGATATTGCTTTGTAGAGTAAAATTCAAGAATGCTCAGAAGAATATTTCCATGAAAAATATTAGATGAAGCACAAATATCAAGGATGTTCCACTAATTTCATGGAGTATAGAAGTAAAAATTTTAATCAACTGAGTATAATACCGAATGGAATAACAAAAGATATCACCATGCATGCGGTGCTTGCATGACAAAAGTTATCCCAATGTAATAATAATAACGGAACCAAATTCGTGAAAATCACGCCGATAGGATGTTCCAAATGTAATAATAAATGCGAATAATAAATGATGGAACCAGTCCTAGTATAAGATGCACGATATTAAACGATGTAATAAATGAATAATTAAATGGAACCAGTCCGTAGATAAGATGTATGGATATTCCAACGGAATAGTAAAGACGAGAATAATAGAAGAATGTCACCAAGTATAGGGTTGCTTGCAGATATCTGATTATTCCAATGAATAATAAAGAAATGGAATAACAGAAGTTCTCTTCTTGAATACAAAAGAATAATATTCCTTACCATAAAAGAAATTAGATATAGGAAAAGAAAGTTAGCAGACTTCTCTTCTTCTTTCTCTCTATAATTTTCTCTCTCTAGAGTTTTAGTGAATTCGTAAGAAAATAATGAAGGAATGAGCTTCTATTTATAGAAGAATGGAATGCATAGTAACTAACTCATGAACGGTCCAGATTGATTTACTTTAATCTGATGGTCCATATTAAAAGAAAAATCTTTTAAATAAAATATAATATATTCTATTTATATAAAAAGATTTTTACTATGCAAACACTATGCATAATAAAATATAATATATTCTATTTATAGAATAACTTTAATAAAGTATTCTGCTTTTATATAAAAGATGTTTCGCTTTATTACGTTAATAATACTAATAAAACAAAACGTATAAATCAACAATAATTGAATCAAATAATGTGAGATACTATGCAACAACTATCAGAGTAATAATTAAACAAAACCGAGTGTTTTCTCAATGTAAGCATCAATAATCAATACCGTAGTGCTACTACGCAACCACGCCAGACATCGTATTTCTTTACTACCGAGTAGTTCAACAGCTTTTAACGGTAAAACTTCCGCCATTATTTTCATAAAAAATATTTTTGTCATTTTCTTATTTCGACAATAATTCCGTTGTGGGGTCCACCAATGATTGCGCCGTTGTACGAATATTCCCTGCTAAAACGAATATTTCCCGACCAATCAAATATAATATGACAACTTGTATACTTTGCAAAATTTATAAATATTACCCACAACTACAACATTATATCAAATCCACACCATAATATTAAAAAATATTTTGAGAAATTTAAATCTTTATTCATAAAATCTCGGGTCTCACAATCTCCCCTCCTTATGGAATTTCGCCCTCGAAATTTACGTCACGCATTCTTTGTATCTTAAAACGCAGTGAGGATACCTTGACTTCATTTCAAATTCTAACTCTTGAGGTATAACCTTTGAGTGTTGAATACGATTCTTCTTATCTATGATTTTAACATGTACATCTTCATACATTAAATTATCCCCTATCTCGTCCGGTTTTAAATCAATAATGTGGTTCGGGTCGTCCACATATTTACGTAACATCGATACGTTAAAAATGTTATAAACACACGACAAACTTGGCGGAAAAACGAGTCTATAAGCTACAGTTCCTTCTCGATCGAGGATTTCAAATGGGCCAATTAAATCGAGGGTTGAGATTTCCTCTCTTCGTTGATTCTTGCTTCTAGAATAACGCCATCTTGAACCTTCTTCTTTATATTCATCAGCTCCGGGTGTGTAGCTTGAGCGGCTTTAACTTTATCGATTAAAGTCGATTCTAATCGTATATTCGTTATCTTCATGTGGGTCCCTCGAGTCTTTAACTTTATCTTCATCATTTGTAAGTTATACGAAATGAGTCTCTGTGTTAACAACATCGCACTCGTAAACGCATACGATCTTCTACTCAACATGTCAGCTACCACGTTCGCTCTTCCACGATGATATTGAATGGTACTATCGTAATCTTCAACAGCTCGAGTCAACGTCTTTGGCGCATTATACGTCTGTTTTAAGTAAAGAAATATTTGAGGGTTTAAGAAATGGGTTTTGTACTGGGGTCAATACAAAATTTGATTTCACACTCTAGGGGTAGGCTAGGAAGTCTTCAAGAATACGTCAAGAAATTTATTAACAATAGAAATATCATTCAAAACTGTGACCCTCATCCAAGACTTGGATAGTACGTCACATTGATACCAACTGTGACTTCTATCCCTTAACCTTGATAGCACCTCACAATGATGCCTATCAACTTGCCCTCTTCATTCATGATGTCGCCTACAGAATGTCTGGCTTTGATGCAATCCATACAAGGAAGTCAACAATGAAAGGATCGGGGCTCTTTACTTATGGCTTGATATGACAATGATTGTCTTTAGTGGTTTGGTTGCTTGAATTCGCATAGCAGGTTGGTTAGGAATATGAAAGCAAGCCACCTTAAGAAAAGCATGATGAGTAGTTAACCAATTGTTTCCAAAAATCACATCAAAGGCAAGTATTTTCAAAGAGATAAGATCGACAGGTAACGTGAAAGTGTCGATTTGAATCAAACAAGATTTATAAACAGTAGAGGTAACGAAGGGTCCTACTAATGAAGTTTCAACCAATAAGTCAAAGTCTAACTTCTTCGAAGTCAAATTTAAATGTTGAGCGCAAGAAACAGAGATAAAAGAATAGGTAGAATCGGTATCGAATAAGGTATAAACTTCGCAAGAATTTATAATTAACTAACCCGTGCTAACTTCGTTCGGTTTACTCGCTTTTTAAGAAGTCACGAAAAATGCTCTTCCTAAAACCACCGACTTTGTTTTGTCCGTATCCGCCTTTGGTGCTACCGTCCCAGTTGAACTTAACTTTGGTGCACGACAAAATTGAGCTAAATGACCTTCTCTTCTTGAAATTTCCACTTCTATTATCTTGGCCATGATTACCACCAAAGTGGTTACCATTCTTGGCATGATAATTTCCCCCACGATGGTTATCATTGTTCCAATAGCCGTTGCCACCAGTATGATTATTATCGTGTCGTTGGTCGTTACCTTTTGCTTGAGCTGAATCAACGCTCTCATGTGCTTCATTGCTTATCTCAGCATTTTCAGATGCCATTCTCAAACACTGTCACAAAACAAGGGTTAATTAACATATCACACATTATTCCTATACTCTGACCAACCAATTAAATAACAAATAAACTTAGGTAGGTCATACTAGCGAAGGAATTCCCCGTCTCTCCCCTCCTATTTCTTGTCTCACATCTTATCCAGGGATCATATCCCTAAGCTTTGATACCAACTGTGACGCCCCCAAAATAGGTATATGTCACCTATTCTTGAGTCGCCACTTATATGGTACATAAATCAAATACAAACTTAATTATACAACAGTCGTGTTAAATACGACAAAACATAAACTGAGAGTTTTAATAAGAATATTGTCATCTAGACAGTATTCAAAGACAATGGAGTCCTCATTACATTTATTGTCACACTATCTAATAGAATAGTGAGGACTACTAATGCTATCATCTGATCGTCACTCCGCTCTCGACTCAATCACGCCTATATTCTCATTTCACAAGAGAAACAAAGTGAAAGAAAGGGTGAGCTCAACTAGCCCAAGAAGAAATATTATGACTAAGATAATACAGAATAAATTATCCTTAGCCTTCAATAGTATAACAACTGACAGAATATAATAGACAACAAGTTTTAGATCAAAAACTGCAGCGAAAATAAGCAATCCATTAAAAGAGTCAAGTAGAGAATAAAATCTACTATCTTTTATGATTTAAAAAGTTTTTCATCACTTTTATCGCCGAGACTCAGCTCAATAAATAATCCACATCATTAAATCATCCCTGCACTACAGGCCAAGGATATAAATCTTTAGTATCATGACCACGAATTATCCATGCACTACGGGCCAAAGATAATTGTGTTTTCATCAACGGTCCTGATCATGCTATAAAACAATTCATCTTTGCTCCCTTGGCCGAAGAGAATCCATAGCCATAATCATACCAAAAACTGTCCATCAATGCACTACGGGCCAATGAGGACTTTTAAATTTTCACATCATTTGTAACATTACGGTCATGATTATACCGAATAATCCCTGGTCATAATCATACCAAGTCCAACTATGCACTACAGGCCACAGATGACTTTCAATAAATATAAACATAAGGATGATGACAATGATATAAGAATTCAATTAAACAAGTTCAAGAATTAAATTATTCAGGAACTAATAACGTCCAAATTGTCAATATGATATTTCTTTGTAGAGTAAAATTCAAGAATGCTCAGAAGAATATTTCCATGAAAAATACTGGATGAAGCACAAATATCAAGGATGTTCCACTAATTTCATGGTGTATAAAGTAAAATTTTAATCAATCGAGTATAATAAAGAATGGAATAACAAAAGATATCACCATGCATGTGGTACTTGCGCATGATGTGTTATCCCAATGTAATAATAATAACGGAACTAGGTCGTGAAAATCACAATTGGCGTAATGTTCCAATGTAATAATAAATGCGTAATAATAAATGATGGAACCAGTCCCGCAGATAAAGATGCATGTGATATTCCGATAGAATAAATGAATAATTAAAATTAAAGCGGAACCAGTCCCCACAGATAAAGATGTATGTGATATTCCAACGGAATAGTAAAGACATAATAATAGAATAATGTCACCAAGTATAGGGTTTGCTGGCAGATACAAAAGTTATTCCAATGTAATAATAAAGAAATGGAATAATGTAAGTTCTCTTCTTGAATACAAAAGAATAATATTCCTTACCGTAAAAGAAATTAGATATAGGAAAAAAAAGTTAGCAGACTTCTCTTCTTCTTTCTCTCTATAATTTTCCCTCTCTAGATTTTTAGTGAATTCGTAAGAAAATAATGAAGGAATGAGCTTCTATTTATAGAAGAATGGAATGCATAGTAACTAACTCATGAACGGTCTAGATTGATTCACTTTAATCTGATGGTCCATATTTAAAGCAAAATCTTTTAAATAAAATATAATATATTCTATTTATATAAAAAGATTTTTATTATGCAAACACTATGCAAGCATTATGAAAATACTATGCATAATAAAATATAATATATTCTATTTATAGAATAACTTTAATAAAGTATTCATTTTATATAAAAAAGATGTTTCGCTTTTATTACGTTAATAATACTAATAAAACAAAACGTATAAATCAACAATAATTGAATTAAATAATGTGAGATACTATACAACAACTACTGTAGCAATAATTAAACAAAACTGAGTGTTTTCTCACTTAAGCATCAATAATCAATACCGTGTGCTACTCTTATGCAACCACGCCATTCATCGCATTTTTACTACCGAGTAGTTCAACAGTTTTAACGGTAAAACTTCCGTCGTTATTTTCATAAAAAATATTTTTGTCATTTTCTCATTCCGATAATAATTCCGTTGTGGGGTCCACTAATGATTGCGCCGTTGTACGAATATTCCCTGCTAAAACGACTATTTCCCGACCAATCGAATATAATATGACAACTTGCATACTTTGCAAAATTTATAAATATTACCCACAACTACAACATTATATCAAATCCACACCATAATATTAAAAACTATTTCGAGAAATTTAAATCTTTATTCATAAAATCTGGGGTCTCACAAAACCCATTTCTAAAATCCTCAAATATTTCTTCAACCAAAATGAACGTATAATGCACCAAAGACGTTGGCTCGAGCTGTTGAAGATTACGATCGTACCATTCAATATCATTGTGGAAGAGCGAACGTGGTAGCTGACGCGTTGAGTAGAAGATCGTATGCATTTACGAGTGCGATGTTGTTAACACAAAAACCCATTTTGTATAACTTGTAAATGATGAAGATAGAGTTAAAGACTCTAGAGACCCATGTAAAGAAAATGAATATACGAGTAGAATCGACGCCGCTCAAGCTACATACTCAGAGCTGATGAATGTGAAGAAGAAGGTTCAAGAGGGCGTTATTTTAAAAGCAAGAGTTGCTGAAGAAAGGAAATCTCAACCCTCGATTTAATTGGCTCATTTAAAATCCTCGATCGAGTAAGAACTGTGACCTATAGACTCGTTTTACCGCCAAAAATATCGCGTGTTTATAACGTTTGTAACGTATCGATGTTACGAAATTCCATAAGGAGGAGAGATTGTGAGACCCCAAATTTTATAAATAAAGATTTAAATTTCTCGAAATATTTTTTAATATTATGGTGTGAATTTGATATAATGTTATAGTTGTGGGTAGTATTTGAAAATTTTGCAAAGTATGCAAGTTGTTATATAATATTCATTTGGTCGGGGAATATTCTTTTTGTCGGGGAATATTCGTACGACGACATAATCATTGGTGGACCCCACAACGAAAGCACTGTCGTAGTTAGCAAACGACAAAAATATTTTACGAAAATAACGACGGAGGTTTTACCGTTAAAACTGTTGAACTACCCGGTAGTAAAAGTACAATAATACGCGTGGTTGCATAGTAGCACACGGTATTGATTATTGATGCTTACGTGATAAGTCACTCAGTTTTACTCAATTATTGCTACAATAATTGCTGCATCATATCTCTTATATTATTGATTCGATTATTGTCACAAAGATCATCTCGCATAATATGTTATTTTATTAAATCAATAATTGAGACGACACAAAGTTATTCATATTATTAAATTGCAATATTTACAATGTCTAGAAGTTCTACAAGGAGAGGTTAGGTAATCATACCAAAGGAGGAGAAATCCTTACCGGAAGGCCCCCCCCTTCCTAGGAACGACCTGGTTGATAAATATTGTGAGTTATAATATTAATGATGATTATTAATTAAAGTTGTGTTCGGAGTTGAATTTGGAGACGCGGACGTGATAGTTGAGTCCAGAACGACGAAATTAGTAAAAATAGTCTATAAACACAAAATTTTATGGGATTCACTATTTGGTCAAAAAGTCAACAGTTGACTTTTTTGGGAAAAGTCAAACTTTGAAATTTCAAATTTTATATTTTTGATAAAAATAGTTTCATTATGTTGGAATTGTTTGCGTTGGTAAAAATCGACATTTATTTCAATAATAATTGATGTCTGGGGGCTATATTGATAAATCGGGTAATTTATCGGATAAATGAGCAATTCATTGCTACTAATTCACATGTTTATAACTATTTGTTCACATGTGTGTACTATTGATTCACATTATTGTTACTATTAGGGGAGTTGGTGCAAGATTGATAATACTTGCATGACTAAGTTAAAAATGGAGGTATAGATGAAGGTACTATAATGTAATTAGTTTTTTCACATGATTTTACTATTGAGTCCCATGAATAAACTATTAATTCACATGATTTACTATTAGGGGAGGTGGTGCAAGTTTGATAATACATGGATGACTAAATTTAAAATAAAGAAAAAGAGGGAGGTATTGAACTGTAATTTTTTGAGCCCCAAAACGTGCAATTATCGAAACTATATTTTTCTATAAATAGAAGCTCATTCTTCCTTCATTTCTCACCAATTCACTAAAGCTATAGAGCGGTTATTATAGAGAGAAATTATAGAGAGAAAGAAGAAGAGAAGTTTACTACCTCACTACTCATATATCCAGTTTCTTTCAAAGGTAAGGGGTGTTATTCTTTCTTATTCATGAAGAGAACTTCTGTTATTCCATTCTTTATTATTCTGTTGGAATAACCTATATACGCGGCATATCCTATACATAACCTGTATAAGCGGCATACCCTTTACTTGGTGAAATCCTTATGTTATTCCATTCTTTATTATTCTCATTGAATAACTCAGATATCGCCAGATACCCTATACACGGTGAAATCCTTATGTTATTCCATTCTTTATTATTATGTTAGAATAACCTGTTTATGCGAAGTACCGTATACTTGGTGAAATTCTTCTATTATTCCATTCTTTAATATTCTGTCGGAATATCCTGTCTGTGCATTTTACGCCGGACCTGGTTCCATTATTTATTATTCTGTTATTCCATTCTGTATTATTATGTTGGAATAACCTGTCTATGCGAAGTACCGCATACTTGGTGAAATTCTTCTATTATTCCATTCTTTAATATTCTGTCGGAATATTCTGTCTGTGCGTTTTACGCCGGACCTGGTTCCATTATTTATTATTCTGTTATTCCATTCTGTATTATTATGTTGGAATAACCTATTTATGCGAAGTACCGCATACATGGTGAAATTATTCTATTATTCCGTTCTTTATTATTCTGTCGAAATATCCTGTCTGTGCGTTTACGCCGTACCTGGTTCCATTCTTTATTATTCTGTTGGAATATCCTGTCGGTGCGTTTACGCATGACCTGGTTCTGTTATTTATTATTCTGTTGGAATAACCTGTCCATGCGAAGTACCGCATGCATGATGATTTCTTTTGTTATTTCATTCTTTATTATACTCAGTTGGTTAAAGTTTTAACTTCTATACTCGTCATGAAATATCATTTTATTTGGTATTTTCTGTTATGAGTTACTATTCATGAATTACTATTTACCTAGTTACTATTCACTCTAGTATTATTCACTCGGGTATTCGGGGCACTTTTCATGTCGAAATACTATTTACGAGTTACTATTCACGGGTTACTATTCACCAAAATTACTATTCACCAGAATATTAGTCACTCGGGTATTTGGAGTATTTTTTATATCGGGGTACTATTCACGAGGTACTATTCCCGAAGTACTATTCATGGGGTACTATTCACGACAAAAAATTGATTCTTTTCTGTCCAAATTATTTTTGGTGCATGAATATTATTCTTGAATTTTACTCTGCAAAGAAGTATCTTGTTGATAATTTGGACGTTATTGGTTCCTGGAAAAATTAATTCTTAAACTTGTTTTATTGAATTCTTATATCATTGTCATCATCCTAATGTTTATATTTTGTTGAAAGTCATCGTCATGTCCTGTAGTGGTGCATAGATGGACTTGGTATGATTATGACTCGTGGATTATTCGGGTATAATCATGGGCCGTAATGTTACAAATGATGTGGTAAAAGTCTTCATTGGCTGTAGAGTGCATTGATGGACAAGTTGTTGGCATGATCACGACCATTGATGAATACACGAATATCCTTGGCCCGTAGTGCATGGATAATTTGTGGTCGTGATACTAAAGAATATCCTTGGCCGTAGTGCAGGGGTGATTCAATGATGTGGATTATTTATTAAGCCGAGTCTCAGCGATAAAAATGATGAAAAACCTTTTAAATCTTAAAAGATAGTAGATTTTATTCTCTACTTGACTCTTTTAATGGATTGGTTATTTCCGCTGCAGTTTTTGATCTAAAACTTGTTGTCTATTATATTTTATCAGTTTTTATACTGTTGAAGGCTACGGATAATTTATTCTGTATTATTTTAGTCATAATATTTCTTTCTGGGCTAGTTGAGCTCACCTTTTGCTTTCATTGTTCTCTTGTGAAATGAGAACGAAGGTGGACTAGTCGGGAACAGTGATGGTCCTAGATGGTGTATTAGTAGTCCTCACTATTTTGTGAAATAGTGTGATAATAAATGTAATGAGGACTCCATTATGTTTGAATACTGTCTAGATGACAATATTCTTATTAAAACTCTCAGTTTATATTTTGTCGTATCTTACACGACTGTTGTATAATTAAGTTTGTAGTTGTATTTTGTACCATGTATTTAGCGACCCAAGATGGGTGATGTATACCTATTTTGGGGGCGTCACACTGGTGATGAACAAGAAAGGAGAGAAAATCAAGGCCATAAGAAGTGATCATGGCAGAGAATTTTATTTCTCAGAAATGGATCAGTTCTGCACAGAGAATGACATTAGTCACAATTTCTCAGCTCCACGAACACCCCAACAAAATGGAGTAGCCGAGAAAAAGAACAGAACATTGATAGAAGCTGGAAGAACTCGCTAGCAAGCACCCATTTCACGTGAATACTTACGGGCGTAAGCCGCCAACACTGCATGCTACACTCAGAATAGATCACTCATACACTCTATAATTAAAAAGACTCCTCAAGAACAGTGGAAAGGAAGAAAGCTAAATGTCAGCTACTTTCATTTTTTCGACTGTGCATGCTACATACTCAACAATGGAAAGCAGTACTTGACAAAATTTTAACCAAAATCAGACGAAGGAATCTTTCTTGGATATGCCACAGACAGTAAGGCCTACAGAGTGTTCAACAAGAAGACACTGAGTGTTGAAATCTCGATTCACATCATTTTTGATGAGACAGACTTAGACAAAATAGTGCCCCAAGACACTACGACCAACAGTTCAAACACTACGAATGAGGACGTCGAGCTCAACACTACGATCGTAGTACCAGACAGTGAAATCGTTGAGCAAGGAAATGAGATCGTAGAGAGATCTATGCCAAACGACGAACCTCCACACCAAGAGGAAGAAATAGATCTTGAAGATCTAAGACAAGAAGGCATAAGAACAGATGTCCCAATAGGAAGCAGATGGGCAAGAGATCACACTCAAGATCTAATCATTGGAGATCCAAGTGCAAGAGTCAAAACAAGAGCTGCTACCCAAAATGAATGCTTTTATCTAAGCTTCCTATCACAAATGGAACCAAAAAAAATTGAGGACGCTATGGAAGACTCCAGCTGGATAGAGGCCATGCAGGAAGAACTTAATTAGTTCAAAAGAAGCAAAGTTTAGAGATTGGTTCCAAGACCAAAGAACCATCCTGTCATTGGAACCAAGTGGGTCTTCAGAAACAAGATGGATGAAGATGGAGTGATAACCAGGAATAAGGCTAGACTAGTGGCCAAAGGTTACTCTTAGGAAGAAGGCATTGACTACGATGAGACATTTACACCTGTTGCCAGACTAGAAGCAATCAGAATATTTCTTGCCTTTGCTGCTCACATGAAATTCAAGGTCTTTCAGATGGATGTCAAAAGTGCATTCTTAAATGGTGAACTTCAAGAAGAAGTCTATGTAAAGCAGCCTCTAGGTTTCATCAATCCATCTCTTTCTAATTATGTCTTTAGATTAGACAAAGCCTTATATGGTCTTAAACAAGCACCTAGAGCATAGTATGAAACACTAACTAACTTTCTTATTGAAAATGGATTCACTAGAGGTAGAGTAGATACCACACTATTTCTTAGAAAGCACGAAGACAAAGTCCTATTAGTTCAAATATATATTGATTATATTATCTTTAGATCTATTGATGAAAAGCTATGCAAGAGATTCTCCAAGCTTATGCAGAGCAAGTTTGAAATGAGCATGATGGGTGAACTGAACTTCTTCCTTGGACTGCAAGTAAAGTAGACTGATGAAGGAATTTTTATCAACTAAGCCAAGTACATTAAAGACTTACTTAAGAAGTATGGCATGAAGTCAGCCTCTCCCATGAAAACCCCAATTGCTCCTGCAACCAAGCTTGACAAAGATGAAAAAGGTAAAAGTATTGATATAACTCAATACAGAGGTATGATAGGCTCTCTTTTATATCTAACTGCCAGTAGACCAGATATAATGTTTGCAACATGCATTTGTGCTAGATTTCAGGCTAGTCCTAAAGAATCTCATTTAACTGCTGTAAAGAGGATTTTCAGGTATCTTAAAAGTACACCCCACTTGGGGCTTTGGTATCCCAAGGAGTTCTCATTTGAGCTAACAGGATACACAGATGTCGATTTTTGTAGGTCGCAAAATTGATAGAAAAGAGTACCAAAGTGCACTGTCAATTGCTAGGAAGCAGTTATGTCCCGGTTTAGCAAGAAGCAAACTAAGATATCTACTTCAACTACGTGTTTGAATACATTGTCACTTTGGCGCTTCTTTGTCTTTCGAGATCTTATGGATGAAAAATCAACTAGTAGATTATGGGTTTGAATTTAAATCCATACCTATTCACCGTGATAACACAAGTGCAATTGCTATAACTCATAACTCGCATGCATTCTAGGACTAAGCATATAGAAATAAGGTATCACTTCATTAGGGATCATATGCAAAAATGGAACTATATCTTTACAATATATCCCTACCGAAAATCAACTTCGTCGATGTCTTTACAAAGCCTCTAGATGAATCCAGTTTAACAAGTTAATAAGTGAGCTAGGCATGCTTAACTTACAACCATGAAAAATATGCTCTAGTATGTGCTAACCATACAGGTTTAAAGGCTATGTTCGAAATCATAGACATGATCAAAGGAAGTCCACGATCGTAGAACCGAAGTGTCATATAATGACAACGATCGCAGTGAAGACTCAAAGATCGCGGTGCAGACTCAACGATAGCAGAGCTACATCAAAACCAAAGGAGCACCCTATGATGATCAAGTATAAAACAAAGAAATCTCTCTGATAAGTGCCTCAGGGACAAACCTAACCCTTGATTCATTCAATGAGGTTGGCCCTTCTTGAGCTACCTTAAACCAAGAAGAATGCTAAGTTAAAAGTTCATCATGAGGTCTTGGTCAGACGCTACGATTGCTAGTCAGACTCGAAGATCACAATTCAAACTCTACGATTGCTAGTCAGACTCGACGATCACAGTTCAGACTCTACGTTTGCTAGTCAGACTCGACGACCGCAGTTCAGACTCTATAATTGTAGCTCAGACATGACGACTGTTGAACAGACTGAATGATGGTAGAAAAAACTCGACGATTTCAAGGACCATCTCAATGATCGTAGTCCTCCTGAAGAATGCATTAGCTCAGAAGAAGTTGAGGGCAATTCAGTACAATCCTTCTCAGTCAAATTCGTAGAGCCAAGTAGAATTCGACACCTGTCCCACTAAGAAAAATAGAGAGAGGGAAGTTACTTATACCATTTAAAGGCGCCTTTTTGAAATCAAAAGTTCAAAAGCTTATCCCTCTCCTTATTTCTACAAGAAGAAACCCTAAACTATCTAGAAAGCTCAATCAACCATACACTCTGCAAAGAAATTAATGGCAGCTTCCAACGTTATCTCCTAGGCTTAGAGACTACCTTTGACGAGTTCAAACTAAATTTGACCCAAATTTCACAAGACTCATGTCATTCTTGAGAAGGCGGGTCTCAAGAAGCTTTGGGTATGCAGACACACGTTGATCTACCCGAAGCTGGTAAAAGAATTCTACAATAACGGTGTATTTGAAAACAACACCATCACTTCGAAATTAAGGAACTTCGAAATCAAACTAAGGGCTGAGGACATCAATCTAGCCCTAGGTCTCAAACTTGAAGGGTATCCGTCCATAGATGGCATAGACTTCCATAAGGAACTCAAAAAGATGCATCACAAGAAATCACCCTCTGTCAAAGGATACAAAAAGAAGGAGCTTCCACAGAGGTATGAATTTCTAGCTGATATTGTTGGAAAATGTATATGTTGTAAAAGCTCTGGTCATGAATCTGTAAATGAGGTGCAACTCAAGCTCATGACTGCCATATGTTATGAAATACAACTTAACTATGGGGCTCTATTGCTTGAATGGATTGGGAAGTGGTTAATCAGCTCAAAGAATACAAAGAGCTCTCAAAAGATGCTCTATGGGCGATTTATAAGCATCATCCTACAAGATGCCCTTGGTGACTTAATTGAGGACGATGAAGGAGAAGCCATTAATCCAAACCGTCGAATGACCCAGCAACTATTCGAGAACTGGAAAAGAAATCCAGCTGAAAATGTGCAGATGATGTCTGAATCCAGTTGTAGAACTGGTGAAATAAAGGAATCAGGAGTGCCAGGAAATATGTCAGTTGTCAGAGAAGCTGAAGAAGAAGAAGAAGAAGCTTACAAAGAAGAACCCATTGCTTTGGTCAGAAAAAGAAAAGGGAAAAGAAAGATGAAAGCCAGAACTATAGAAGAGCCTCAGGGATCCACTACTGTGAAACCCCAGATTTTATGAATAAAGATTTAATTTTCTCGAAATAATTTTTTTTATATTATGGTGTGGATTTGATATAATGTTATAGTTGTGGGTAGTATTTATAAATTTTGCAAAGTATACAAGTTGTTATATAATATTCAATTGGTCGGGGAATATTCATTTTAGTAGGGAATATTCGTATAACGGCGCAATCATTGGTGGAACCCACAACGGAATTATTGTCGGGATGAGAAAATGACAAAAATATTTTTATGAAAATAACGACGAAAGTTTACCGTTGATACTGTTGAACTACTCGGTAGTAAAAGTACAGTAATACGCGTGGTTGCATTGTAGCACACGGTATTAATTATTAATATTTACATAAGAAGTCACTCAGTTTTGTTTAATTATTGCTACAGTAGTTGTTGCATAGTATCTCACGTTATTTGATTCAATTATTGTCGATTGTTATATTATATATTTAAGCTTTGTTTTATTAGTATTATTAGTGTAATAAAACAGAAAAGCTTTTATATAAAATGTAATACTTTTATAAAGTTATTCATTTTATTAGGCTAATAGTAAAATCTTTTTATATAAAACAGAATACTTTTATAAAGTTATTCATTTTATTAAACAATAATTAGATTATATTATATTTTATTATGCATAGTGTTTGCATAATACCTGCATAATACTTGTATAGTAAAATCTTTTATAAAGTTATTCGTTTTATTAGATTATAAATAGAATATATTATATTTTATTTAAAAGATTTTACTTTAAATATGGACCGTCAGATTAAAGTAAATCTGTGACGCCACCAAAATAGGTATACAACACCCATTCTGAGTCACCAAATACATGGTACAGAAATAACTACAAGTTTATTAATACAATTGTCGTGTAAATACGACAAATACACAAGCTGTTAGTTTAATTACAAATATTGTCTTCTAAACAATATCCACACCCAAATTTGTCCTCTTTACAATTATTGAAACCCTATTTTATAAAATAGTGAGGACTACTAAAACAACTATCTTGAATCATTACTCCATACCCCGGCTAGTCCCTGCTATATTCTCACCTCCTGAGAAGAAAAATGGAACAACAAGAAAAAGGATGAGCTCAACTAGCCCAGTAAAGAATATTATGACTAAGATAATATACAACAAATTATCATTAGTCCTCAACAGGGAAAAATCTGATAGATTATAATAGACAACAAATTTTAGATCAACAAATGCAGCGGAAACAACAATCCATTAGAAGAGTAACGTAGAGAATGAGTTCTACTATCTTCTAACATTTAAAAGTCCATCATCATTATTTTATCCCTGTAACAACAATCAATATTCATCTTTGCACTACAGGCCAACGATATTCATTTATATCACCAGTCGGTCATGTTCATCTCAACACCTGTTCATCTTTGCACTATGGGCCAAAGATATTCATCAGTTAATCATTCATGTTTGCACTACATGCCAAAGATATTCAGTAGTATCATCATTT
Organism: Panax quinquefolius; assembly: GCA_020205615.1. Taxonomy (NCBI): domain Eukaryota; kingdom Viridiplantae; phylum Streptophyta; class Magnoliopsida; order Apiales; family Araliaceae; genus Panax; species Panax quinquefolius. The sequence continues at coordinate 19,272,967 of CM035157.1, forward strand.
AGGACAGAGGATGATGAAAAATATTTTAAAAGAAACGAATCCAGTGAAACAAAAGGACAAATATTAGGGATTCGTATTTCAGTATATCCAAATTCAATATACTCCATAATAACCAAATATGAAGCATAATTTCAAAAATAAAGACCAAAACATGGATACAATCAAAGATAGTACCCATAATAGATATTTTGGACAAAAAGGAAAAATTTTATTTTTCGGTGAATAGTGCCGTATCCGTGAATAATGCCGTATACGTGAATAGTAACCCCGACACAACAAGTTCCAAATTTGATAAAAAGTTCAACCAATATTTTGGCATAATGATATTGAAGAAAATAATATCATTTGCAAAAGAAATAACATCCCTTACCTCAAAGAATCAGTACTTGGGAATTAAAGGTCGGAAGTGATGCTGAATGAAACTTGTACTGAACAGCAACTCTCAAAGTATCTTACTCACAAAATACGCTCGATAATATAGAGAGAGAAAGAAAGAAAGCTTATGTTTCTGGTGTGATTTTTAATTCTAACTTAGCCCTCTATTTATAGGAAAATGTTAGCCGTAGAAGCGGACTTGACACTGCTACACGATGGCTTTACCTCTTTATTATTGCCACTCACCACATTTGAAATAAAATTCAAAGACATTTTTCACCAACCACAAGTGGGGCCCACTCAATTCTAGAATTTTCCACCAAAATCATTTATAACCCTAATTTCTGAAGTAGTTACCTCTTAAAATTCTTAACAAATCATTCGTTCATTTTTAACGGTTCAAAATTTGTGGACATATACTTAACTTATATATGTATAACATATCCAAAAATCACAACGAGCCAACGGTCAGATTAAAAATTATAATTTACGTAAAAGAGCTTTAAGAACATCGATTTGAGTTTTTAATACCGATAAAATATTGATAAAACACCTCAACATTAATTCCTTCATTTATAACCATAAAAATAAATCCATCATTTAAATCCACATCAAATAAATATTTTCTTATCATATAAATCAATAATTAATTATTTATAAATAATATTATAGAATCACAATTATGATAACCAGGCCGTTCTTAGGAAAGAGGGGGCCTTCAGGTAAGGATTTCTCCTTAATGGCGCGCAATTAAATAACCTCTCCTTAGACAGAACTTTCTAGACATTGTCAATAATTCTAACTAATATTATTCAAATAATATGAATTATTGATCTGATAATGGAAATATTGTGCAGTGACAATTATTGAACAACAATAATATAAAATATCAACGCAACAATTATTGAACCAATAAAATAAAATATTGAACAGTAACTACTGTAACAATTATTGAGTAGTGTCTTCTTACGTAAGGATCAATAATTCAAAATCTTGTACAATCTGGTATCTTCTTGTGCACAACAACGCGTATTCATCATTTTTAACCACCGAATAATCCAACAGTGTTAATGGTAATAACTACGCCGTTATTCATATAAACTCATACTTTGTCGTTTTCCTCATCCGACAGTTATTCTATTATGGGGCCCATAAATGACTGCGCCGTCATACGGATATTCCCGACAAAAAGAATATTCCACGACCAAACGAATATTCCTCGACAACAATGATTATTTTATAACCACTTGCTTATTTTTCAAAATTTGCACATTTCACCCATAACCAAAGAATTATATCAAATTAACAACTTATTATCAAGAATAATAATTAAAGGAAATTCGATTTTATTTATAAAAAGTTGGGGTCTTACAACATCCCCTCCATATGAAATTTCATCCTCAAAATTGACGTACGTACCTGGTGTATCAAAAAGGTGAGGGTACCTCGCTTTCATTTCTGACTCCAACTCTCATGTCATTTCCTCAATAGCATGGTTTCTCCACAAAACCTTAACTTGTGGTATAATCTTGGTGCGTAGGACATGCTCTTTCCTATCCAAGATCTTAACAGGTACCTCTTCGTACGTTAAATCTTCGGCTATCTCGTCTGGTTCTAACGCAATAATGTGGTTCGGATCTTTCACATATTTATGAATCATAGATATGTGAAAAACATTATGAACACGAGACATGTTTGGAGGTACGCGAGTCTATAGGCCACGTTTCCTATTCGGTCAAGAATCTCAAATGGACCAACAAACCTTGGATTGAGCTTTCCTCTTTTCCCAAATCTTGTAACTCCTTTCCATGGAGCAACACGTAACAATACATGATCTCCAATATTAAACTCCACGTCCTTTCTATGAAGATCAGCATAACTCTTTTGTCGATCTTGTGAGGTTTGAATACGTTGTCGAATCATTTGGATCTTTTCTGTAGTCATGCGTACTAATTCTGGTCCCAACAATGTTGCTTCTCCCACCTCGTCCCAGCATACTGGAGAATGACATTTTCTTCTATACAACGCCTCAAATGGAGCCATGCCTATACTTGCTTGATAACTATTGTTGTAGGAGAATTCCACCAGTGGCAAGTACTTATCCCAACTTCCTTTGAAATCAAGGACATAAAGTCTTAATAGATCTTCAAGAGTTTGAATAGTCCTCTCTGATTGTCCGTCCATTTGAGGGTGGTATGCCGAACTGAATCGTAAATCCGTGCCCATAGCTTTCTGCAAGCTAACCCAAAATCTTGAAATGAATCTTGGGTCACGATCCGAAACTATGGATACTGGCATGCCATGCAATCTCACAATCTCATTCACATACATACGAGCAAGACGTTCAAGGGAATAAGTCTCACGTATTGGCAAGAAATGAGCAGACTTCGTTAATCTATCAACAATAACCCAAATCGCATCTATGCCTTGAGAAACCTTGGGAAGACCCGTAACGAAATCCATAGTAATGTGTTCCCACTTCCATTCCAGAATCTCAAGTGGTTGCAATGGACCTTTTGGCACTTGATGTTCTGCCTTTACACGTTGACAAGTTAAACACCTCGAGATAAACTCCGCGGTCTCTCTCTTCATATTGTTCCACCAGAATGTATGTCGAATATCATGATACATTTTGGTACTCCCAGGATGGATTGCAAAAGGGGTGTTGTGTGCTTCCATCATGATTCTATGCTTCAAGTCAGAATCGTTAGGAACGCAAAGTCTAGAGTTAAATCGAAGTATTCCTTCTTCATCGATTCTTGTTTCCAGAATAGCACCTTCTTGTACTTTCTTCTTCATACGCATCAGCCCCAGGTCCGTAGTTTGAACAGCTTTAACTTTATCGATTAAAGTCGGTTCTACTCGTATATTCGCCATCATCACGTGGGTCCCTGGAGTCTTTAATTCTATCTCCATCCTTTGCAAGTCATATAAAATGGGTCTTTGCGTTGACAATAATGCACTCGTACCCGCATATGATCTTCTACTCAATGCGTTAGCTACTACGTTCGCTTTTCCAGGATGGTATTAAATAGTATGGTCGTAGTCTTTCAACAGCTCAAGCCAACGTCGTTGCCGCATATTGAGTTCTTTTTAGGTGAAGAAATATTTAAGGCTTTTATGGTCCGTATAAATCTCCATTTTCTCCCCATACAAGTAGTGTCTCCAAATTTTCAACGCAAAAACGGCTGCTGCCAACTCTAGATCATGAGTAGGATAATTCCTCTCATACTCCTTAAGTTGTCGCGAGGCATAGGCTATGACTTTCCCATGTTGCATGAGAACACATCCTAACCCTTTGCCCGAAGCATCGCTGTAGATAACAAATTCATCCGTACCAGATGGTATTGCCAGAACAGGTATCTAAATGAGTCTCCTCTTGAGCTCTTGGAAACTCTTCTCGCATTCTTTGCTCCATACGAATTTTGTATCTTTCTGGTTCAGCTGAGTTAACGGAGTAGCGATTCGAGAAAATCCTTCCACGAATCTCCGATAATAACCAGCTAAGCCCAGAAAGCTACGTACTTAGGTCACCGACTTTGGTTGCTCCCAACTTTGTATTGCTTCAATCTTCGCTGGATCAACAGATACTCCATGTTTTGACACCACGTGCCCAAGGAATGCTACTTCCTCAAGCCAGAACTCGTATTTCTTCAGCTTGGCATAAAGCTTGTTTTCACGAAGCATTTCAAGTATCAGCTTCAAATGGTGCTCATGATCCTCATGGCTTTTGGAATAGATGAGGATGTCATCAATAAAGACAACAACGAACTGATCCAAATATTCCTTAAATACTCAGTTCATTATATCCATGAAGGCAGTAGGAGCATTAGTCAATCCAAAAGACATGACTAAGAATTTATAATGCCCGTACCGAGTCCTGAAGGCAGTCTTTGGAATATCCTCAGTTTTAATCCTTAGCTGATGATATCCAGAATGAAGTCAATCTTTGAAAAGAATTGTGCTCCTTACAACTGGTCAAACAGGTCATCAATGCAAGGTAGCGGTTACCTATTCTTGATGGTGACATGATTCAATTCTCGGTAGTCAATACAAAGTCGCATACTCTCGTCTTTCTTGTTTACGAATAACACAGGAGCGCCCCAAGGAGATGTACTAGGACGAATGAAACCGATGTCTAATAACTCCTGTAGTTGGACCTTTAACTCCTGAAGTTCAATACGAGCCATTCGATATGGGGTTTTAGAAATGGGTTTTGTACCCAGTTCAAGGTCAATAAATAATTCAACTTCTCGTTCTGGAGGTAAATCGGGAAGTTCTTCAGGAAATACGTCAGGAAATTCATTAACAACAGAAATATTATTCAAATCTGACGTGTCTTTATTCAAATCCATGACATGGGCTAAGAAAGCTTGACATCCGTTTTTTAATAAACGAATAGCTTTATGGCTTGATATGACAGTGACTGATTTTAGTGGTTTAGTAGTTTGAATTCGTATGACAGGTTGGTTAGGAATATGAAAACTAACAACCTTACAAAAACAATCAATTTTGGCATGATGAGTGGTTAACCAATCAATCCCTAGGACCACATCAAAAGCAAGTATCTTTAAAGAAATAAGGTTAACAGGTAATGTGATAGTGCCAACTTGGATCATGCAAGATTTATAAACTGTAGATGTAACGAAGGTTTCACCCAACGGAGTTTCAACAGAGAAGTCAAAGTCCAATTTCTCCGGAGTCAAGTTTAAACGTTGAGCACAAGCAGGAGAGATAAAAGAATGGGTAGAACCGGTATCTAGTAAGGTATAAACTTCGCAAGAGTTTATGATGAGCTTACCCGTGATCACCTCATTAGGGTTCCTCGCGTTTTGGCCAGTCACGACAAACGCTCTTTTAGGAACCGCTGATTTTGACTTATCCGGAACAGCCTTTGGAGTCACCATCCCCGCTGAACTTGGTTTTGCTACAGAAAAATCCCGAGCTATATGACCTTCTTTTTCGTAGTAATAACATACCTTGGATTGTTGTGGATAGTTTGGGCTGATATGACCCTCTTTCCCGCATTTATAGCATACGACCGGTGGTCGTTCTCCTCCCCTAAAACTAGTTGATGTTGGAGCTGCTGCTGATGTCTTCCCGTCATTGTTGAATCTCCTCCTTTTGAAATTTCCCCTTGACTCACCTCTCCTATTATTATGGCCACGATTACCACCCGAGTGGTTATCGCTTTTGTCCGTATTCTTTCCTCCCCGTTGGTTATCATCGCTCGATGATAATTCCTTGTCCTTAGATATGACCACGTTGTGGTCCCTTGGTTGAACATACTCATTATCTCGGTCTAATAATTGAGCCTTGTTGACAACATCTGAATATAGAGAAAATTTATGAGAGATAAGGTATTGACAAATCTCAAGTTTTAGACCTCTCAGAAACATACGCGTCATTCGTTCCTCATTCTCCACCAAATGAGATGCAAACCTGGAAAACTCTACAAACTTCGCTTCATACTGGGACACCGTCATGTTGTTCTGCTCCAGTCTAATAAACTCTACCTCTTTCATATGACGAATACTTTTAGGAAAGTACTTGTCATTGAAAAGTTTCTGAAATCTTTCCCAAGACATGTTGAGTGCATCTGGCTGGGTACGCTTCACAGATTCCCACCAGTAATCCGCTTCACCACGAAACATAAAGGTGGCGAATGGAACCTTCTGTTCCTCCGTGCATCCAAAGACATCAAATATCTTGGAAATTTGCTTGACCCACGCCTTGATCGGATCCGGCTTTCCAATGAACTCAGGTGGTCCCAACTCTTTGAACTGCTTGGCTGTGACAAACCGCGCATTGCTATCATTTCCACCCGTATTCTGTACATGAGTCTCCCTCGTCTGATTTTGCATGAACTGCAAAAAGCTTCTAAACATCCCATCATTCATCGTTTGCTCGGTCGTGTTGTTTACAGGAGGAATATTGCCTTCCTATTGCACGTTCTCCTGGTTTGTGACTAAAGGTGTCTCCACAGTCTCATACACTCCATTGTTAACGTTCTCAGCTGTCATCTTAAATACTGCCATAAAATAAGGGTTAATTAAACAAATTAACATGTCACATAATATCCCTATATTATGACCAACCAACAAATAAGCTTAGGTAGGACACACTAGCAAAGGGTTTACTCATCTCTTCCCTCCTAGTTCTATTCCCCGATCTTCGCCAGAGATCATAACCCTAAGCTCTGATACCAACTGTGACGCCCCCAAAATAGGTATTCAACACCCATTCTGAGTCACCAAATACATGGTACAGAAATAACTACAAGTTTATTGATACAATTGTCGTGTAAATACAACAAATACACAAGCTGTGAGTTTAATTACAAATATTGTCTTCTAGATAATATCCACACCCAAATTTGTCCTCTTTACAATTATTGAAACACTATTTTACAAAATAGTGAGGACTACTAAAACAACTATCTTGAATCATTACTCCATACCCCGGCTAGTCCCTACTATATTCTCACCTCCTGAGAAGAAAAATGGAACAACAAGGAAAAGGGTGAGCTCAACTAGCCCAGTAAAGAATATTATGACTAAGATAATATACAACAAATTATCATTAGTCCTCAACAGGGAAAAATCTGATAGAATATAATAGACAACAAATTTTAGATCAACAAATGCAGCGAAAACAACAATCCATTAGAAGAGTAACGTAGAGAATGAGTTCTACTATCTTCTAACATTTAAAAGTCCATCATCATTATTTTATCCCTGTAACAACAATCAATATTCATCTTTGCACTACAGGCCAAAGATATTCATTTATATCACCATTCGGTCATGTTCATCTCAACACTTGTTCATCTTTGCACTACAGGCCAAAGATATTCATCATTTAATCATTCATCTTTGCACTACAGGCCAAAGATATTTAGTAGTATCATCATTTAGGAATAAGGATGATGAAAAATATTTTAAAAGAAACGAATCCAGTGAAACAAAAGGACAAATATTAGGGATTCGTATTTCAGTATATCCAAATTCAATAATACTCCATAATAACCAAATATGAAGCAGAATTTCAAAAATAAAGACCAAAACATGGATACCATCAAAGATAGTACCCATAATAGATATTTTGGACAAAAAGAAAAAATTTTATTTTTCGATGAATAGTGTCGTATCCGTGAATAGTGTCGTATACGTGAATAGTAACCCCGACACAACAAGTTCCAAATTTGATAAAAAGTTTAACAAATATTTTTGCATAATGATATTGAAGAAAATAATATCATTTGCGAAAGAAATAACATCCCTTACCTCAAAGAATCAGTACTTCAAAATGAAAGGTCGGAAGTGATGCTGAATGAAACTTGTACTGACCAACAACTCTCAAAGTATCTAAATACTCACAAAATACGCTAGATAATATAGAGAGAGAAAGAAAGAAAGCTTATGTTTCTTGTGTGATTTTCAAATTTAACTTAGCCCACTATTAATAGGAAAATGCTAGCCCGTCAAAGCAGACTTGACCTGCTACCTGATGGTTTTACCTGCTACTATTGCCACCCACCACATTTGAAATAAAATTCAGCATATTTTTTCACCAACCACAAGTGGGGCCCACTCAATTCTAGAATTTTCTACCAAAATCATTTATAACCCTAATTTCTGAAGTAGTTACCTCTTAAAATTCATAACAAATCATTCGTTCATTTTTAACGGTTCAAAATTTGTGGACATACACTTAACTTATATATGTATAATATATCCAAAAATCACAACGAGCCAACGGTCGGATTAAAAATTATAATTTACGTAAAAGAGCTTTAAGAACATCGATTTGAGTTTTTAATACCGACAAAATACTGATAAAACACCTCAACATTAATTCCTTCATTTATAACCATAAAAATAAATCTATCATTTAAATCCACATCAAATAAATATTTTCTTATCATATAAATCAATAATTAATTATTTATAAATAATATTACGAATCACAATTATGACAACCAGCCGCTCAGGAAGAGGGGCCTTCCTAGAAGGATTTCTCTCATCTTGGCGCAATTAAATAACCTCTCCTTAGATGTAACTTTCTAGACATTGTCAATAATTATATCTAATATTATTCAAATAATATGAATTATTGATCGATAATGGAAATATATTAATGCGGTGACAATTATTGAACAACAATAATATAAAATATCAACGCAACAATTATTGAACCAATAAAATAAAATATTGAATAAGAATTCATGTAATAATTATTGAGTAGTGCCTTCTTCACGTAAGGATCAATAATTCAAAATCTTTGCATGCTATCTGGTGTAATCTTGCATGCTGCAACAACGCCATTCATCGTATTTTAGCCACCAGGTAATCCAACAGTGTTAATGGTAACAACTATGCCATTATTCATATAAACTCATACTTTGTCGTTTTCCTCATCCAACAGTTATTCTGTTATGGGGCCCACAAATGACTGTGCCGTCGTACGAATATTCCCGACAAAAAAATATTCCACGACCAAACGAATATTCCTCGATAACAATGATTATTTTATAACCACTTGCTTATTTTGCAAAATTTGCACATTTCACCCATAACCAAAGCATTATATCAAATTAACACCTTATTATCAAGAATAATAATTAGAGGAAATTCGATTTTATTTATAAAAAGTTGGGGTCTTACAAAATCAATCTAGACCGTTCATGAATTAGTTACTATGCAGTCCATTCTTCTATAAATAGAAGCTCACTCCTTCATTATTTCTTACGAATTCACTGAAACTCTAGAGAGAGAAAACAATAGAGAGAAAGAAGAAAAGTATTCTGCTACTTCCCTACTCTTATATCCAGTTTCTTTTACGGTAAGGGATATTATTTGTTGTACCCGTAAGGGGTGTTATTCTTTCTTATTCATGAAGAGAACTTCGATTATTCCATTCTTTATTATTCTGTTGGAATAACCTGTATACGCGGCATACCCAATACATAACCGGTATAAGCGGCATACCCTGTACTTGGTGAAATCCTTATGTTATTTCATTCTTATTTATTCTGTTGGAATAACCTATATACGTGGACTCCCCTATACTTGGTGAAATCCTTATATTATTCCGTCTTTATATTCTGTCGTAATATCCTGTCGGTGTGAATTTCAACTGACCTGGTTCCATTATTTATTATTCCGCATTTGATATTCTATCAGAATATCTTGTTAGTGTGAATTTCACCTGACCTGGTTCCATTATTTATTATTCTGCATTTAATATTCTGTCGGAATATCCTATCGGTGTGAATTTCACATGACCTGGTTCTATTATTTATTATTTTGTATTTATTATTCTCATTTGGAATAACTTTTGTCTGTCGCAAGTCCGCATGCATGGTGATTTTGTTGTTATTCCATTCTTTATTATTCTATTGAATAACTTTTGTCCATGCAATCTTCGCATGCATGATGATTTCTGTTGTTATTCCATTCTTTATTATACTCAGTTGGTTAAAGTTTTGACTTCTATACTACATGAAATTAGTGTAATATCCTTGATATTTGCGCTTCATCGCTTCATCCAGTATCGTTTCATAGAAATATTCTTCTGAGCATTCTTAAATTTTATCCCACAAAACAGTATCTTGTTGACAATTTGGACGTTATTGGTTCCTAGATAAATTAATTCTTGAAGTTGTTTTATTGAATTATTATATCATTGTCATCATTCTCACAGTATATTTTTTTGTCGTATTTAACACGACTGTTGTATAATTAGTTTGTATTTTGTTATTTCCCAATAGGCACAATAGATCTAGAAGGGGGGGGGGGGTTGAATAGATCCTTTTAAATTTCAAATTCTTTTCTCATTACTCATAAATTAGTATATAACAAGCATAATAATCTTTTCAAGCACATCAGAATAAGTAAAAGATCCCCTTCATTGATATATTCATGATCATACATACATTGTTCGTAGAGTTAGTTCAGTAGTAAGCAGTTAAAAACATACATAGCAGTTATAGCAGTTAATGTACATAAAGTAAATGACATAAAAGAAAAGACACAAGGGGTTTTAAGTGGTTCAGAGACTCAAGCTCCTAATCCACTCTTCTGCTTTCAACTAGCAGGATTTCCACTAAGGAAGGGCAGCACCCTGAATCACTTAAGATTCCTTCAAGGCCAGTTGCCTTAGGACTTCAGTTCACTAAGAACTCTTCAAGGCCAGCAGCCTTGGAACTTCTCTAGTTCCCTAGGAACTCTTCAAGCCTAACAGGCTTGGAAACTCGTTTAGTCCCACCGGACAAGGACCCCTTAGGCCCTGGCTTCTTGTTGTTGCAGTTGTTGTTGTTGTTAATCTCTGATCATCTTCTGTACTTAGTAGCTTGATGTGATCCTCTTTGCATTCTGCTTCGAGTCTGGACCACATCTTCTTTGGTGCAGCTGATCTTCACTCTCTTCAGCTCATCTTCATCTGATGTCAGCTGTGCACCATCACCATCTGGATTTGCTAAGTCTCTGTGCTTTTAGTAGTCTTCATCTGGCACTTAGCAATCCCTGAACCCTTCTTGAATACTTTGCAGACATGGTTCTGCACTTGTTTAGTTTCATCTTTCGGTTCATGGTGATCTGTAGAGTGGCTCTCCTGATCTTCTTTATATTCAGCCACTTTTCTGAATGCTATCTTCTTGGCCTTCTCGGCTTTCAGCTTGGCTGCCATCTTCAGTGGCATTCTCATCTTTGTTGAGTGAAGCTTTTATCTATTTGAGTTCTGCTTCAAAGCCGCTTCACTTCCACCTTAGTAGTCTCATTGTCACTAAGACTTGTTCCGTTGATCTTTGTTGGAACTCATAGAGTCAACTATAGCATTCACCAACTCAACGATTCTATAACTTCACGATCATCAACAACTTTTGATCTTTGAGGCTCTGTTGATTTATATTGCTTCCCAATCTTCCCGTTGGAAAGTAACCGTTGGAAGTTATTCAAATGACTTCACAAATCTCAAGTTATTTGGTGCAGACTGTAGATGTGACATGACATCTTTTTCTGACTTTCTGACACTGCAGTCTACTGATTCACCTACCCCCATCAGAGATATCACTTTCATATCTTGGGCAGGTCGACGACTTTATTTCCTCCTTCTGATTTCTTGATCAGAGGTTGTCCTTTTGCATCGATGCTGCTCTCAATAAGCTTTACTCGAATATCAATCTTCAGATTGAGCCGTTGCCAATGCCTCATTCTTCAGTTGTTCGAGCTCTACGATTCTAATGCGTAACTTCATGGACTTGATCGTAGTGTCTTGTTGATTGTTGCTTCTTGACTTGTAGAATCAACACTACGATCTTGAAGAGTGTTTATTCGATCTTTAATGTGGAACACTTTTTCCTTCTCTTGTGCAGTGCTTCATTACTTTTGTTTGCTTTGATGTTCTTAGATACTGATGGCTTGACTCCTTGCTCTGGCCCCTTCTGAATAACAAGACACTTAAGATTTGTGGCGTGTCCAGCTCGCTTTCTCCTTGTGATCTCTCATTCATTTATCATTAATGGATTGACCCAATGCTTAATCACTTTAGCCTTGTTATTCAGAGGCTGACCAGTATGTCTGTATGCACTCCATCAATTCTTTCTTTGTTTGACAAACACTACGATCAAGGTTGCTTCCACGATCGTTATCTTCTTGCTCACTTGATAGCATCATCGCACTTCTTGTTTGACTTTCCTTAGTCATTTACTGATGTCTTCTTATGATCATCTTGTGGAAGACTTCATCTCGAATGGCTTTACTACTGAATCTTGATGCTGATTGTGTTGGTGCTTAGATCTTCTGTTAGCTTGTATGCCATTCATTGAGTGCCCTCTGATTTCCTTGGTGAGATGTATCTTTGCATTACCAATCAGAGGCTTCATTCCTTTGGATATTCTGGGAGTGCTCATTCATTGAGAATCGTATTTGCTCTACGATTCTTCCTTGGCATTGTGAGCACATCTGTTGAGGTCTTAGTTCTGCACTCTACGATTCAGCTTTGGCTGTGCAGACACTACGACTCTGAGATCAGATCTTGACGCTCTATAATTTCTGTCATTGTGCTTGTTGTCTTCATCTGATCTTGCTCGACTACGATCTCTGCCTCTGGTATGATTAGTAGACTCTACGATTCTGAGTGTAGTCTATGATTCTTGACTTGGCTTTGGCAGATGCTCGGTCGGCTCGTAGGCAAGCTGTCTCTAAGATTCTGAACATGACTTCCTCAGTAGATTCTGGCTCCGGGAAGCTTATTCTCGACACACTACGATCCTTCCTCGTCTCTCCTGGCAGTCTACGAACTCCGAGATCTACTATCTTGCAGACTATGATTCTACCTCGATAGCTCTCGAGTTATCCTTGACTCTCCTGGCAGACTACGATTTCTGGTGTAGTGTTCGACGATCAGACAAGCCTATCTATTACATCATAAGATCAACCTAACATGCTTGATCTTTCTATATTTATAGTCCTTGTACATCATTTCTTTTTAAGGACTTTACAAAGCTGTTTTGCTTATGTAGGATCAACCTGACATATTTGATCGATTCATTCTAAGTCCTTGTACATATGTTTCTATAATCTATCAGAGGACTTTACAGCTTTTCTTAATGCAAACATACTTGTATATGCATTCATATATATATATATATCATAATCAAATCATATATAAATAGGAATAACATTCAATGCTTATTCCTGACAATCTCCCCCTATTTTATTATGACAAAAATAATAAGTGCATATGCATGTTATGAATGAATCTTATATACAGTGAGCAGCTGTATTTGTAAAACAGATAATCATGAATGTCATTTATAATGATGTGGAATTTAAATACACTGACATTTTACATCCTGGATCCAGAACATACCTAACTAGTTAGAGATATACCTCTTTGGCTCCATGTATGCTTCCAGGATGTCTGTTTATGTGCTAATCATCTGTTTGATCTTCTTGCATCTGCTCACTGTGGGACATTGACTATATTTCTTTTGTCTGCTCCCCCTCAGATTTATGCTCCTCTTCTTCTTTTTCTGACTCCACCTCAGCTTTTGCAAATACAGGTTCATCATTATTTGGCTCCCCCTTAGATGATGATCCAGCTTCTTTTTCTACTATCTTCTTCTTTGCCTCTTTCTTATTTTGTTTCCTTCTACTCACCTTACCCTTTCTGGAATGCCCCTTAGTCTGCCTCTTTCTATGCCTCTTTTTCTCCCCCTTTTTGTCATTAATCACTTGAGAGAGCTGCTCCATGTTGGTCATAAGCTGATCCATCAGATAAGAGGAATTACCAACCTCATTCTTGAGTTCTTGTTGACTTAACTCAAGTTGCACAGAGAAGGTTTGATTCATATTATCAATCTTGTCAGAGAGGACTTGGAGTTTCTCTTCATTTGTCTTTTGCGCTTGTAGAGCCTCAGCCTTGAAATCATGTATGGCTTTCAGATAGATGTTATCTCTCTCTTTGATTTTGAGAGATATGTCAGCCATAGTTGCTTAGAGTCTTTCTTGAACTGAATTATCTCCAGCTGCTGTCAACATCTTTGATTCTTCAGTAATTTGAGATACCTTCTTGATCAACTCTTCAGAGTTCTTCAATAGTTCCAGCTCCAAAGGAGTTCGTTCATTTGGTTGGGCTGTCTCTTGTTGATTACTGGCTTGGACTCTATGATTTTCTTCCTTGGATAGATTTTGGAAAGTGTCGACAATCTAAGAAATCGTTGAGTACCAATCGATATTGGAAGATGAAGGGATGTTAGATATGTGAGTTTGGACAGATGGAGGCTTCTCAATTTGGATTTGAATATCATCACTGGTAGAGTAATCAGACTCTACTATTGTCTCTTTGGTCATGATCCTCCTTCCTTCTGAATCGACTCTACAATCATAAGGAATATAAAGGTTGCCAGCATGTCTGTAAACTTTGTAGTGGGGCTTGTCTTTGATCATCATTGTTGTATCACTTTTCACCTTAAAGAAGTTCTGAGCCACCAGTTCTAGTCTTGGACTTTCTGGAAATGCTTCTGGTGGTTCATTCAAAGCTTCCTCTTCTATTCTTCTTATACTCCTGGCTGAGGAGATGACACGAGGATCTTCTGATTCTTCTGACTGCGGATGTGCAGAATCAGAATCTTTCTCTATTTCTTCTCTTTTTAAGATCGAATCTTGTTGACTCCTTTCCTCAGGTTCATCAGTGAATTCTTCTTGCTGAATTTCATTTCCAGAACCTTCTTCAACTAGATCTTCCATGTATTCATCTTCTTCATTACTTGATTCATCTTCAGCACTTTCTTTCTGTGATTTAGATTCATCGTCACTTAACTCAATGATAGTGTTAGAGTGGTCACTTCTCCTTTTGAAAGCAAATTGAGCTATTAACATGTGGCTCCTTCTTCTTTTTGGAGGTTCAGCTATAGGAGAGTCAGACGCTTCTTCTTCTTCTTCTTCTTCTTCAGACTCTGAGGCCTTTGAGTCATTTGGTGTGCTTTCTTGACTTCCATCATTAACAGGGGCATGTCCGTCTTCTTCTTCAGAATCTTCTTCATTTTCATCACCAGACAGGCTAGCTTGATGTTAAGCAGTAGTAGGGGCATGTTTTTTAGCTTCAGAATCAACATCATTTGTCCTATCATTTGGGCTTGTTGGAGCATTTGCATTTGGACATGCACTTGGGTCATTTTGCAGCTTTTCCTCATCATCAGAGTGAATGCTCTGAGAATTGCTCACAGGACTTGTATATTCTTTTTCTTCATCATCAACTTCTTCATTGTTGAACTTGTTCCTTGAGGGTTCAATCTTTGAGCTTTCAGTTCCTTTCTCCTCTTCAGACTCTTCATGTTTTTCTTTGTTGGAAGAACTTTCTTGGAAAACTGGGACTGGTTTGTTTACCACCTTAGCTTTCTTTCTTGAAGGTTCCTGAAGAAATCTGTTGCTTCTTCTCCTTTTTGGGTTTTCAGCAGTTGAAGCTGGTTCTCCTTCTTCTTCTTGTTTCTTCTTATCAGTGGAGACATAGCTTGATGAACCTTTAGCATTCTTCATATTCTTGGGCTTCTTACTAGATGGTGTGACAGCAACTGGTGTAGAGTCATCTGACTCAGAGCTTTCTTCCTTCTTTGTCTTTCTCTTCTTTTTAGAGATCTTTGTGCTGCTTTCTGTTATAGTTAACCTCCTGTTTTCCTTTGGATTCTTCTTCTAGTTTGCGAACAGCTGAGGAGACATAACTTTGTGAACATTAAGAATTTCGCCCTCATCATTCTTAATTTTATTCTTCAATTTTTTCTTAAGGATGATACTTAAGAATCTCCCATGAAAAACCTTTGTGAGTGGTTTTTCAGTTGACCTTTTTTTTTCTTCCTTATCCAGCCATTTAGACAACTGGTCAAGTAGGATAGCTCCATAGTTGATATATTCCTTCAGGACTATAGTAGACATGATCTTCAAATTTGTTGATCAATCAAAGATTATCAAAGCGGTGTCTTTGCATAAGATACATTTACCCACTATTTCAGCCAGGAACTCGTATTCTTCAGGAAACTCCTTTTTCTTCATGTCCTTCAGACTAGGGTTCCTTTTGTACTGCATAATCTTCTTAGCTTTTTCAGTGTTGATCTCTTCCAGGATTTTCAGATTTTGGTCAGGAAGGTCTAAGCATTGATTGATGTCAGAAGAGCTTAGCTTTAGAATCTGACCCTTAACCTTGGTAGAGAGAATCCCAGAATTTATAGTTGCGTTTAAGTGAAACTCTTTGACCAGGTCACCATATATTCGTGTGCTTACCTCAAGACATTCTGAGAGCCCTGCCCTCTTCACAAGTTCAAGAATATTCCTGAACTCTTTCTCAGATTTTTCGAACAATGTGGTTCCTAGCTGAATGCCAGTGATTACTCGCCAATCTGCCAATCGAAAGATTCGAGGAGTGTGGATATTGATTCGGGGGGACTTATGAGGTATGGCTGATTGTGACTTGAACTCTGGAAGTTTCTGTGGTTTGGCTTCAAAAGGAATTCTAGGGTTTAAAAATGGGAGGGAGAAAGGTTTGATGGATTTTGGTAACTGTTTGCAGATTTTGAATTTGTTTTTATTGCAGTTTCTTCTCACACTGCATACTTTATGACGTGTCAACTAGCCATTGGTTGCACAATTCCCAATACCAAGCTATAACTCCCCATTAACTTTTCAGTTGGATGTCTCTTTTAGAAGAGTAGACGTTTGATTGATGTGGATTGACCTTTGACCTCTTGAGTTCGTAGAGTAGTATGATAAGGCATTTTATGAACTCTACGTTTTCCCTTTAATGACTCAACGATCATCTTTTGAGAGATACTGCAGTGGATGGTTTTGACATTTCTTCTTTATATTGAAACTGCATAGCTTGATTACCGATGTGCCCCAAGCCAGTTTGGGCACTTAAGTTCTGATGTGAGTTTGCACAATGTCTTTCCAAACTGTATTTGAACTAATCTCCTCATACTTCAGAATGGTAGAGAAGTTATCTCGTTCTTCCAAGCTCCTTATGAGCTAGAGTATCTTCTAGCAAGTCTGCGATCGTCGAGTCTGCTTCTATGATCGTTGAGTTTGTGCTACGATCGTTGAGATTACATCACGATCATTGAGTTATCTCAAACCTCTACTCTACGATCATTGACAGACTTGGTCCTTGAGATGAACTGTACTGAGTATTCCTTCTGGGTCAAGGTAGCTCAGGAAGGGCCAACCTCTTAGAGTGAGCTAAGGGTCAGGTTTGTCCCTGAGGCGCTTTCCAGATGACGTACTTTAGAAGTGATTTGCACTGATATCTCATTTTACCTTTTCTGTTGGGGAGTTCCTCTTCCAACTTTAGACATTTGCATTGGCTGGAATTGTGGTGTCCTCCTGCTCTTTCACTGTGATCAGATGTTTGATCGTAGGTACTCCATGATTTTGAGTTGGTTGGCTGAAAGGTTATCAGTAGTACGTTTTGAGACATTCCTACCGACTATGGATCTTCATTTGGTTCATCAGTCACAGAGTTTTGGGACTCTGTAGCTGGTACACTGCTTTATAGTATATCTCTGATGGTTTAGAGCTCCTGTATTGTTAGTAGATTACTGCTCCCCCATAGTTGATACTGTCTTCTCAGAGAGACATAAGTTTTTCTTCTTTATGTGTAGCAGAGGGCGGCCATGCATATCTCATTCTGGCTGAAGTCATTAAATCTTCTTGTATCGTAGAAATGGGCATTTTCAGAGTTGATCATTCTACGATCCTTTGGCAGAACTACGAACGTAGTCTTCATTGTCAGTTTGTGTTTGCTGAGTTCTGCTCCCATAATGAGTTCCTCATGTTTGATGCTCGATGATTCTCTGTAGTCAGCTTCCTTGAGGATTCTTCTCTTATGACATGTTTTGCATGATTGAGCATATAAGACCCTTTTCTTCTTTGGTTGAGTGGCTTGCTTCCATACAAAGATCAGCAGCCATGTGAGCTTCATTTAGATTAGCTCAGCAGGTCTTCAAGGGCAGGCTTTGACATATAGGAATTTTATCAGAATCATTTCTGAATAGTCTTAAGCCTTCTGCTGGTTAAATTTTGACATATAGGAATTGTTTGTGCCTGGGATCAAACTCAAAGCGATTAGCTTTTGAATATAGTATGAGAACCTGCTCTGATACCAATTGTTAGTTCCTAGTAGGCACAATAGATCTAGAAGGGGGGGGGGGGGGGTTGAATAGATCCTTTTAAATTTCAAATTCTTTTCTCATTACTCATGAATTAGTATATGACAAACATAAGAATCTTTTCAAGCACATCAGAATAAGTAAAGATCCCCTTCATTGATATATTCATGATCATACATACATTGTTCGTAGAGTTAGTTTGGTAGTAAGTAGTTAAAAACATACATAGCATTTATAGCAGTTAATGTACATAAAGTAAATGACATAAAAGAAAAGACACAAGGGGTTTTAAGTGGTTCAGAGACTCAAGCTACTAATCCACTCTTCTGCTTTCAACTAGCAAGATTTCCACTAAGGAAGGGCAGCACCCTGAATCACTTAAGATTCCTTCAAGGCCAGCAGCCTTGGGACTTCAGTTTACTAAGAACTCTTCAAGGCCAACAGCCTTGGAACTTCTCTAGTTCCCTAGGAACTCTTCAAGCCTAGCAGGCTTGGAAACTCGTTTAGTCCCACCGGACAAGGACCCCTCAGGCCCTGGCTTCTTGTTGTTTTAGTTATTGTTGTTGTTGGTGCTGAGCTGCTAAGATGTCATTAATCTCTGATCATCTTATGTACTTAGCAGCTTGATGTGGTCCTCTTTGCATTCTTCTTCGAGTCTGGACCACATCTTCTTTGGTGCAGCTGATCTTCAATCTCTTCAGCTCATCTTCATCTGATGTCAGCTGTGCACCATCACCATCTGGATTTGCTAAGTCTCTGTGCTTTTAGTAGTCTTCGTCTGGCACTTAGCAATCCTTGAACCCTTCTTGAATACTTTGTAGACATGGTTCTGCACTTGTTTAGTTTCAGCTTTCGGTTCATGGTGATCTGTTGAGTGGCTCTCCTGATCTTCTTTATATTCAACCATTTTTCTGAATGCTATCTTCTTGGCCTTCTCGGCTCTCAGCTTGGCTGCCATCTTCAGTGGCATTCTCATCTTTGTTGAGTGAAGCTTTTATCTGTTTGAGTTCTGCTTCAAAGCTGCTTCACTTCCACCTTGATAGTCTCACTGTCACTAAGACTTGTTCCATTGATCTTTGGTGGAATTCGTAGAGTCAACTATAGCATTCACTAACTCAACGATTCTACAACTTCACGATCATCAACAACTTTTGATCTTTGAGGCTCTGTTGATTTATATCGCTTCCCAATCTTCCCGTTGGAAAGTAGCCGTTGGAAGTTATTCAAATGACTTAACAAATCTCAAGTTATTTGGTGCAGACTGTAGATGTGACATGACATCTTTTCTCGACTTTCTCGACAATCGCGATCTCACCGATTCACCTACCCCCATCAGAGATATCACTTTCATATCTTGGGCAGGTCGACGACTTTATTTCCTCCTTCTGATTTCTTGATCAGAGGTTGTCCTTTTGCATCGATGTTGCTCTCAATAAGCTTTACTCGAATATCAATCTTCAGATTGAGCCGTTGCCAATGCCTTAATATTCAGTTGTTCGAGCTCTACGATTCTGATGCATAACTTCATGGACTTGATCATAGTGTCTTGTTGATTGTTGCTTCTTGACTTGTAGAATCAACACTACGATCTTGAAAAGTGTTTATTCGATCTTTAATGCGGAACACTTCTTCCTTCTCTTGTGCAGTGCTTCATTACTTCTGTTTGCTTTGACTGTTCTTAGATACTGATGGCTTGACTCCTTGCTCTGGCCCCTTCTGAATAACAAGACACTTCAGATTTGTGGCGTATCCAGCTCGCTTTCTCCTTGTGATCTTCCGTTCACTTATCATCAATGGACTGACCCAATGCTTAATCACTTTAGCCTTGTTATTCAGAGACTGACCAGTATCTCTTTATGCACTCCATCAGTTCTTTCTTTGTTTGGCAAACACTACGATCAAGGTTGCTTCCACGATCGTTGTCTTCTGTCTACTTGACAGCTACTGCACTTGCTGACTTTCCTTAGTCATTTACTGACGTCTTCTTATGATCATCTTGTGGAAGACTTCATCTCGAATGGCTTCACTACTCAATCTTGATGCTGATTGGGTTGGTGCTTAGATCTTCTGTTAGCTTGTATGCCATTCGTTGAGTGCCCTCTAATTTCCTTGGTGAGATGTATCTTTGCTTTACCAATCAGAGGCTTCATTCCTTTGGATATTCTGGGAGTGCTAATTCATTGAGAATCGTATTTGCTCTACGATTCTTCCTTGGCATTATGAGCACATCTGTTGAGGTCTTAGTTCTGCACTCTACGATTGACTTTTGGTTTGTCAGTGCGAACACTACGACTCTGAGATCAGATCTTGACGCTCTATAATTTCTGTCATTGTGCTTGTTGTCTTCATCTGATCTTGCTCGACTACGATCTCTGCCTCTGGTATTATTAGTAGACTCTACGATTCTGAGTGTAGTCTATGATTCTTGACTTGGCTTTCGCAGATGCTCGGTCGGCTCGTAGGCAAGCTGTCTCTACGATTCTGAACATGACTTCCTCAGTAGATTCTAGCTCGGGGAAGCTTATTCTCGACACACTACGATCCTTCCTTGTCTCTCCTGGCAGTCTACGAACTCCGAGATCTACTATCTTGCAGACTACGATTCTTTATCTATAGCTCTCGAGTTATCCTTGACTCTCCAGGCAGACTACGATTTCTGGTGTAGTGTTCGACGATCAGACAAGCCTATCTATTACATCATAAGATCAACCTAACATGCTTGATCTTTCTATATTTATAGTCCTTGTACATCATTTCTTTTTAAGGACTTTACAAAGCTGTTTTGCTTATGTAGGATCAACCTAACACATTTGATCAAATTCATTCTAAGTCCTTGTACATATGTTTCTATAATCTATCAGAGGACTTTACAGCTTTTCGTAATGCAAGCATACTTGCATATTCATATTCATATATATATATATATATATATATATATCATAATCAAATCATATATAAATAGGAATAACATTCACATGCTTATTCCTGACATATTTGATTTATGTACTATGTAAGTGGCGACCCAAGATGTGTGACGTATACCTAATTTTGGGGGCGTCATAGTTGGTATCAAAGCTTAGGGATATGATCCCTGGCTGAGATGTGAGATAAGAACTAGGAGGGGAGAGACGAGGAATTCCTTCGCTAGTATGACCTACCTAAGTTTATTTGGTATTTAATTGGTCGGTCAGAGTATAGGGATAATATGTGATATGTCAATTAACCCTTGTTTTGTGACAGTGTTTGTATTCAGATGTTGTGAATAGGGCTCAGTTATTGGAGCGCAATAATGAGTCAGCTCAACCAAAAGGTAACGACCAACAACACGATAATAATCATACCGGTGGCAACGACCATTGGAACAATGATAACCATCGTAGGGGAAATTATCATGCCAAGAATGGTAACCACTTCGGTGGTAATCATGGCCAAGATAATAGGAGTGGAAATTTCAAGAAGAGAAGGTCAGTTAGCTCGATTTTGTCTTATAGTGAAGTCAAGTCTAGCTGGGATGGTGGCACCAATGGTGGATACGGACAAAATAAAGTTGGTGGTTTCAGGAAGAGCGTTTTTCGTGACTTCTCAAAAAGCGAGTAACCCGAACGAAGTTAGCACGGGTTTGTTAATTATAAATTCTTTCGAAGTCTATACCTTATAAGATATCGATTCTACCCACTCTTTTATTTCTCTTGCTTGCGCTTAACGTTTAAATTTGACTCCAGAGAAGTTAGACTTTGACTTATTGGTTGAAACTTCGTTTGTAGGAGCCTTCATTACCTCCACTGTTTATAAATCTTGTTGATTCAAATCGACACTTTCACGTTACCTGTCGATCTTATCTCTTTGAAAATACTTGCCTTTGATGTGATTTTAGAAATCGATTGGTTAACTACTCATCACGCTTTCATAAAGTTGTTAGCTTTCATATTCCTAACCAACCTGTTATGTTAATTCAAGCAACCAAACCACTAAAGACAATCATTGTCATATCGAGCCATAAGTAAAGAGCCCCGATCCTTTCGTTGTTGACTTCCTTGTGTGGAATGCACCGAAGTCAGACTTTCTGTAGGCGACGTCGTGAATGACGATGGCAAGTTGATAGGAATCAATGTAACGTACTATCCAAGTCTTGGATGAGGGTCACAATTTTGAAGGGTATTTCTATTGTTAATAAATTTCCTGACGTATACTTGAAGACTTCCTAGCCTACCCCTAGAGCGTGAAATTGAATTTTGTATTGACCCCAGTAAAAAACGCATTCTTAAATCCTCAAATATTTCTTCAACTAAAATGAACATATCATGCGCCAAAGACGTTGGCTCGAGCTGTTGAAGATTACGATCGTACCATTCAATATCATTGTGGAAGAGCGAACGTGGTAGCTAACGCGTTGAGTAGAAGATCGTATGCGTTTACAAGTGCGAATATACGAACCCACGTGAAGATAACGAATATACGAGTAGAATCGACTTTAATCGATAAAGTTAAAGTCGCATGCTTACTTCTACGGACCCGGTGATGAATACTAAGAAGAAGGTTCAAGAGGGCGTTATTTTAAAAGCAAGAGTAGCTGAAGAGAGGAAATCTCAACCCTCGATTTAATTGGCCCATTTGAAATCCTCTATCGAGTAGGAACTGTGGCTTATAGACTCGTTTTACCGCCAAAAATGTCATGTGTTCATAACGTTTTAACGTATCGATGTTACATAAATATGTGGACAACCCGAACCGCATTATTGATTTAGAACCGGACGAGATAGCGGATGATTTAACGTATGAAGATGTACCTGTTAAAATCTTGGATAAGAAGGAGTATATTTTACGCTCAAAGATTATATCTCAAAGAGTTAGAATCGAACGAGGTATCCTCATCTGTTCGGCATACCAGGTACGTACGTAAATTTTGAGGGCAAAATTTCATAAGGAGGGGAGATTGTGAAACCCCAGATTTTATGAATAAAGATTTAATTTTCTCGAAATAATTTTTTTTATATTATGGTGTGGATTTGATATAATGTTATAGTTGTGGGTAGTATTTATAAATTTTGCAAAGTATGCAAGTTGTTATATAATATTCGATTGGTCGGGGAATATTCGTTTTAGTAGGGAATATTCGTACAACGACGCAATCATTGGTGGAACCCACAACGGAATTATTGTCGGAATGAGAAAATGACAAAATTATTTTTATGAAAATAACGGCGGAAGCTTACCGTTGATACTGTTGAACTACTCGGTAGTAAAAGTACAGTAATACGCGTGGTTTCATAGTAGCACACGATATTAATTATTAATATTTACGTGAGAAGTCACTCAGTTTTGTTTAATTATTGCTACAGTAGTTGTTGCATAGTATCTCACGTTATTTGATTCAATTATTGTCGATTGTTATATTATATATTTAGGCTTTGTTTTATTAGTATTATTAGTGTAATAAAATAGAAAAGCTTTTTATATAAAACAAAATACTTTTATAAAGTTATTCGTTTTATTAGGCTAATAGTAAAATCTTTTTATATAAAAATGAATACTTTTATAAAGTTATTTGTTTTATTATACAATAATTAGATTATATTATATTTTATTATGCATAGTGTTTGTATAGTAAAATCTTTTATAAAGTTATTCATTTTATTAGATTATAAATAGAATATATTATATTTTATTTAAAAGATTTTGCTTTAAATATGGACCATCGATTAAAGTAAATCAATCTGGACCGCTCATGAATTAGTTACTATGCGTCCATTCTTCTATAAATAGAAGTTCATTCCTTCATTATTTCTTACTTAATTCAATTTGAAACTCTAGAGAGAAAAACTATAGAGAGAAGAAGAAAAGTATTCGCTACTTCCCTAGTCTTATATCCAGTTTTTTTTTACGGTAAGGGATATTATTTGTTGTAAATTCGTAAGGGGTGTTATTCTTTTTTATTCATGAAAAGAACTTCGGTTATTCCATTCTTTATTATTCTGTTGGAATAACTTGTATACACGGCATACCCTATACATAACCCGTATAAGCGGCATACCATGTACTTGGTGAAATCCTTATGTTATTCCATTCTTATTTATTCTGTTGGAATAACCTATATACGTGGACTCCCCTACACTTGGTGAAATCCTTATATTATTCCGTCTTTTATATTCTCATTTAATATCCTCGCTTGCATGTGAATTTCACCCGATCCGGTTCCATTATTTATTATTTCGCATTTAATATTCTCGTCGAATATCCTCGCTTGTGTAATTTCACGACTGGTTCCATTATTTATTATTCCGTATTTAATATTCAGTTTTAATATCCTATCGATTAATGAATTTCACGACCTAGTTCCATTATTTATTATTTCATTTATTATTACATTGGAATAACTTTGTATATCTGAGTACCGCATGCATGGTGATTTCTGTTGTTATTCCATTCTTTATTATTCTGTTGGAATAACCTGTCTATGCGAAGTACCGCATGCATGGTGATTTCTGTTGTTATTCCATTCTTTATTATACTCAGTTGGTTAAAGTTTTGACTTATATACTCTATGAAATTAGTGTAATATCCATGATATTTGCGCTTCATCCAGTATCGTTTCATGGAAATATTCTTCTGAGCATTCTTAAATTTTACCCCACAAAACAGTATCTTGTTGACAATTTGGACGTTATTGGTTCCTAGATAAATTAATTCTTGAAGTTGTTTTATTGAATTATTATATCATTGTCATCATCCTCACAGTATATGTTTTATGTCGTATTTAACACGACTGTTGTATAATTAGTTTGTATTTGATTTATGTACCATGTAAGTGGCGACCCAAGATGGGTGACGTATACCTAATTTCGGGGGCATCACAACTACCGATAAGCCTATAGAGTCCTCAGACATTGAGACTCTAAGGATCCTAAGAAGGAAGGAACAGCAGGCTGAGGCAGAAGAAGATAGAGCTACCATCTCTCAGCTGCTGAAGAAGAATAAAATCAGCCACAAATCAAAAAGGCCATCCATCTCTTCGATTGTAGAGTCTCTGCCGATCGTAGTGACCAGACCAAATACATCAAGCAAGAAAGTAGCTGAATTAAACATTCTGGCTGATTAGCAGGACAAAACTGAAGTTCAAGAAAATCCTGAGGCTGTCGCTCAGCCTAGAAAACCAAGAAGAAAAATGGTCAAGAAATATATTCTTGTCAATAAAAAAGTACTAAAAAGGGAAGACAAAGAATTGACTGCTGAAAAGGAACCAGCAAATGAAAGCCAAAAAGTTAAAACTCAAACTGAGGGGGAGACACCTGATGCCTTGATGATAGAGAATACACCTACTGAGGGGGAGATGCCTGAAGCTCCCATCCTAGTAGGTGCTCCAGTTGAGGGGGAGCTATTGATATTACAAGAAGATGACCAAATTGAGGGGGAGGCTCATGACATCTCCATGCCAGAGGAAGAAATCCCTGCAGGAAATGAAGAAGAACCAGTGCAAAAGGCTCATGAGGCCTTTGAGATAATGGAATCCTCCAAAGAAAGCAGAGAAGAGGATGAAGGGGACGAGGTCGAGATTATAGCTGTGGGCATTGATGGGTACAAAAGAGCCAACTATGAGAAATTGTTTGCATATGTACCTATGATGCCTTTCCATTGAACTCAAATTCTAAATTCTTGGAGTCACATGTTTTGGAGCTTCAAAGAGTATCCGGCCATCTCAGTGCTAGCTAATGGATTCCCAGAAAGATTCAACTTTGCCAAGAAGTTACTCACAAACAACTCTTCCTCAAAGAATAAACCTGAGGTACTGTCTATCTCAACCCTCTTCAGAGTTAATCACTTGCCATCATCCTCATTCAATCAATTTTATGAATTCCCACGATGGTTGGAAGTAATTCTTCATCCACTAAATCAATTTCCAGTTGCAGAATCCCAAAATTCTGTAACTAAGGAACCAAATGCGACCAACTTCATAATGCTCCCACATCCCATCATCTCTACGATCACTGACTCCAACACCATTGTAGAGTCTACACCTAAAATCGTAGAGCCACCAAACTTAAACATCCATACCCAGGCACCTCCATCAGATATTCCCTCCTCATCCAGCAACGAATACTTCAATTTTGATCTTGCCCTCTACTCCTTGCAAGATCAATTCAAAAGCACACCACCTCCTTCATAAATTCCCCATCTTAATAAACTTCTGTCAGAGTTGCCCACCAAAGCTGATTTGTCAGCCATGTCCAAGGAAGTGATCAAGGAACTCGATGAGAGTCTTGAAGAGCACACCGAACTCATTCAGATGAGATTAACTACAATGATCAATGCTGCCAATAATCTCCTAAGCTCCCTAAACTTTATGCTCTCTAAAACGCTTAAAGAGATCATCAAGGAAATGATTCAGAGCATAAAGGACATGGATAACATTCACTTTTAAGCAGCTAAAAGACATCAGGATGCAGTCTTGATCTTACAAAAGACTCAAGAATCTCAGAATGATCTAATGATAAAAAGCATCACAAGTCTCCAAACTGCAGTAAAGGAATTTCAAGACTTCTCCATGAGTCAAATGCAGCAGACTGAAAATGTCCTGAACATCCTTCAACGACATGATAGTCGATGTGATGCTTTGATCCAAGAGAATCATGAGGACATTGCTCAAACTCAGAGTCAACTCAACGAGCTTGTCCAAGGAGTCGCTCGCCTCTCCGAAGACATTCGAACTCTTGATGCTGACATAAAGGGGGAGAATAAAGGGAAAGGAGATCAGGGAGGCAAAGGCAGAGGCAGAGGTCAAATCCAAACTCAATCCTTGAGGAATCCTCCTGCAAGGCAAATCCACCAGCAGACTCCACGATCCAGCCATTAGACCTAACGAGCTAATCAGCAGGAAGTGTTAATGGCTCAACCATTAAAGAGTCTAGGGCCAACTACCAGCTCTTATGAAGTGGCAACAACAGGCCTAAGAATACCAATTGGAGATCCTGCATTCATGAATAGGCATGATCACAATCCTAGACTAAGCCCAAGTGAGCTGGAAGATTTAGCCAGAAGAGATGAAGCAAGTAGAAAAAGGAGAGCTGAGAAATATGCAAATCCTCCAAGAAGCAAAAGGCCGAAGAAATAGAGATAAGTTGAATTGTAAGTTATATTGATGTAGACAAACTTAAATGTAATATCTGTCTTCATACATCAATAAATTCATGCTTATTCTCTAGAAATTTCAAATTACTTTCACCAAATACTAAGTCATGTTTACTTTCTTTAATCACGATATATAAAATTTAATAATCATGACAACAAATCTCCTTGGTTATGTCAACATCAAATAGGGGGAGATTGTTCAAAGAATGCATATTTTGATTTGATGTTTAATGTAAATGCTCATGATTATATGTAAAGTCCTTCGAGGAATATATGTACAAGGACTTAGTGATAGATCAAAATTGTTAGGTTGATCTTAGCCTTTAATGTTCACTTGTATAGATAAAGAGATCAAATATGTTAGGTTGATCTATGGCTAGAAAGAAATAGATAGGCCTTGAAGAGAATCGTAGTCTATCCAGCTGATCAACAGAATGTAGAAGCTAAGGCAGGATCGCAGTGCTGAGATGATTGTAGTGTATCTGCCTTGAAGGGCCTCTCCAGTAATCGTAGAGTGGTCCAGACGTTTGCCGAAGCTAACTCAGAGATCGTAGTGTGATCTCGGAAATGTAGAGTCTGTAAGACAAGCAAGCAAAGATTATAGTGTGGAAAGATCGTAGCTTGAAAACCCTTGAAAGAAATCGTAGTGTTCTATTCAGACCAAGAAAATATGACAAGACACCACGATATGCATCGTAGAGTATCATCTGTCTTATGTCAGAAGCATCGAGCCCTATCTTTTATTTGGAAACAAATTCCAACAAATGTGGAATGGGTTGTGAACGTTAAAGCACTCACCAGTCCCAACGGTACAAAAGATATCCTTAGTATTGATCAAAAGGAACGTATTCAAGAAGCTAAGAAAAAGACCATTGGTAGAGAGGAAAACACCTTTTCGTGTTTAGGTGAGAAAGCGATCTGCGGTGTTAGTGGGCGGATTGCAATTCAGAAGATGTGCAGAAAAGTCTCCATCAAAGCTCAGAAATGTCAAACGCATTTAATGCCTCATCAGATGACTTCAACAGATAGATTTAAAGAGATCACATATATAAATAACACAGAAAGATAAGAGAACAAACAAGCATTGAACAAAAACGTACAAGAACACTCAATGCTCAACTCTACGATCTAAGAAAAAGAGGAAGCTTGCTCAGCTACTCTGTTCTTTCGAACAAGTGCTTCATAGCAACTGAGTAGAACCAATTACGATCTCAACAACAACCAATCAACTGAAGTAACAGTTCCAAGTCTGAAGGACTTGAAGAGTTCTAAGTGAACTGTAAAGAACCAAGTCTGTTGGACTTGAAGAGTTCAAGAGTGAACTAAGAAGTGCCTAGACTGCTGGTCTAGAAGGAATATGTGAGATTCAAGAAGTGTAACAGACATCCTTAATGGATTTCCTACTCGAGGAGTATAAGAGTGGATTAGGAGCTTTAAGTGCTCTGAACCACTTAAAACTATTGTGTCCATTATAACTGTTATAACTGCTATAAATGATATAACTGTCATAACTGCCTCACTCTCATTAATCCAAGATATCTAAAAGAAGCTTTATCAAATACTCATTCTGTTGTACATTAATCACCATCATATTGACTAGTTTAAAAGAAAAGTTTTTAATTATCTATTCAACCCCCCTTCTAGATATCTATTGTGCCTCCGAGAACTAACATATTGAATTTGGATTTTGGAATGTGGAAAGTGTTGTGTAAATGTGATATTTAATATTTTCGACGAAATTTCTGTCAGAATACTGCAATTGTCAAATGTGTGGGCCCTACAAGTATATTTATTTATTATTTAATTAGTTTCCTAATATTAAAATAAATTAAGTAGCATTTACTTAGTTTCTAACTAATAAAATTAAATTAAATAAAAATAAAGAAAATTAAATTAAATATAAAATTTTTATTATATTAAAATAAAATAAAATAAAATAAAGTAACAAAAAATAAAATAAATAGTAAATAAAATATATATTAAATATTAAATGATAAATAAAATAAATAATAAATAAATTAAATTGAATAAAACAAAATAAATTTGATTTAATTTAATAAGCAAATTAAATTAAATAAAAATAATCAAAAAATCAAAAATAAAATTAATTTAATTTAATTTAATTTAATTAAAATAAAATAAATAATAAATAAAATAAATATTAAATAATAAATTAAATTAAATTAAATTAAATAAATACTAAATAATAAATATAATAAATTAAATTAAATAAAACAAAACAAAACAAAACAAATTTGATTTAATTTATTAAATAAATTTAATTTAATAAAAAATATTTAAAAAATAAAACAGGTATACATCACTCATCTTGAGTCGCCAAATACATGGTACAAAATACAAAGAAAAACTAAATTATACAACTGTCGTGTAAAATACGACAAAACATATGCTATGAGTTTTAATACAAATATTGTCATCTAGACAATATCCACACTCAAAGGAGTCTTCATTACATTTATTATCACACTATTTTATAGAATAGTGAGGACTACTAAAACTATCATTTGGACCGTCACTCCGTTCACCGACTAGTCCCGGCTACGTTCTCATTTCCTGAAGAGAACAATGAAAGTAAAAGGGTGAGCTCAACTAGCCCAGTAAGAAATATTATGACTAAGATCATGCAAAATAAATTATCGTTAGCCTTCAACAATGTTAAACTGATTGAATATAATAGACAACAAGTTTAACAGTAGCGGAATAAGCAATCCATTAGAAGAGTCAAGTAGAGCATAAAATCTACTATCTTCTATGATTTAAAAAGATTTTCATCAAATTTATCGCCCAAACACAGCTTAATAAATAAACCACATTATCCCTGCACCACGGCCAATGATATTCATGTAATCATCAATGGCCATGATTATACCAAATAATCTCTGGTCATAATCATACCAACAACTGTCCACCAATGAACTACAGGCCAATGAGGACTTTTACCACATCATTCGTCACATTACGGTCATGATTATACC
This sequence comes from Panax quinquefolius, assembly GCA_020205615.1. Lineage (NCBI taxonomy): Eukaryota > Viridiplantae > Streptophyta > Magnoliopsida > Apiales > Araliaceae > Panax > Panax quinquefolius. The sequence continues at coordinate 19,303,120 of CM035157.1, forward strand.
GAATAATCTCTGGTCATAATCTTACCAAGTCCATCTATGCACGTAAGCCAAAGATGACTTTAATCACAATATAAGCATGAGGATGATGACAATGACATAATAATTCAATAAAACAAGTTCAATGATAAATTTTAAAGATTTATAATTTAATTTATCCGGAACTCAATAACGTCCAAATTTTCAACATGATACTTCTTTGTGGAGTAAAATTCAAGAATGCTCAGAAAAATATTTCCATGAAAAGATACTGGATGAAGCGCAAATATCAAGGATATTCCACTAATTTCATGGAGTATAGAAGCCAAAACTTTAACCAAATGAGTATCATAGAATATATGAAACTGTAAATGGATTTTCACCCGCCATGCGGTAATCCGAGTGTATGATCATTTCCATAATTTAATAAGAAATGAATACGAAGAATCATTCACCATGCATGTGGTAATCCACATGCAGCAGTTATTCCAACGTAATAATAAAGAATGGAATAACGTAAGAATTCACCATGCATGTGATAGATCCGCAAGCAGCATGAGTTATTCCAATGAATAATAAAGAATGGAACCAGTCATCCGTAATTACATGCATGACGGGATATTCCAACGTAATAATAAAGAATGGAACCGAATTAATGCGTAATATGCACCGACACGATATTCCAAATGTAATAATAAAGAATAGAATAACAACGAAGTCACCGCATGCATGATAGAATCGCCTTGCAGACGAGTTATTCCAATGAAATAATAAATAATGGAACCAGTCAAATGCATGTAATACGCACCGACAGGATATTCCAACAGAATAATAAAGAATGGAATAACAGAAGAATTTCACCATGTATGCGGTACTTCACATAAACAGGTTATTCCAACATAATAATAAAGAATGGAATAACAGAAGAATTTCACCATGTATGCGGTAATTCGCATAGACATGTTTTTCCAATATAATAATAAAGAATGGAATAAAAAAAGCTCTCTTCATGAATACGAAAGAAATAATACCCCTTACCTTAGAAAGAAAATAGATACTAGAGTAGAGAGGTAGCAGACTTCTCTTCTTCTTTCTCTCTATAATTTTTCTCTATAATAATTGCTCTATAGCTTTAGTGAATTGGTGAGAAATGAAGGAAGAATGAGCTTCTATTTATAGAAAAATATAGTTTCGATAATTGCACGTTTTGGGGCTCAAAATATTACAGTATAATACCTTCCTCTTTTTCTTACTTTTTAATTTAGTCCTGCAAGTATTATCAAACTTGCACCACCTCCCCTAATAGTAAATCATGTGAATCAATAGTAAATCATGTGACTCAATAGTTCTAAACATGTGAAAATACGAATTACAGTATAGAATCATAATCGTAGATATCAAGTCGGTATTAAAATCTGATGACATGTTCTTGTTAGCAAGTCAAGCGACTCAAGTGTATTATGCTCCTAATGTTATAAATACTAGAAGCCCCTGGTACATAGTTGTTACAACTAAAACACGTGCATTTGATGATGAAAACATATTTGATGATGCAAACATGTTTAATGTCATTAACGTACCTGACGATGAGGATGTCGAGGAAATCGTTGTCGTGAATGATTATGTAGTCGTTGAGGATGATAACGATGACGAAACAAATCTCGAAACTGAAGATGAGGAAGATTCTGAATCCGAGAATGAGCTACATGTTGAATCTGATGGGTTTGATGACGTACGTAATTGCAAATGAGCATTCATATTAGTAAATACCACATTGTTAAACCTAACATATTCATAATCTATCAATTTGGTTATTACAGTAGCATATACATGCCTAGACATAGAGGTGGTGGGCGATCCATTTCAGGAGACGCTAGCCACGATGAAGGCTCGTCTTCAGGAGCTAGTTAGTTGTCTGAACTAGGATTTATGTAAGACTCCAACTTTTATGAATAAAGATGAATAATTTTCTCTAAATATCATTTTGAATATATGGTGTATATTTTATATAATGTTATAGTTGTGGGTAATATTTATAAATTTTGCAAAGTAAGCAAGTTGTTATAAAATATTCGATTAGTAGGAGAATATTCTTTTTATCAGGGAATATTCGTACGATGACATAATCATTGGTGGACCCCACAACGAAATTATTGTCGAAGTTAGAAAATGACATAAATAACTTTTTATAAAAATAACGGCGGAAGTTTTACCGTTAACTATTGAAATACCCGGTGGTAAAAGTACAGTAATACGCGTGGTTGCATAGTTGCACACGGTATTGATTATTGATGCTTACGTGAGAAGTCACTCGGTTATACTCAATTATTGCTGCATAGTATCTCACGTTATTGATTCAATTATTGTCACAATATTTTATATTATTAAATCAATAATTGAGATGACAAAGTTATTCATATTATTATTTGCATTATTGACCTAATTGCGTGCCAATAGGGAGAAATCTTATCGGAAAGCCCCCTCTTTCCTGGGAATGATCTGATTGTTAATATTGCAAATTATAATATTAATGATGAATGTTATTAAAAATGTGTTTTGTGAAGCCAAGTGAATTGAGATAAATAGAGGGGATTTTTTGATGTATTTGTTGTAAATTTTGTTTATTATATGGACCCGCCACTTACCCATTTTTCAAAACTGTCGGTATCTTTGGTCGTTTTCCGGCATCTCCACTTACAGTACCGGTGGATGTCACTTCTGGACAGTAAGTGTTAAGCAATTGTCATAAGCCAAAATTTAATATTTCTTTCAGTTATTGCAAAAAACAATTAACGTGTCACACATATTTTAAAATTTTCACTGTAGTATACTAGACTCGGTCGCTAAGCATACATTACACGCGATTTGCTTAACGCACCTCCCAACCGGATGCATGCGCTTTACTCACTACGACCGGTACGACCCAACTTTTAAGGATACTGTGTTGCGGGAGTTTTATGTAAGTTAATAAGTTTATATTAATTAGACAGTATTTGTGATGCCCCCAAAATAGGTATACATCATCCATTCTGAGTCGCCAAATACATGGTACAAAAATAACTACAACTTTATTAATACAATTATCGTGCAAAATACGACAACGCATAAACTGTGAGTTTAAATACAAATATTATCTTATAGACAATGCTCACACTCAAATAAATCCTCATTACAATTATTGATACAATATTTTACAAAATAGTGAGGACTACTGTAACAATTGCCTTGGACCATCACTCTATACCCCGGCTAGTTCCTGTTAAATTCCCACCTCCTGAGAAGAAAAATGGAACAAAAAGGAAAAGGGTGAGCTCAACTAGTCCACTAAAGAATTTTATGACTAAGATAATATACAACAAATTATCCTTCGTCTTCAACAGGGAAAAATCTGATAGAATATAATAGACAACAAGTTTTAGATCAACAACTGCAACGGAAACAACAATTCATTAGAAGAGCTAAGTAGAGAATGAAATCTACTATCATCTATGAATTTAAAAGTCCATCATCAATATTGTATCCCTGTAACATCAATCAATATATATCTTGCTTCAAATATTCATCTTTGCACTACGGGCCAAAGATATTCATTTGTATCACCAGTTGGTATTGTTCATCTCAACACTTGTTCATCTTTACACTACGGGCCAAAGATATTCATCTGGTAATCATTCATCTTTGCACTACAAGCCAAAGATATTCATCAAGTATCACCATTAAGAACTAAGGATGATAAAAAGTATTTTAGAGAACGAATCCAGTGAGATAAAAGGACAAAGATTAGAGATTCGTACTTTAGATAATTCAAGATTAAAAATACTCCACAATAAACCATAATGGAGTAAAATTCAAGAATGAAGATCAAAACATGGATATAATCAAAGATAGTAACCATAATAGACATCTGGGCCAAAGAAGAAGAAAATTTATTTTTTGGTGAAAAGTGTCATATTTGTGAATAGTTCCATATACGTGAATAGTGTCGTATACGTGAATAGTAACCCTACACAAAAAGATAGAAATTCCTCAAGAAAAATCATACTTCGTGAATAATACTCGTGAATAGTACCATATTCGTGAATAGTGCCGTATACGTGAATAGTAAGTTCGACATGAAAAGGTAAAAAATTCATAATAAAATTCATACCAACATTTCGGTATAATGATATTGAGAGAATAAAATCATTTACAAAGAAAATAACATCTCTTACCTCAAAAGAACAGTACTTCTGACTGGAATATCGGATGTAATGCTGAAGAAAACTTGCACTGAATAACAACTCTCAAAGTATCTAAATACTCAAAAAAATACGCTCGATAAATGCTAGAAAATTTGTTTCTGGTGTGATTTTTAATTCTAACCTAAGCACCTATTTATAGGAAATGCTAGAACACCAAAGTAGACTAAATAAATAAAATATTAATATTTTATACCAATTCTACGCATGCCACTTTGAAAAGTCATCAGCCCATCACCTTTGAAAAAAATTTCCAGCACATGTTTTCATAAAAAACAAAAGTGGGTCCCACCCATAATTTTAATAAAAATATTTAATTTCTGAAACTTCAATAATCCATAATAAATAGCCCTTTTATCAGAAAAATATGAATTTTATGTTCATATCATAGGAAATCGAATTCTATACAACTTTGTAGCTTTAAGTTTTTCCAAATTCCAAACGAAAAATGCCCCAAATCCACATACGAACGTTTTTTAATACCTTCATTCTGACAAAATACTAATAAAACACCTTAGCATTAATTTCTTCATTTATAATCACATAAAATAAATATTTCCCTATCCTTCATTTATATCCACATAAAATAAATATTTTCTTATCATATAGATCAATAATTAATTATTCACAAATAATATTACAGCACAATTATGACAACCAGGTTGTTCCCAGGAAAGAGGGGGCTTTCCGATAAGGATTTCTCCTTATTGGCGCGCAATTAGGTGACCAAACCTCTCTTTAGATAGAACTTCCTTAGCCATTGCCAATAATGTTATCTAATAATATTATTCAAATAATATGAATTATTGATCTGATAATAGGAAATACTGTGCAGTGACAATTATTGAAATAACAATAATATAAAATATCAACACAATAATTATTGAATCAATAAAATAAAATATTGAACGGTAATTACTGTAACAATTATTGAGTAGTGCCTTCTTATGTAAGAATTAATAATTCAAAAATACTTATGCAATACCATGTGCTATTGTTTGTGCAACCACGCGTAGACATCAGATTTTAACCACCGTAATTCAACGGTGTTAATTGGTAACCATTACTGCCAGATTATATATAAAAACTCAAACTTGTCATTTTCTTCATCATCCGAGTTTTTCGTTATGGGGCCCACAAATGGTCATATCATCGCATTTAATATTCCCTGACAACAAGAATATTCCACGACCAAACAAATATTCCCCGACAAAATGAATATTTTATAACCACTTGCTTATTTTGAAAATTTTATATATATCACCCTTAACTTTAAACTTTTATCAATTTAATTATTTACTAAATAGAAAAATTGAATACTTTTATTTTATAAAATTCGGTGTCTTACAACCTCCTCTCTTTATAAAATTTTGTCCTCGAAATTGATGTACGTACCTGGTGTTTCAAAAAGGTAAGGATACCTCGCTTTTATTTTTGATTCCAACTCGCAGGTAATTTCTTTAATAGCATGGTTCCTCCACAAAATCTTAACTTGTGGTATAACCTTTGTGCGTAGGACATGCACTTTCCTATCCAATATCGTGATAGGTACCTTCTCGTACGTTAAATCTTCGGCTATTTCGTCTAGTTCTAATGCAATAATGTGGTTCGGGTCTTTCACATATTTACGCAACATGAATATGTGAAACACGTTATGAACACGAGACATACTTGGCGGTCAATCGAGTCTATAGGCCACAGTTCCTACTCGATCGAGGATTTCAAATGGACTAATAAATCAAAGGTTTGAGCTTTCCTCACATCATCGATTCTCATTTTTGGAATAATGACTTCTTGCATCTTCTTCTTCATATTCATCAACTCTAGGTCTGTAGCTTGAGCATCTTTAAATTTATCGATTAAAGTCGGTTCTACTCGTATATTTGACATCATCACGTGGATCTCTAGAGTCTTTAACTATATCTATATCGTTTATAAATTATACAAAATAGGTCTTTGTGTTCGACAATATCGCACTTGTACTCGCATACGATCTTCTACTCAATGCGTCAACTACCACGTTCGCTTTTCCAAGATGGTATGGTCAGAACAGGTGCCGAAATGAGTCTCCTCCTGAGTTCTTGGAAGCTTTTCTCACATTCCTCGCTCCATTCAAATTTTGTATCTTTTTAAGTCAATTGAGTTAATGGATTAGCGATTCAAGAAAATCCTTCCACGAATCTCCGATAGTAACCAGCTAAGCCTAGAAAGCTAGATATTTTGATTCCTAACTTAGGTTGCTCTCAACTGTGACTCATATCCCAATCTTGGATAGCACGTCACAATGGCGCCTATCAGTTTACCACCGCACGAATATGACGTCCCCTATGGAGAGTCTGGCTTCGGTACATTCCACAAAGGAGGTCACCAGATTGAGGCTCGGGTACCAATTTTTATAGTTGTGTTTTTAACTCCTGAAATTCAATAGAAGCCATTTGATATGGATTTTTGAAAATGGGTTTTGTACCAGGTTCAAAGTCGATACAAAATTCAATATCACACTCTGGGGGTAAGCCAGGAAGTTCTTCAGGAATTACGTCAGGCTGTGAACAGTTCTTCAATATCACCTTAGAAGGCTGTGAACAGTTTAGACTTATATGTCCCTCCTCTCCGCATCTGTAGCATCTAACTGGTGGTCGTTCTCCTCCCCTAGAATTTGTTGTTGGTGCTGGTACTGCTGCCGACGTCTTCCTGTCATCATTAAATTTTCTCTTCTTAAAATTTCCACTTGAATTATTTCTTCTATTATCTTGGCCATGATTACCACCGAAATGGTTACCATTTCTGGCATGATAATTTTTTCCACGATGGTTATCATTGTTCTGATGACCGTTGCCACCGGTATGATTATCATCGAGTTGTTGGTCGTTATTCTTTGATTGAGTTGACTCATTATAGCGATCCAATAACTGAGCCCTATTCACAACATCTGAATATAAATAAAGTTTGTGAGAAATGAGGTATTGACGTATTTCGGCTTTCAAACCTCACAGAAACATTCGCGTCATTCTCTCCTCATTATCAACCAAATGGGATGCAAATCGGGACAACTCAGCAAACTTAGCTTCGTACTGCGACACATTCATATTATTTTGCTCCATCTTGATGAACTCTACCTCCTTCAGGTGACCAATACTTTCAGGAAAGTACTTGTTATTAAACAGTTTCTAAAACATTTTTTAAGACATGTTGAGTGCGGCAGACTGGGTACGCTTCATAGATTCCCACCAGTAATCTGCCTCAACACGAAATATAAAGGTGGCGAATGGAACCTTCTGTTCCTCTATGCATCCCAAGACATCAAATATCTTGGTAATTTGCTTAACCCACGTTTCTGCCTTGATTGGATCCGGCTTTCCCCAGAATTCTGGAGGTCCCAACTCTTTGAACTGCTTGGCTATGACAAACCGCGTGTTGTTATCATTTTCACCCGTATTTTGTACACGAGTCTCCCTCGTCTGATTTTGCATGAACTGCAAAAAGCTTCTAAATATCCCATTATTCATCGTTTGTTTGGTAGTGTTGTTTACAGGAGGAATATTGCCTTCCTGTTGCACGTTCTCCTGATTGGTGACTAAAGGTGTTTTCACAGTCTCATATACTCCATTGTTAACGTTCTCAGCTACCATTCTTAAATACTTCCATAAAATAAGGGTTAATTAAACAAATTAACATATCACATAATATCCTTATATTATGACCGGCCAACAAATAAGCTTAGGTAGGACACACTAGCGAAGGATTTACTCATCTCTCCCCTCCCAGTTCTATTCCCCGATCTCCGCCAGAGACCATATCCTTAAGCTCTGATACCAACTAAGACGCCCCCAAAATAGGTATACATCATCCATTCTGAGTCGCCAAATATATGGTACAGAAATAACTACAACTTCATTAATACAATTGTCGTGCAAAATACGACAATACATAAACTGTGAGTTTAAATACAAATATTGTCTTCTTCTAGACAATATCCACACTCAAACAAATTTTTATTACAATTATTGATACACTATTTAACAAAATAGTGAGGACTACTGTAACAACTGCCTTGGACCATCACTCCATACCCCGGCTAGTTCCTGCTAAATTCTAACCTCCTAAGAAGAAAAATGGAACAAAAAGGAAAAGGGTGAGCTCAACCATCCCAGTAAAGAATATTATGACTAAGATAATATACAACAAATTATCCTTAGTCTTCAACAGGGAAAAATCTGATAGAATATAATAGACAACAAGTTTTAGATCAACAACTGCAGCGGAAACAACAATTCATTAGAATAGCTAAGTAGAGAATGAAATCTACTATCATCTATGAATTTAAAAGTCCATCATCAATATTTTATCCCTGTAACATCAATCAATATACATCTTGCATCAAATATTCATCTTTGCACTACGAGCCAAAGATATTCATTTATATCACCAAATTGGTCATGTTCATCTCAACACTGCTCATCTTTTTGCACTCGGGCAAAAGATATTCATCAGTAATCATTCATCTTTACTTCTGAGGCCAAAGATATTCATCAAGTATCACCATTAAGGACTGAGGATGATGAAAAATATTTTAGAAAATGAATCTAGTGAGATAAAAGGACAAAGATTAGAGATTCGTACTTTAGATAATTCAAGTTTAAAATACTCCATAATAAACCATAATGGAGTAAAATTCAAGAATAAAGATCAAAACATGAATACAATCAAAGATAGTAACCATAATAGACATCTGGGACAAAGAAGAAATTTTTTTATTTTTCGGTAAATAGTGCCATATTTGTGAATAGTGTCATATACGCGAATAGTGCTATATATGTGAGACACCGAATTTTATGAAATAAAAGTATTCAATTTTTCTATTTTGATAAATAGTTAAATTAATAAAAGTTTAAAGTTAAGGGTCATATTTGAAATTTTTTAAAGTAGACAAGTTGTCATAAAATACTCGATTACTATTCACTCTAGTATTATTCACTCGGGTATTTGGGATACTTTTCGTGTTAGAGTACTATTCACGAATTACTATTAACGGGTTACTATTCACCCAAATTACTATTCACTCTAGTATTGTTCACTCGGGTATTTGGAACACTTTTTGTGTCGGGGTACTATTCACGAGTTACTATTCATGAGTTATAATATTAATGATGAATGTTATTAACAATTGAAGTTGTGTTCGGAGTTGAATTTGGAGACGCGGACCTGATATTTGATTCCAGAACGATGAAATTAGTAAAAATAGCCTATAAACACAAAATTTTTCGAGATTCACTATTTGGTCAAAAAGTCAACAGTTGACTTTTTCGGGAAAAGTCAAACTTCGAAATTTCAAAATTTATATTTTTGATAAAAAATAGTTTCATTATGTTGGAATTATTTTTTTTAGTGAAAATCGACATTTATTTCGATAAAAATTAATGTCTCGAGGTTATATTGACCAATCGGGTATTTAACTGGATAAATGAGCAATTGATTGCTATTATTTCACATGATTATAACTATTTGTTCTCATGTTATACTATTGATTCACATTCTTGTTACTATTAGGGGAGTTAGTGCAAGTTTGATAATACTTGGATGACTGAATTAAAAATGAAGGAAAAGAGGGAGGTATTGTACAGTAATTTTTCGAGCCCCAAAATGTGTAATTATCGAAACTATGTTTTTCTATAAATAGAAGCTCATTCTTCTTCATTTCTCACCAATTCACCAAAGCTTTAGAGCCATTATTATAGAGAGAAATTATAGAGAGAAGCTATAGAGAGAAAATCTATAGAGAGAAAGAAGAAGAGAAGTCCTTCCTTTTACATTCCAATGTCCGATTTCTTCTAAGGTAAGGGGTGTTATTCTTTCTTATTCATGAAGAGAACTTCTGTTATTCCATCCTTTATTATTCTGTTGGAATAACCTGTATACGCGGCATACCTTATACATAACCTGTATAAGCGACATACCCTTTACTTGGTGAAATCCTTATGTTATTCCATTCTTTATTATTCTGTTGGAATAACTTTGTATATCACAATTCTCAGTATACACGTGAAGTCTCATTTGTTATTCAATTCTTTATTATTATGTTGAAATAACCTGTATACGCGACATACCCTATACATAACCTGTATAAGCGGCATACCCTTTACTTGGTGAAATCCTTATGTTATTCCATTCTTTATTATTCTGTTGGAATAACCTGTATATGCGTCATACCCTATACATAACATGTATAAGCGGCATACCCTGTACTTGGTGAAATCCTTATATTATTCCGTCATTTAATATTCTGTCGGAATATCCTGTAGGTGTGAATTTCACCTGACCGGGTTCCATTATTATTATTCTACATTTAATATTCTGTCGAAATATCCTGTCGGTGTGAATTTCACCTGACCTGGTTCCATTATTATTATTCTTCATTTAATATTTTGTCGGAATATCCTGTCGGTGTGAATTTCACCTGACCTGGTTTCATTATTTATTATTTCGTATTTATTATTCTCATTGGAATAACTTTTTTACATCTGAATCTGCATGCATGGTGATTTCAGTTGTTATTCCATTCTTTATTATCTGTTGGAATAACCTGTCTATGCAAAGTACCGCATGCATGGTGATTTCTGTTGTTATTCCAATCTTTATTATACTCAGTTGGTTAAAGTTTTGACTTCTATACTCCAGTATCTTTTCATGGAAATATTCTTCTGAGCATTCTTGAATTTTACACCACAAAACAGTATCTTGTTGACAATTTGGACATTATTAGTTCCTGGATAAATTAATTCTTGAAGTTGTTTTATTGAATTCTTATATCATTGTCATCATACTCATGTTTATATTATGTTAAAAGTCATCTGTGGCCTGTAGTGCATGGATGAACTTGGTATGATTATGACTAGGGATTATTCGGTATAATCATGACCGTAATGTTATAAATGATGTGGTAAAAGTCCTCATTGGCCCGTAGTGCATTGATGGATAGTTGTTGGCATGATCATGACCGTTGATGATTTAATGAATATCCTTGGCCCGTAGTGTAAGGATGATTCGATGATGTGGTTTATTTATTAAGTTGAGTCTTAGCGATAAAAGTTAATGAAAACATTTTTAAATCATAGAAGATAGTAGGTTTTATTCTCTACTTGACTCTTCTAATGAATTGCTTGATCCGCTGCAGTTAAACTTGATGTCTATTATATTTTATCAGTTTAACATTGTTGAAGACTATTGATAATTTATTCTGCATTATCTTAGTCATAATATTTCTTACTGGACTAGTTGAGCTCACCTTTTCTTTCAATGTTCTCTTCAGGAAATGAGAATATAGCTGGGACGAGTCGGGGAAAGGAGTGATGGTCCGAAGATAGCATTAGTAGTCCTCACTATATTCGCATTAAATAGTGTGACAATAAATGTAATGAGGACTCCTTGAGTATGGATATTGTCTAGATGACAATATTCCTATTAGAACTCTCAGTTTATGTATTGTCGTATGTTACACGACATTTGTATAATTAAGTTTGTATTTGTATTTTGTACCATGTATTTGGCGACTCAAATTGAGTGATGAATACCTAATTTTGGGGGCGTCATAGTTGGTATCAAAGCTTAGGGATATGATCCCTGGCTGAGATGTGAGATAAGAACTAGGAGGGGAGAGACGGGGAATTCCTTCGCTAGTATGACCTACCTAAGTTTATTTGGTATTTAATTAGTCGGTGAGAGTATAGGGATAATATGTGATATGTTAATTAACCCTTGTTTGGTGACAGTGTTTGAGAATGACATCTGAAAATGCTGAGATAAGCAATGAAGCACATGAGAGTGTTGATTCAGCTCAAGCAAAAGGTAACGACCAACAACACGATAATAATCATACTGGTGGCAACGGCCATCGGAACAATGATAACCGTTGTGGGGGAAATTATCTTGCCAAGAGTGGTAACCACTTCGGTGGTAATCATGGCCAAGATAATAGAAGTGGAAATTTCAAGAAGAGAAGGTCATTAGCCCGATTTTGTCGTTCACCAAAGTCAAGTCCAGCTGGGCCGGTGGCACCAAAGGCGGATACGGACAAAACAAAGTCGTTGGTTTCAGGAAGAGCATTTTTTATGACTTCTCAAAAAGCGAGTAAACCGAACGAAGTTAGCACGGGTTAGTTAATTATAAATTCTTGCGAAGCCTATACCTTATTAGATATCAGTTCTACCCATTCTTTTATCTCTCTTGCTTGCGTTCAACGTTTAAATTTGACTCTAGAGAAGTTAGACTTTGACCTATCGGTTGAAACTCTATTAGGAGAAACCTTCAGTACATGTGTTATCCAAGTCTTGGATGAGAGTCACAGTTTTGAATGATATTTTTATTGTTAATAAATTTCCTTACGTATTCTTGAAGACTTCTTAAACTACCCCTAGAGCATGAAATCAAATTTTGTATTGACCCCAGTACAAAACCCATTTCTAAAACCCTCAAATATTTCATCAACTAAAAGGATCGGGTTACGTTGATTATGATGAAAGTCATAATAAAAGCATTGGACTAATGAAAATCATGGGTATACGTGGTATTAGCAAGTGTTATGATGAGTTATGTTGGTTAGTATGTGAAAACATGAAAGTTTCTTAGAAATCACAAAGAGTTGAAAATCAGATTTTGATGAAAAAAGTAACATGAAATTCAATTGACCATATCTCCTATTATATTTCGAATTTTTGAGTGTGGTCAAGTCCTAGAGTTAGATCTATGAGTCTTATAACTTATCCAAGTGGAATCACTAGAAAAGGTGTTGTAGATTTTCGTATGGACTGATTTTAGCAAAGGAGGCAAAAGCTGCAAATTTCGAAAAAGCTACTGTCCAGATTTTTAAAAGGGCATTTTTGTCCACTTAAATTATGAAAAAAATTCTGGCCTTTTGGGAAATGCAAGTATATGGTATAAGGTACCTCCTGTCCAAAAATGAGCTCATTCCGACTTAAAATGAACAAGTTATGACCATTTCAATATCTAGGTTTTTCCGACGAAAAATGCTATAACTGGAGTTCTATAACTCCGATGACTATGAAATTTAAACTAGAAGCTCACATTACATGTGTAAGATCCTACCAAGATTTGGGAATTTTTGGAGTTAAACTTGAGGTAGCTAATTTCTTAAGGAATTAATTAGAAATTGATTTTTGAAAAATAGTAAATAAATTTTAAAAATTCCGAGAAAAATATATTTTCATTATGGGACTATATTATACTAAATCCTAGAAAATAAATATTTTTGGGACTTATTTGGTATTTTTTTATGAAAATAGTTTAGTTACGAACATATGAGTTAAATATGTTATGTGAAGTAACAAAGTTGGAAAATAGGATTTTATAGTTTGGAAATCCTATATAAGGTATATGTAAATTGTTGATAAGGGATTTGATCATTGGTAATGAAATCTTATGAGGATGGCATTTTTGAATGATTAAATGCATTATATGGTAAAGCGTAAACAATTGAAATAAATTGTTTATAAGTTTAAGAAGTGATTAAAATATTGTTATAATATTAATGATATTAGATTATGAGATTATTAAGTGATTGATAACATTGGGATATTCTTGAACCCTGGATAAATTATATTATAAATGTTTAATATTTATCCTTTATCTCATTTGATTAATTCTTTATATCATTATCCTCATGCTTATATTGTGTTGAAAGTCATCTGTGGCTTACGTGCATAGATGGACTTGGTATGATTATGACCAGTGATTGTTCGGTATAATCATGACCGTAATTGAAAACACGATTATCTTTGGCACGTAGTGCATGGATAATTCGTGGTCGTGATACTAAAGAATATCCTTGGCCTGTAGTGCAGGGATGATTCGACGATGTGGATTAATTATTGAGCTGAGTCTCAGCAATGAAATATTAATTCATGGATGTGTTGAAAGTCATCTGTAGCTTACGTGCATAGATGGACTTGGTATGATTATGACTAGGGATTATTCGGTATAATCATGACCATAATTGAAAACACGATTATCTTTGGCACGTAGTGCATGGATAATTTGTGGTCGTGATACTAAAGAATATCCTTGGCCTGTTGTACAGGGATGATTCGACGAGTGGATTAATTATTGAGCTGAGTCTTAGCAATGAAATATTAATTCATGGATGTGTTGAAAGTCATCTGTGGCTTACGTGCATAGATGGACTTGGTATGATTATGACCAGGGATTGTTCGGTATAATCATGACCGTAATTGAAAACACGAATATCCTTGGCCCGTATTGCATGGATAATTCGTGGTCGTGATACTATTAAGCTGAGTCTCAACATTATTGGTTTTACAGTTGTATATCTTAGGCTTGTAGTGCAAAGATGAACTGTTGATTATTGGTTATACGGTTGGCATTTAGTGCAAAGATGAATTGTTAATGAATATCTTTGGCCGGATTGCAAAGATGAATCAACACTCTCATGTGCTTCATTGCTTATCTCAGTACTTCTGACTAGAATATCGGATGTAATGCTGAAGGAAACTTGCACTGAATAGCAACTCTCGAACTATCTAAATACTTACAAAAATACGCTCGATAATATAGAGAGAAAGAAAACTTGTTTCTAGTGTGATTTTTAATTCTAACCTAAGCACCTATTTATAGAAAAATGCTAGAACGTCAAAGCAGACTAAATAAATAAAATATTAATATTTTATACCAATTCTACGCATGCCACTTTGAAAAGTCATTAGCCCATCACCTTTGAAAAATTTTTCCAGAACATGTTTTCATAAAAAACAAAAGTGGGTCCCACCCATAATTTTAATAAAAATATTTAATTTCTGAAACTTCAATAATTCATAATAAATAGCCCTTTTATCAAAAAAAATACGAATTTTATGTCCATTTCATAGGAAATCAAATTCTCTATAACTTTGTAGCTTTAAGTTTTTTCAAATTCTAAACGAAAAATGCCCGAAATCCATATACGGACGTTTTTTAATACCTCTATTCCGACAAAATACTGATAAAACACCTCAACATTAATTCCTTCATTTATAATCACATAAAATAAATATTTCCCTATCCTTCATTTATATCCATATAAAATAAATATTTTCTTATCATACAAATCAATAATTAATTATTCACAAATAATATTACAGAATCACAATTATGACAACCAGGTTGTTTCCAGGAAAAGGGGGCTTTCCGATAAGGATTTTTCCTTACTGGCGTGCAATTAGGTGACCAAACCTCTCCTTAGACAGAACTTCCTTAGCCATTGCCAATAATGCTATCTAATAATATTATTCAAATAATATAAATTATTGATCTAATAATGGGAAATACTGTGTAGTGACAATTATTGAAACAATAATAATATAAAATATCAACGCAGCAATTATTGAATCAATAAAATAAAATATTGAACAGTAATTACTGTAACAATAATTAAATAGTGCCTTCTTACGTAAAAATCAATAATTTAAAAATACTGTGCAATACTGTGTGCTACAGTGCAACTACGCGTATTACTATATTTTAACCACCAGGTAATCCAACAGTGTTAACGGTAACCATTACGCCGTTATTTATAAAAACTCAAACTTGTCGTCACTACAAGAAAAAGCTTTATTTCTGACGGAATTATGGTCGAATGAATACATTCAGTCGATGTTAATCTAAGACCGACTGAATATTTAGTCGACATTAAGTCAGTCGGTATTAATGTATCCTCGACGGACATCAGTCGGATTTAAGCCCTCCTCCTTGGCGCGAGGGTTTCCCGCCAGCGCGAATATAAAGTTGACTGAATATGTGTAATCCTTGACCGAATTTTGGTCGACATTAGCTTATGGTCGACAGACATAACCTCGACGGAATTCCATCGGAAATAAACCTAAAAAAACCCTTCCCCTTCCCTGCGTCCTCTCATTTTCATATCTCTCCCTCTCTCTCTCTCTAAATACCAGTCTATTCTCTCTCTCTCTCATACGTACCTCCCACTCCCAACCCCATTCCCCCGGTCCCCCCACCTCGCACCCCAAGAACCCCTCCCTCCCCGGTCGGTCGTCCCCCACAACCCCACCTCGCCTTGCACTCCCCCCCCTCTCCCCTGTCGTCCCCAACCCTTGTACATCCCAAGATTCCCCACCCCACTCACCCCAGTGTACCCCCCACTCCCAACCCCTTCCCCAGTACCCCACCCCTCTCCCCAAACCCCGCTCCTATCCCATGTGACACCCCACCCAAGATTTCTTGCCACGGTCACCATCCACCGCCACCACGGTCACCCCTAACGTTTTTTCCCAATTTTCCAGGTTTTGAGTATATATTATATGTTAGTAGTATGAGTATGAAATGTGTGTATGAATTTGGTATTATAATGTGCAATTGGTCTAAATTTATTTTGTTTTTCGATTGATATTACTAGAATTTTGGTATTATAATGTATAAATTCTGTTTTTTGTTTATAATTTATCTGAAATTGGTCATCTGGGTCTGAAATTGGTCATTTGCTGCTTCTGTACATGTATAACATCCATTTTATTTTATTTTTATGTAATTACAGTGTAAATTTCTTCAATTTCAATATTATATGTTGTATGTTAATAACAGTAAAGTAATGTGATGCTTAATATTTCCAACGAAATTTCCCACAAAATTCTGTCAGAATTCCTGAGATGCAAAATCTGTTGGCTCTAATAACTATTTATTACTTAATTTACTAATACTAAATTCACTAATTAAGTAGCAATTACTTAATTAGACAAATAATTTATACTTCAAATATCAATTAATTTAATCAACTTAATTAAAAAACAAAATAAAATAAAAATTCACTATTTAATATACCAATATATAATTCGTAATAAAATAAAATAAAGTTAATAAATGAAATAAATATAATTTAATATATAAATAGATTAAATTAAAAATAAAATTTATTAATAAATAAATAAAATAAATAAAACAATAAATTTCATTTAATTTAGTTTATTAAATAAAATAAATTTTAAAAATTAGATAATATAATATAATGAAAAATAAATTAAATTAAATTAAAATAATTAATAAATTAAAATAACATAAAATAAAAAGATGTTAAAATAAAATAAAATAAATTTAATTTAATTTAATAAATTTAATTTAGTTTAATTTAATTTAATTTAATACAAAATTTAAAAATTATATTATATAATACAAAATAAAATAAAATAAATTAAAATATAATAAAATAAGTTAAAATAAAATAAAATAATAAATTAAAATAATACATTAAATCAACTCAAAATAATAAACTAAGTAGCATTTGCTTAGTTGGGATACAATTCAAAGAGACTGAATATATAAGAATGTTGTCGCGGGAAATAAAATAATATACTTTGCGACTTAATTAGAAACCCGTTTGACAAGTAGGAGTGAATATCGAACAGTAGTCTCTATAAATTCCAAATAACAATTCTCATAAACTAAGTACCGTTTACTTAGTTTATCATTGGCAAAATAAACTAAGTAGCATTTGCTTAGTTTGCCACAATTTTCAATAAACTCGATAATACTCTACCTACATATATGTACTCTTCCTTGTATGCAGGATTCGACGTAGCAGTTGCAGCTAATAGTATTCCAACCGGTTCCTCGACAACAATTAAAAAAAAAAGGGTCGTAGTTTCTGTTTATGTCTTATACTCGAATAATAAAGGTAATTGAATTATTGAAGACATTTCTCACTGTTACATCATAACATATGCCAATATACGGAAGGAATGCCATTAAGTTGTTGAATAAAGTTATAGGTTAAGTAACCCTCTCAGATGATGTTGACGATCACTTCTCTACTAGAATGAAACATTTGCACGATATGGGTCCAATCCATGGCAGTAGGCGACTTCACCACTCCAAATTCCTCGGATGGGTATTTGGAGTAGTGGAAAGCTTTCTATAACATGGATTGAACCCATATCGACGATGATTCATTCATAGTGAGAGAAGTGATCGTCGCTCATCTGTAGGGTTGCTTAACTTGGAACTTTGTTCAATAGCTTAATGGAACTCCTTCGGGATGTTGTCATCATTATGGTGGAATAGTGAGGAATGTCCACGATAATTCAATTAACTTTATTAATAGAGTATAGGACACAAACAGAAATACGACCCTTTTTTTCCGTCCGACATCGCCGAGGAACCTATTTGAGTACTATTAGTCATGAATCGCAACTAATATGAAACTTAGATTTGCAAAAAATAAACTAAGTAGCATTTGCTTAGTTTGCCACAATTTTCAATGTATATGATCTAGGCCATGCAGAGTAGCTTGGTGACCCTCCTACTATGATCGAGTTCGGGATAGAGTCCATATCAAGAAGGTTTCTACTTGAGGTCGATTTATATCTCCAAAGTGAGAACTAGCTATCTGGGTAATACATTTACTATAATAGATATTATTTAGGATAATATTACGTAATTTATATGATGATACCAAGATAACTCACTTGTATATCAAATTACAGGAGTGGTTTGAGAAGCTCGTGCTGTATATCGAGTTGCGCAGTCGCTAGGAGCGATCTTTGAGACTTTAGATTCCACCGTCCCTCCGTCCGAGATTAGTTTATCTCAAGACGAGGAGACGGCTATTTGGGTCGCGTCTCAGGATACTCCCACTAGTACTACCGGCCGGTATCGAGTGCTGGGGTTACCGAGGATACCAACCTATACACTGCCAGGAGGTATAATATTTGTGTTTATTTCGTGTTTATGAATAAAGTAAACTTGTAATATTATTCATGTTATATTTATTTTTGTAGGCTCTAGCCAGCGTCCACGTCCGAGAGCCCCCGTGGGACCATCACATACGGGCGCTGGCTTAGATGAAACTTTGTTCCAGCGTATTATGGCTGCGGTGTCAGAGAGGTTTGAGACCGATCCGCTGTTCCATCGTTAGGACCCGACCAGCCGTTCTCGCCTCCATCAGCTGACGTTGCAGTTGGTGCCACCGCCGAGAGTACGGGTATCCCTCTGAAACAGTGGGCCGCGATACTCGACGAGATTGTTCGGATGGTGGTTACCTTACTCGAGGACGCGTTTGGGTCAATGTTGAGTCAGCGCTCGACTGCTCAGGTATATTTTGTTTTAAATACAAATATATATTCTGCATGTTATTTAATTTTCATTTAGTTATCTTTAACTGAATCATATATATGGACCAATGAGTTACATTATATTGTATCAACAGGGTGACGAGCGGACTGACGAGCGGGATGACGATTTTTATACTCCAAAGCAGCGTCGACGCCCGCCCGATGATCCTCCTCACACCGGGGGCTCTGCTAGCTTGACTTAGTTTACATTCTTTTGTAGTTTAAATTCTTTTGTATTAATTTTACATAACTTTTGACGTACATATTGTAGTTTAAACCTTATCATTAATTACTTTGGTTTTGTTGCGGTTTGACACTTAGCTTAATTTAGTTTAATGAGATGTTTGTTATAGTTAGTTTAGATTAATGGGATCTTTTGTAATTTACCTTAGTTTAATTTACTTTGATTAATGCCGTTTTACATTTCATTACTTTGGTTTGTTGCGGTTATGCTAGTAGTAATGGGATGTTTTAACATTTAGCTTAATTTAGCTTGTGTATGTGATGTTGGGAAAATAGGTACAGGTACAGGTACAATATGTGGGTTAAATCCCTGAATATTGCAAAAACAAATAAAATATTTTTTAAAAAAAAACAGTAACCTCGACGGAATTATGTTATGCTTGATGGATAACCGTCGAGGTTAAGGTGTTTCCCATTTTCGGCATACTGCCACGTGGCATACATATCCTTGACCGAATATCCTCGATGGATAGTTATAGGGTCGACGGAATTCCGTCGCTCCTAATGTGTTTTTCCATTTTTGTCAGGCTGCCACGTGGTATGATTATCATCAACCGAATATCCTCGACAGACAAGTTTCAGTCGGGGATATATTAACTCTGACTGATTATTCGGTCGACACTATGTCCGTCGACGATAAGTATCTCCGATCGAAGAATCGACGGACTTATTTTCGACGTGCTTATATATGACCGAATTTCCGACCGAATGTTCCGTCGGAAATGACATTACCCTCGACGGAATATCCTTATCACCGACGGAATATTCCGTCAAAAATAAGCCTTTTTGTTCTAGTGCGTTTTCTTTATCCGACCATTTTTCGTTATGGGGCCCACAAATGGTTGCGCCGTCGTACGAATATTCCTCGATAGTAAGAATATTCCACGACCAAACGAATATTCCCCGACAAAATGAATATTTTATAACCACTTGCTTATTTTAAAAAAAATTTATATATCACCCTTAACTTTAAACTTTTATCAATTTAACTATTTACTAAATAGAAAAATTGAATACTTTTATTTCATAAAATTCGGGGTCTTATAGTATTATATAATTTCCAATAGTTGTAGCGTTTAAGAAATAAGTTCTAACTTTTAGACTTTTGTTATAGACTTATTATAGATTTACTGAGGCCGACTCTCAAACAGCCGGTGATGCAGTGATTATTGGACATGTCGCTGCGAATTACTCCGGCTGTGTAAGTCCCAAACTTTTATAAATAAAAAATAATTTTCTCTAAATATCATTTTGAATATTATGGTATGGATTTGATATAATGTCATAGTTATGGGTAATATTTAAAAATTTTGCAAAGTAAGAAAGTTGTCATAAAATATTTGTTTCGTCATGAAATATTCGTACAATGACACAATCATTGGTGGACCCCACAAACAAAATTATTGTCTGAGTTAGAAAATGACAGAAATAACTTTTTATAAAAATAACGGCAAAAGTTTTACCATTAACTGTTGAAAAAATCGGTGATAAAAGTACAGTAATACGCGTGATTGCATAGTAGCACACGGTATTGTACAGTTGATGCTTACGTGATGAGTCACTCAGTTTTGTTCAATTATTGCCACAGTAATTGTTGTATAGTATCTCACGTTATTGATTTAATTATTGTCATAATATTTATATTTTTAAATCAATAATTGAGACGACAAAGTTATTTATATTATTATTTACATTATTGATGATGTCTATAAAGTTATGTCGAGGAAAGGGGTTTGGTCACCTAATTGCGCGCCAATATGGAGAAATTCTTATCAGAAATCCCCCTTGTTAGGAATAAGCACTTATGTATGATTTGATTATAATATAAATGAATGAATATTCAAGTATGCTTGCATTAAGAAAAGATGTAAAGTCCTTTGATAGATAATAGGAACATATGTACAAGGACTTAGAATAAATTGATCAAATATGTTAGGTTGATCCTACATAAGCAAAACAGCTTTGTAAAGTCCTTAAAAAGAAATGATATACAAGGACTATAAATATAGAATGATCAAGCTTGTTAAGTTGATCTTATAATGTAATAGATAGGCTTGTCTGATCGTCGAGCACTGCACCAGAAATCGTAGTCTGCCAGGAGAGTAAAGGAAAACTCAAGAGCTATCAAGGCAGAATCGTAGTCTGCAAGATAGTAGATCTCGGAGTTCGTAGACAGCCAAGAGAGATGAGGAAGGATTGTAGTATGTCGAGAAGAACATCCTCGAAGCCATAGTATCCAAAGGAACGAAGCCTCTGGTTGGTACTGCAAAGATACATCACACTTAAAGGAAACCAGAGAGCACTCAATGCATGGCATGTAAGCTAACAAAAGATCTAAGCACCAACCCAATCAACATGCAGATTGAGTTGTGAAGCCATTCAAGATGAAGTATTCGATAAGTTGATCAGAAGAAGACTTCAGTCAAAGAAATTTACTAAGGAAAGTCAGCAAGTGCAGTAGCTGTCAAGTGAACAGAAGACAACGATTTTGAAAGTAACCAGGATCGTAGTGTTTGCCAAACAAAGAAGGAACTGATGGAGTGTACACAGAGATACTAGTCAGCCTATGAAGAACAAGGCTAAAGTGATTAAGCATTGGGTTAGTCCATTGATAATAAGTGAATGGGAGATCACAAGGAAAAAGCGAGCTGGACATGCCATAAATCTGAAGTATCTTGCTATTCAGAAGAGGCCAGAACAAGGAACAAGCCATCAATGTCTAAGATTAGTCTAGGCAAACAGAATAGTTGAAGCACTGCATAAGTGAAGGAATATGTGTTCTACATTGAAGATCCAATGAACACTCTTCAGGATCGTAGTGTTGTCTCAATCAGTCAATGAGCAACATTCAACAAGACACACTACGATCAGTGTGAGATCCCAAAATTATGAAATGAAAGTATTCAATTTTCTTATAATTTTATTTAGTAAATGGTTAAATTGAGAAATGGTTAAAGTTAAGGGTGATATTTGAAAATTTTACAAAGAAAGTAAGTTGTTATTCGTTGTGTTGGGGAATATTCGATTGGTCGGGGAATATTCGTTTTCACAGGGAATATTCGTGTGATGGCATAATCATTGGTGAACCCTCCAACAGAAGTATTGTCGTAGTTAGAAAATGACAGAATTATCTTTTTATAAAAAATAACGGCGAAAGTTTTACCTTTAAAACTGTTGAACTACCCAGTAGTAAAAGTACAGTAATACGCGTGGTTGCATAGTAACACACGGTATTGATTATTGATGCTTACATAAGAAGTCACTCAATTATACTCAATTATTGCTACAGTAATTGCTGCATCATATCACTCATATTATTGATTCAATTATTGTCACAGTATCATCTGCATAATATGAAATATTATTAAATCAATAATTAAGACGACAAAGTTATTCATATTATTATTTGCAATATTAACAATGTCTAAAAGTTCTGTCAAGGAGAGGTTTGGTCACGTATGTGACACCCCCAAAATTAGGTATACATCACCCATCTTGGGTCGCCACTTACATGGTACAAATTACAAATACAAACTTAATTATACAGCAGTCGTGTAACATACGACAAAACATAAACTTAGAGTTTAAACAAGAATACTGCCTTCTAGACAATATCCATTCTCAATGGAGTCCTCATAGACAGTATACAAACTCAAATTCAGTCTTCGTTACATTTATTGTCACACTATCTAACAGAATAGTGAGGACTACTAATGCTATCATCTGGACCGTCACTCCTTTCCCCGACTCGTCCCAGCTATATTCTCATTTCCTGAAGAGAACAATGAAAGAAAGTGTGAGCTCAACTAGCCCAGTAAGAAATATTATGACTAAGATAATGCAGAATAAATTATCATTAGTCTTCAACAATATTAAACTGATAAAATACAATAGACATCAAGTTTAACTGCATCGGAACCAACAATCCATTAGAATAGTCAAGTAGAGAATAAAATCTACTATCTTTTATGATTTAAAAAGTTTTTCATTACTTTTATCGCTGAGACTCAGCTCAATAAATAATCCACATCAGTAAATCATCCCTGCACTATAGGCCAAGTATATAAATCTTTAGTATCACGACCACGAATTATCCATGCACTACGGGCCAAAGATAATTGTGTTTTCATCAACTTTTATCACATGTATTCACCTGAACCACTAAAGATTTTAATTAAGTTCACAATTCATATTTATAATAACACGAATTAACAATTCCTTCATGCCACAAGGCTTAATAGAACGTTTACTCAATATCCTTACCCCAAAGGCTGAAGATATTCAAGTGTAATAACAATGATCAGACAAATCAGTTGTCTAACTTTGCACTACGTGCCAAAGATATTCAACTATAAAACCAATCGCTGAGACTCAGCTAAATAAATAATCCACATCATTGAATCATCCCCGCACTACGTGCCAAGGATATTCGTTAGTATCACTAGTGGTCATGATCATGTCATACACCTGTCCATCTTTGCGCTACGGGTCAAAGCTATCAAATAACAGTTCATCTTTGCACTACAGGCCAAAGATATATAACTGTTAAACCAATAACCAACAATATAATAAAGAATTGAATAACAAAAGAAAATCACCATGTATAGGGTATGCCGCGTATACATGTTATTCCAACAGAATAATAAAGAATGAAATAACAGAAGTTCTCTTCATGAATAAGAAAGAATAACACCCCTTAACGTACAAGAAGAATATTCTGACTGATAGGGTGAGAATTTTCTTAAAGAAAACTTATACTATGTTCTTCGCTCAAAGCTTCTTAAAACCCTTAAGGAAATACGCTCAAGATTATAGAAGGAGAATTATCTGAACTTCTGGTGTGATTTCAATTTTAACTAAGCTTCTTATTTATAGGAAAATGGACTTCATAGTAACTAACTCATGAACGGTCCAGATTGATTTACTTTAATATGACGGTTCATATTTAAAGCAAAATCTTTTAAATAAAATATAATATATTCTATTTATATAAAAAGATTTTTACTATGCAAACACTATGCAGGCACTATGCAAATACTATGCATAATAAAATATAATATATTCTATTTATAGAATAACTTTAATAAAGTATTCTGTTTTATATAAAAAGATGTTCTATTTTATTACGTTAATAATACGAATAAAACAAAACGTCATCATCACTTACTTTGAAAAATTTTCAAATGTCACCCTTAACTTTAAACTTTTATCAATTTAATTATTTACCAAAATAGAAAAATTGAATACTTTTATTTCATAAAATTCGGGGTCTCACAATCTCCCCTCCTTATAAAATTTTGCCCTCGAAATTTACGTACGTACCTGATATTCGAAGAGATGAGAATACCTTGCTTTCTTTTCGGATTGTACCTTTCCGGTTATTTTTGCTCTATCACAATTTTCCCATTTCTCATCTCTTGTATTTCAAATATCATTCTAGAACATAGTTTCAAAATAAGGGTTAATTGACTTGCCACATATTATCCCTATACTTTGACTGACCAATTAAAAATACCAAATAAACTTAGGTAGGTCACACTAGCGAAGGAATTCCCCGTCTCTCCCTTCCTAGTTCTTGTCTCACACCTCAGCCAGGGATAATATCCCTAAGCTTTGATACCAACTGTGACGTCCCCCAAAATTAGGTATACATCACCCATCTTGGGTCGCCACTTACATGGTACAAAATACAAATACAGACTTAATTATACAGCAGTCATGTAACATACGACAAAACATAAACTTAGAGTTTAAACAAGAATACTGCCTTCTAGACAATATCCATTCTCAATGGAGTCCTCATAGACAGTATACAAACTCAAATTCAGTCCTCGTTAGATTTATTATCACACTATCTAACAGAATTGTGAGGACTACTAATGCTATCATCTGGACCGTTACTCTTTTCCCCGACTCGTCCCAACTATATTCTCATTTCCTGAAGAGAACAATGAAAGAAAGTGTGAGCTCAACTAGCCCAGTAAGAAATATTATGACTAAGATAATGCAGAATAAATTATCATTAGTCTTCAACAATGTTAAACTGATAAAATACAATAGATATCAAGTTTAACTGCAGCGAAACAAACAATCCATTAGAATAGTCAAGTAGAGAATAAAATCTACTATTTCTTATGATTTAAAAAGTTTTTCATCACTTCTATCGCTGAGACTCAGCTCAATAAATAATCCACATCATTAAATCATACCTGCACTACAGGCCAAGGATATAAATCTTTAGTATCACGACCACGAATTATCCATGCACTACAGGCTAAAGATAATTGTGTTTTCATCAACTTTTATCACATGTATTCACCTGAACCACTAAAGATTTTAATTAAGTTCACAATTCATATTTATAATAACACGAATTAACAATTCCTTCTTGCCACTAGGCTTAATAGAACGTTTACTCAATATCCTTACCCCAAAGGCTGAAGATATTCAAGTGTAATAACAATGATTAGATAAATCAGTTGTCTACCTTTGCACTACGTGCCAAAGATATTCAACTATAAAACCAATCGCTGAGACTTAGCTAAATAAATAATCCACATCATTGAATCATCCCCGCACTACGTGCCAAGGATATTCGTTAGTATCACTAGTGGTCATGATCATGTCATACACCTGTCCATCTTTGCGCTACGGGTCAAAGCTATCAAATAATAGATCATCTTTGCACTACAAGCCAAAGACATATAACTGTAAAACCAATAACCAACAATATAATAAAGAATTGAATAATAAAAGAAGATCACCATGTATAGGGTATGCCGCGTATACAGGTTATTCCAACAGAATAATAAAGAATGAAATAACAGAAGTTCTCTTCATGAATAAGAAAGAATAACACCCCTTACCGTACAAGAAGAATATTCCGACTGATAGGGTGAGGATTTTCTTAAAGAAAACTTATACTATGTTCTTCGCTCAAAGCTTCTTAAAACCCTTAAGGAAATAGGCTCAAGATTATAGAAGGAGAATTCTCTGAACTTCTGGTGTGATTTCAATTCTAACTAAGCTTCCTATTTATAGGGAAATGGACTGCATAGTAACTAACTCATGAATGGTCCAGATTGATTTACTTTAATCTGATGGTCCATATTTAAAGCAAAATCTTTTAAATAAAATATAATATATTCTATTTATATAAAAAGATTTTTACTATGCAAACACTATGCATGCACTATGCAAACACTATGCATAATAAAATATAATATATTCTATTTATAAAATAACTTTAATAAATTATTTTGTTTTATATAAAAAGATGTTCTGTTTTATTTCGTTAATAATACGAATAAGACAAAACGTCATCATCACTTACTTTGAAAAATTTTCAAATGTCACCCTTAACTTTAAATTTTTATCAATTTAATTATTTACCAAAATAGAAAAATTGAATACTTTTATTTCATAAAATTCGGGGTCTCACAACCTAATTGCGCGCCAATAAGGAGAAATCCTTATCGGAAAGCCCCCTCTTTCCTAGGAACGACCTGGTTTTTAAATATTGTGAATTATAATATTAATGATGAATAAGTTCGTGTTGATTAAAGATGAAATTGATAGTTCTATTGTGTAGGAATTATTAGTGTTAGTGGAAATCGACATCTATTTTGATAATAATTGATATCTGGAGGTTATATTGACCAATCGGGTAATTAACTGGATAAATGAGAAATTAATTGCTATTGATTTACATGATTATAACTATTTGTTCAGATGTGTGTACTATTGATTCACATTCATTTACTGTTAGGGGAGTTGGTGCAAGATTAATAATACTTGCATGACTAAGTTAAAAATGGAGGTACTATACTGTAATTCGTATTTTCACATGTTTAGAACTATTGAGTCACATGATTTACTATTGATTCACATGATTTACAATTAGCGGAGGTGGTGCAAGTTTGATAATACTTGCATGACTAAATTAAAAATGAAGGAATAGATGAAGGTATTATACTGTAATATTTCGAGTCCCAAAATGTGCAATTATGGAAACTATACTTTCCTATAAATAGAAGTTTATTCCTTCATTATTTTTTACCAATTTACTAAAGCTATAGTGCAATTATTATAGAGAGAAATTATAGAGAAAAAGAAGAAAAGAAGTCTGCTGCCTCACTATTCCAGTATCCAGTCTTCTTCTGAGGTAAGGGATATTATTATTATAGTAAGGGGTATTATTTCTTTTGTATTCATGAAGAGAGCTATTATTATTCCATTCTTTATTATTATATTGGAATAATGCATCCATCTAAGTACTCAGCATACGTGGTGGAATTCTTCTGTTATTCCATTCTTTATTATTATATTGGAATAACTTTCTGCATGCGGCCTATCGCGCATGCACGATGAATTCTTCATTATTCCATTCTTTATTATTACATTGGAATATCACATGCATGCGGATTACGCATGTACTGGTTCCATTCTTTATTATTACATTGGAATATCCTCGTCTGCATTTAATTACGTATGACACTGGTTCCATTATTTATTATTACTGTGGAATAACTTTTATGCATGCGGCTTCATCGCATGCCCGGTGACTTCATTGTTATTCTATTCTTTATTATTTTGTTGGAATATCACATGCATGCGGATTCTGCGCATGACTGGTTCCATTCTTTATTATTACATTGGAATATCCTATCTCGTATGCGGATTACGCATGACCTTATTCCATTCTTTATTATTCTTTGAAATAACCCACATGCATGCGGATTACTCACGACTTCGTTCTATTATTTATTATTACATTTGGAATAACTTTTATACATGTGGACTACCACATGCATGGTGAATTCTTCATTATTCCATTCTTTATTATTACATTGGAATAACTTTTATCATGTGGATTACCGCATGCAATGTGAATGATCCTTTGTATTCATTCTTTATTAAATTATGGAAATGATCTGTCTACGTGGATTACCGCATGACGGGTGAAAATCCATTTGAAGTTTCGTATATTCTATTATACTCGTATGAGATATCATTTCTTTTGTATTCGTCATGGAATATCATTTTCTTTGGTATTTTTTTATGAGTTACTATTCACGGGTTACTATTCACCTAGTTACTATTCACTCTAGTATTATTCACTCGGGTATTCGGGGCACTTTTCTTGTCGGAGTACTATTCATGAGTTACTATTCGCTCAAATTGCTATTCACCCGAATATTATTCACTCGGGTATTTGGGGTACTTTTCATGCCGGGATTACTATTCACGAGGTACTATTCTCGAAGTACTATTCATAGAGTACTATTGTGGGGTACTATATAACCGAAAAATATATTTCTTTTCTGTCCAAATTATTTTTGGTACATGAATATTATTCTTGAATTTTACTCCACAAAGCAGTATTATGTTGACAATTTGGATACTTTTAAACTCTGGATAAATTTAAAGTCTTTAATATTTATTCTTGATTTCGTTTGATTAATGCTTATATCATTGTCATCATCCTCATGATTATATTGTGATGAAATTCATCTTTGGCTTACGTGCAAAGATGGACAGTTGATTATTGGTTTTACAGTTGTATATCTTTGGCTTACGTGCGAAGATGGACAGTTGATTATTGGTTTTACAGTTGTATATCTTTGTCTTACGTGAAAAGATGGACTATTGATTATTGGTTTTATAAATGTATATCTTTGGCTTACGTGCAAAGATGGATTGTTGGTTATTGGTTTTACAGTTGTATATCTTTGGCTTACGTGCAAAGATGAACTATTGATTGATGAGTACCTTTGGCTTATGTGCATAGATGAACTATTTATTGGTATGATTATGACCAGGGATTATTCGGTATAATCATGACCCGTAATGTTATAGATGATGTGGTAAAAGTCCTCATTGGCCCATAATGCATTGATGGACAGTTATTGGTATGATTATAACCAGGGATTATTCGGTATAATCATGACCATTAATGATTACATGAATATCCTTGGCCATAGTGTAGGGATGATTCGATGATGTGGATTATTTATTAAGCTGAGTCTCAGCGATAAAATATTGATTATACATTTTTAATTCGTAAAAGATAGTAGATATCATGCCCTACTTGACTCTTATAAAATACAGTTATATGTCTTTGGCCTGTAGTGCAAAGATGAATTGTTAATGAATATCTTTGGCCGTAGTGAAAAGATGAATTTATTAGTATGATAATGAGCATGAATTGTGATTTGGTATAACCATGATTTTTGATATTTCAGGTGAAGATAGGTGATGAAAATTATCTTTGTCCTAGGCGCGAAGAGGAATTTAGAATCACAATTATGATTATGACTTGTTCACATGATTGTGGAAAGGAATTGTTGATTGATTTTACAGAGATAAAACATTGTTGGTGGACTTTTAATGTGGAGAAGATAATAGACTTTATAGTCTATTTGACTCTTCTAATGGATTGCTTGCGTTCCCTATGACTATGGTTGAAAAGTTTTATCATCTGCCATATGTTCTAAATCTCTGATTTATTACTGATGAAGGCTATTGATAATTTAATTATCTTTAGTCATGATATTCTTTATTGAGCTAGTTGCGCTCACCCTTTTGCTTCACAATCCTTTCAGGTAATAAGAGTGTAGTTGGGTCGAGCGGGGATAACAGGGGAATAGAACGGTGGTCTATAGTTGTTGAGGTTCTCCCTAAATAGTATAGAAATACTATTATTGAGAACTTTAGATAAGTGTGTTGTTATGTATACGTCATTTGATATTTAATTTTGGTGAACCGAATAGGGTGAGGTGAACCCAACTTTGGAAGGGTGTTTTGCCACTATCATACAAGATGTTTAATGGCATACAACCTCGTGTTATAATAAGACAGGGTTGTGCACATCCACTTGCTGAGTATATCTACGAGCACTACCTATATGATCTTGGAGTTTGGTTGAAATATAATTTTCAATTGCAGATAGTGGAGATAGTTATATGTCAAGAGAAGACTCACCATTGGAAAGAACATGATAGTAATCTTCTCATTTTTCTTTGTGGTCTATTGGGTCAACCAAGGATAATTCTATGGACATATGATATCTATCATAACCTAGACGTATGGCCTCCCATGTACGAAGGTTTCCTAGAGCACTTCCCAAAGATTTTAATTTCTAAAATAGTTTTTGACTGTACTTTTATGTAAAGTACCATTGTAAGGTTGTGGTCAAGGCACCATGAGAGTTACATATATTTGTATTAAAACTCACAGTTTAACTGTGATCGTATTCTGTACGACAGTTCAACAGTTGTATAAATGAAGTTTGTATTTGATTTTTATAGTGTGATATCTGGCGACTTAGAATGGATCGTGTGGACCTATTTTGGGGGCGTCACAAATGGTATCAGAGCTTAGGGATATGGTCACTGGCGGAGATATGAGTCTAGAACTAGGAGGGGAGAGACGAGTAATATACTTTGCTAGTGTGTGACTTACCTAAGCTGAAATTGTTTACTTGATAAGTTGACAAATTGTGATATGTCAATTAACCTTTGTTTTGAAGATATATTCTAGAATGATATCTAAAATACAGGAGATGAGCAATGGAAAAATTATGATACAGAGGATATAATCGGGAAGGTAAAATCCGAAAAGAAAGCAAGGTATTCTCATCTCTTCGAACTACCAGGTACGTAAATTTTGAGGGCGGAATTTTATAAGGAATGGAGATTGTGAGATCCCAAAATTATGAAATGAAAGTATTCAATTTTCTTATAATTTTATTTAGTAAATGGTTAAATTGAGAAATGGTTAAAGTTAAAGGTGATATTTAAAAATTTTACAAAGAAAGAAAGTTGTTATTCATTGTGTCGAGGAATATTCGATTGGTTGGGGAATATTCGTTTTCACAGGGAATATCTTTTACGAATTAAAAATGTATAATCAATATTTTATCGCTGGGACTCAGCTTAATAATTAATCCACATCATTGAATCACCCCTGCACTACGGCCAAGGATATTTTTAAGTATCACGACCACAAATTCTACGCACTATGGGCCAAGGATATTCGTGTATTCATCAATGGTCATGATCATGCCAACAACTGTCCATCAATGCACTACGGGCCAATGAGGACTTTTACCACATCATTTGTAACATTACGGTCATGATTATACCGAATAATCCCTGAACATAATCATACCAAGTCCATCCACGCACTACAGGCCACAGATGACTTTCAACATAATATAAACATGAGTATGATGACAATGATATAAGTATTCAATAAAACAACTTCAAGAATTAATTTGTCCAGGAACCAATAATGTCCAAATTGTCAACAAGATACTGTTTTGTGGTGTAAAATTCAAGAATGCTCAGAAGAATATTTCCATGAAATGATACTGGATGAAACGCAAATATCAAGGATATTCCACTAATTTCATGGAGTATAGAAGTCAAAACTTTAACCAACTGAGTATAATAAAGAATAGAATAACAATAGAAATCACCATGCATGCGGTACTTCGCATAGAGAGGTTATTCCAACAGAATAATAAAAAATAGAATAACAACAGAAATCACCATGCATGCGGTACTTCGTATAGACAGGTTATTCCAACAGATTAATAAATACGAAATAATAAGTAATGAAACCAGGTCAGGTGAAATTCACACCAACATGATATTCCGACAGAATATAAAATGCGGAATAATAAATATTGGAACCAGATCAGGTGAAATTCACACCAACAGGATATTCCGACAGAATATTAAATGAAGGAAAATATAAATATTAGAACCAGGTCAGGTGAAATTCACACCGACAGGATATTCCGACAGAATATAAATGACGGAATAATATAAGGATTTCACCAAGTACGAGTGGTATCCGCTTATACAAAGTTATGTATAGGGTATGTCACGATATCTGAGTTATTCCAACAAAATATAAAGAATGGAATAACATAAGGATTTCACCAAGTACAGGGTATGCCACTTATACAGGTTATGTATAGTGTATGCCATAGATCTGAGTTATTCCAATGAATAATAAAGAATGGAATAACATAAGGATTTCACCAAGTAAAGGGCATGCCATATACGAGTTATGTATACGGATGTCACAGATACAAAGTTATTCCAACAGAATAATAAAGGATGGAATAACAGAAGTTCTCTTCATGAATAAGAAAGAATAACACCCCTTACCGTAAAAGAAACTGAAAATAGAAGTAGTGAAGTAGCAGAGTTTCTTCTTTCTCTCTATAATTTTATCTCTCTAGAGTTCAGTGAATTCTTAAGAAAATAATGAAGAAATGAGCTTCTATTTATAGAAGAATGGAATGAATAGTAACTTATTCATGAACGGTCCAGATCGATTTACTTTTAAACGAATGATCCAGATTGATTTACTATTAAAACTTAAAACAACGGTCCATACTGATTTACTATTAAAACTTTAAACCAGCGACCCATATTGATTCACTATTATAACTTTCCACCAGCGGTCCATATTAATTTATTCAACCAACGGTCTGAAAAATTAGCACATCTCCTCATGAAATAATATTGTACCCAAATACCCGAATGCACAATAATAGAGTGAATAGTAACTGAGTGAATAGTAACTCGTGAATAGTAATTTATGAATAGTAACTCGTGAATAGTAACTCATAAATAGTAACTCTGACACAAAAAGTGTCCCAAATACTCTCTAGACCTCAATAATATGAGAGATCTGATGCAGCAATTAATGTATCAATAATGCAGTATAACTGAGTGACTTATCACGTAAGCATCAATAACCAATACCGTGTGCTACTATGCAACCACGCGTATTACTGTACTTTTACTACCGGGTAGTTCAACAGTATCAACGGTAACTTTCGTCGTTATTTTATAAAAAGATAATTTTGTCATTTTCTCAATCCGACAATAATTCCGTTGTGGGATCTACCAATGATTGCGCTGTTATACGAATATTCTCTGCTAAAACGAATATTCCCCGACCAATCGAATAATTATAAAACAACTTGCGTACTTTGCAAAATTTATAAATACTACCCACAACTATAATATTATTTCAAATTTATACCTTAATATTTAAAAATAATATTTATAGAAAATTCATCTTTATTCATAAAAGTCGGGGTCTTACAACCTCCCCTTCTTAAGAAGTTTTGCCCTCAAAATTAGGGTACGTACCTGGTATGTCGAAGAGGTAAGGATACCTTGATTTCATTTCAGATTCTAACTCCCAGGTCATTTCCTCAACATCGTGGTTTCTCCACAAAACTTTGACTTGAGGTATTACCTTGTAGCGTAAAATATAGCTAGGGTTTGCATTGAGATTGGTTCTCTTCCACGTTACTGCTCTTCTTTTTTTCGGCAAGGTCATGACCATGAGCATTGTAAAGTTCTTCATAAGCCTCTTGTCCAAGTCTTCAAGGTTAAGCAAACGGTAGAAAATAACAATGCTAAGAAGACGGATCCTCCATCGAGTAATCGTGTAGACTGCCTGGTTACGTTACCAATGTGTGGGGAATCCCTAAATCTTTTGTTGGGTATCTTTCCTATCCAAGATTTGAACAGGTAGCTCTTCATACGTTAAGTCTTCCGCTATTTCGTCTGGTTCTAACTCAATAATGTGGTTCGGATCTTTCACATATTTATGCAACATGGATATGTGAAAAACATTATGAACACGAGACATACTTGGCAGTAAGGCGAGTCTATAGGCTACAATTCCTACTCGATCGAGGATTGAAAATGGGCCAATGAATCGAGGATTGAGCTTTCCTCTCTTTCCGAATCTTGTAACTCCTTTCCATGGAGCAACATGTAACAACACATGATCTCCAATATCGAATTCCACGTCCTTTCGATGAAGATCAACATAACTCTTTTGTCGATCTTGTGAGGTCTTTATACGTTTTCGGATCGTTTGAATCTTTTCCGTAGTCATACGTACCAATTTCGGTCCCAACAACATTACTTCACCCACCTCATCCCAACATACTGGAGAACGACACTTTCTTCCATACAACGCCTCAAATGGAGCCATGCCAATACTTGCTTGATAACTGTTGTTGTAGGAAAACTCCACCAATGGTAAGAACTTGTCCCAACTTCCCTTAAAGTCAAGGACACAGAGTCTTAATAAATCTTCCAGAGTTTGAATAGTCCTCTCTGATTGTCCGTCCGTTTGAGGATGATATACCGGACTAAATCGTAAATCCGTGCCCATAGCTTTTTGCAAACTAACTCAAAATCTTGAAGTGAATCTTGGGTCTCGATCAGAAACTATGGATACTGGCATACCATGCAATCTTACAATCTTGTTGATATACATACGAGCAAGGCGTTCAAGTGTATAAGTTTCTCGTATCGGTAAGAAATGAGCAGACTTCGTCAATCTATCAACAATGACCCAAATTGCATCTATGCCTTGAGAAACCTTGGGAAGACCAGTAACAAAATCCATGGTAATGTGCTCCCACTTCCATTCTAGAATTTTAAGTGGTTGCAATGGACCTTTTGGTACTTGATGCTCCGCCTTGACTCGTTGACAAGTTAGACACCTTGAGATAAACAGCGCTATCTCTCTCTTCATATTGCTCCACCAAAATGTATGACGAAGATCGCGATACATTTTAGTACTCCTATGAAAAGATTGCAAATGGTGTGTTGTGCGCCTCCATCATGATTTTATACTTTAACTCAGGATCGTTAGGAACACAAAGTCTGGAGTTGACTCGTAGTATTCCTTCATCATCGATTCTTGCTTCTGGCATAGCACCTTCTTGCACTTTCTTCCTCATCACGCATCGCCTCCAGTCTCAGTAGTTTGAGCGACTTTAACTTTATCAATTAAAGTCGGTTCTACTCGTATATTTTCCATCATCACGTGGGTCCCTGGAGTCTTTATCTCTATCTCCATTATTTGCAAGTCATACAAAATGGGCCTTTACGTTGACAATATCGCACTCGTACCCGCATATGATCTTCTACTCAATGCGTCAGCTACCACGTTCGCTTTTCTAGGATGGTATTGGATGGTATGATTATAATCTTTCAACAGTTCAAGCCAACGTCGTTGTCGCATGTTGAGTTCCCTTTGAGTGAAGAAATATTTGAGGCTTTTATGATCCGTAAAGATCTCCACTTTCTCCCCATACAAGTAATGCCTCCAAATCTTTAGTGCGAAGACAACAGCTGCCAACTCTAGATCATGAGTAGGATAATTCCTCTCATATTCTTTGAGTTGTCGTGAGGCATAGGTTATGACTTTTCCATGTTGCATGAGAACACATCCTAACCCTTTGCCTGAAGCATCACTGTAGATGACAAATCCCTCCGAACCAGATGGTATTGTCAGAACAACTGCTGAAATGAGTCTCCTCTTGAGTTCTTGAAAACACTTCTCACATTCCTCGCTCCAACCGAACTTTGTATCTTTCTGAGTCAGCTGAGTTAGTGGAGTAGCGATTCTAGAAAATCCTTCCACAAATCTCCGATAATAACCAAATGGCCGAGAAAGCTACGTGATTTGATCATCGATTTAGGTTGCTCCCACTTTGAATAGCTTCAATCTTTCTTTGGGTCAACAGATATTCCATGACTTGATACTACGTGCCCAAGGAATGCTACTTCCTCAAGCCAGAACTCGCATTTCTTCAACTTGGCATAAAGTTTATATTCACAAAGCTTTTGGAGTATCAACCTCAAGTGTTGCTCATGATCTTCACGGTTTTTGGAATAAATAAGGATGTCATCAATAAAGACGACCACAAAGTGATCCAAATATTCCTTGAATACTCGGTTCATCATATCCATGAAGGCAGCTGGAGCATTAGTCAATCCAAAAGACATGACTAGGAATTCATAATGCCCGTCTCGGAGTTCTGGCCGCCTTTGGAATGTCATCAGTTTTAATCTTCAACTGGTGATATCCGGAACGAAGATCAATCTTTGAAAAGAATTTGGCTCCTTGCAACTAGTCAAACAGGTCATCAATACGTGGCAACGGATATCTATTTTTGATGGTGACATGGTTCAATTCCCGATAATCAATACAAATTCGCATATTCCCATCTTTAATTTTCACGAATAGAACAGGAGCACCCCAAGGAGAAGTACTAGGACGAATAAAGCCAATGTCTAACAATTCCTACAGTTGGGTTTTTAACTCCTGAAGTTCAATAGGAGTCATTCGATATGGGGCTTTAGAAATGGGCTTTGTACCGGGTTCAAGGTCGATACAAAATTCAATTTCACGCTCTGGAGGTAGGCGGGAAGTTCTTGAGAAATACGTCGGAAATTCATTAACAATAGAAATATCATTCAAAACTGACGTATTTTTGTTTAGATCCGTGACATTAGCTAAGAAAGCTTGACATCCATTTTTTAATAAACGAATAGCTTTATGGCTTGAAATAACAGTGATTAATTTTAATGGTTTGGTTGCTTGAATTCGCATAATAGGTTGGTTAGGAATATGAAAGCTAACAACCTTACGAAAACAATAAATTTTTGCATGATGAGTAGTTAACCAATCAATCCCTAGAATCACATCAAATGCAAGTATTTTTAAAGAAATAAGATCAGCAGGTAACGTACGGGTACCGATTTGAACTAAGCAAGACTTATAAACAGTGGATGTAATGAAGGTTTCTCCCAACGGAGTTTCAACAGATAAGTCAAAGTCCAACTTCTCCGGAGTTAAATTTAGACGTTGAGCGCAAGTAGGAGAAATAAAAGAATGGGTAGAACCGGTATCAAATAAGGTATAAATTTTGCTAGAGTTTATGATAAGCTTACCCGTGATGACCTCGTTCGGGTTCCTTGCTTTCTGGGAGGTCACGACAAATGCTCTCCCTTGTACTACCGGTTTTGACTTTTCTGGGACGGCCTTTGGTGCCTCCACCCTAGCTGAATTTGTCTTCGGTGAACGACAAAATTGGGCCAGGTGACCTTCTCTTCCATAATTGTAACACGCTTTGGATGTCATCGCACAGTTGGGATTGATGTGTCCCTCCCCTCCGCATTTAAAGCACATGATAGGTGGTCGTTCTCCTTCCTTCACAACGGGTGTTGGTGCTGACGTCTTTCCATCATTGTTGAATTTCCTCTTCTTGAAATGTCCATTCCTATTGTTTTGGCCA
The DNA here is from genome assembly GCA_020205615.1 of Panax quinquefolius. NCBI lineage: Eukaryota > Viridiplantae > Streptophyta > Magnoliopsida > Apiales > Araliaceae > Panax > Panax quinquefolius. The sequence continues at coordinate 19,340,838 of CM035157.1, forward strand.
TGATTACCACCAAGTGGTTACCATTTCGCATCATCTTGATTCCTCCACGCTTATTGTCACCGCTTCGATGACTGCTATCACTGGTATTATCATTGTGTCGACTGCTCTCTTTTGGTTGTGTTGACTCATTATCGCACTCCAATAACTGAGCCCTATTAACAACATTCGAATACAAACACAGTTTATGAGAGATAAGATATTGACGAATCTCGGGTTTCAAACCTCTTAGAAACATTCTCGTCATCCTATCCTCATTATCAACTAAGTGGGACGCAAATCGGGACAACTCAGCAAACTTGGCTTCGTACTACGATACGGTCATGTTGTTTTGCTCCAGTTTAATGAACTCTACCTCTTTCATGTGACGAATACTTTCGGGAAAGTACTTGTCGTTGAACAGTTCTTGGAACTTCTCCCAAGTTATTTTCAAGTTGGTGGTTGAGTCGCTTTTACTGATTTCCACCAAGAATATGCCTCTCCTCAATGACATGAAGGTGGCAAAGGGAACCTTTTGTTCCTCGGAGCATCCCAAGACATCAAATATCTTGGTAATCTGCTTTATCCACATCTCCGCCTTAAGTGGTTTTGGCTCTCTAATAAACTCCGGTGGTCCCAGTTCCTTGAACTGCTTAGGGATGACCGTCTGAGAGTTGCCAATCTTTCCACCTGTATTTTGGACAGGAGCCACTCTCGCTTGATGTTGCATGAATTGCATGAAGCCTTGGAACATTTCGTCGTTCATCATTTGGTCAGTGTTGTTATTTGCATGAGGATTGTCGCCTTCCTGATACACATTGTCCTGATTATTGATCTGTGGAGACTCAACGGTCTCCTGTGCTCCATTGATGTTCTCAACATTCTCGGATGCCATTTTCAAATACTGCCACAAAACAAGGATTAGATAACATATCACATATTATCTCTATACTCTGACCGACCAATTAAATAACAATAAACTTAGGTAGGTCATACTAGCGAAGGAATTCCCCATCTCTCCCTTCCTAGCTCTTATCTCACATCTTAGCCAGGGATCATATCCCTAAGCTTTCATACCAACTGTGACGCCCCCAAAATAGGTATACATCACCTATTCTGAGTCGCCATTTACATGGTATAAAATTCAAATACAACTTAATTATACAACTGTCGTGTAATATACGACAAGACATAGCTGAGAATTTTAAAACAAATATTGTCTTCTAGACATTATTCAAACACAATGGAGTCCTCATTACAATTATTATCACACTATTTCACAGAATAGTGAGGACTACTAATGCTATCATCTGGACCATCACTTCGTTCCCCGACTAGTCCCTACTACGTTCTCATTTCCTGAAGAGAACGGTGAAAGAAAGGGTGAGCTCAACTAGCCCAGTAAGAAATATTATGACTAAGATAATGCAGAATAAATTATCAATAGCCTTCAACAATGTTAAATTGATAAAATACAATAGACATCAAGTTTAACTGCAGCGGAATAAGCAATCCATTAAAAGAGTCAAGTAGAGAATAAAATCTACTTTCTTTTATGATTTAAAAGGTTTTTCATCATTTTTATCGCTGGGACTCAGCTTAATAATTAATCCACATCATTGAATCACCCCTGAACTACGGCCAAGGATATTTTTAAGTATCACGACCACAAATTCCATGCACTACGGGCCAAGGATATTCGTGTAATCATCAATGGTCATGATCATGCCAACAACTGTCCATCAATGCACTACGGGCCAATGAAGACTTTTACCACATCATTTGTAACATTACTACCATGATTATCTTGAATAATCCTGGGACATAATCATACCAAGTCCATCCATGCACTACAAATACGGATGACTTTCAACATAATATAAACATGAGTATGATGACAATGATATAAGAATTCAATAAAACAACTTCAAGAATTAATTTGTCCAGGAACCAATAATGTCCAAATTGTCAACAAGATACTGTTTTGTGGTGTAAAATTCAAGAATGCTTAGAAGAATATTTCCATGAAACGATACTAGATGAAGCGCAAATATCAAGGATATTCCACTAATTTCATAGAGTATAGAAGTCAAAACTTTAACCAACTGAGTATAATAAAGAATTGAATAACAACAGAAATCACCATGCATGCGGTACTTCGCATATACAAGTTATTCCAACAGAATAATAAAAAATAGAATAACAACAGAAATCATTATGCATGTGGTACTTCGCATAGACAGGTTATTCCAACAGAATAATAAATATGAAATAATAAGTAATGGAACCAGGTCAGGTGAAATTCACACCAACAGGATATTCCGAAAGAATATAAAATGCAGAATAATAAATATTGGAACCAGGTCAGGTGAAATTCACATCGACAGGATATTCCGACGTAATATTAAATGATTTAAAATATAAATATTGGAACCAGGTCAGGTGAAATTCACACCGACAGGATATTCCGACAGAATATTAAATGACGAAAAATATAAATATTGGAACCAGGTCAGGTAAAATTCTCACCGACAAGATATTCCGACAGAATATAAATGACAGAATAATATAAGGATTTCATCAAGTACAGGGTATGCCGCTTATACAGGTTATGTATAGGGTATACCGCGTATACAGGTTATTCTAATAGAATATAAAGAATGGAATAACATAAGGATTTCACCAAGTACAGGGTATGCCGCTTATACAGGTTATGTATAAGGTATGCCGCGTATAGAGGTTATTCCAACAGAATGATAAGGAATGGAATAACATAAGGATTTCACCAAGTAAAGGGTATGTCGCTTATACAGGTTATGTATAGGGTATGCCGCGTATACAGGTTATTCTAACAGAATAATAAAGGATGGAATAACAGAAGTTCTCTTCATGAATAAGAAAGAATAACACCCTTCTTCGTAAAAGAAAATCAAAAATAAGTAGTGAAGTAGCAGAGTTTCTTCTTTCTCTCTATAATTTTCTCTCTCTAAAGTTCAGTGAATTCGTAAGAAAATAATGAAGGAATGAGCTTCTATTTGTAGAAGAATGGAATGAATAGTAACTTATTCATGAACGATCCAGATCGATTTACTTTTGAACGAACGATCCAGATCGATTTACTATTAAAACTTAAAACAACGGTCCATACTGATTTACTATTAAAACTTTAAACCAGCGACCCATATTGAATCACTATTATAACTTTCCACCAGCGGTCCATATTAATTCATTCAACCAACGGTCTGAAAAATTAGCACATCTCCTCATTAAATAATATTGTACCCAAATACCCAAATGCACAATAATAGAGTTAATAGTAACTGGGTGAATAGTAACTCGTAAATAGTAATTCATGAATAGTAACTAGTGCATAGTAACTCGTGAATAGTAACTCGTGCATAGTAATTCGTGAATAGTAACTCATGAATAGTAACTCCGACACAAAAAGTGTCCCAAATACTCTCCAGACCTCAATAATATGAGAGATATGATGCAGCAATTACTGTAGCAATAATGCAGTATAATTGAGTGACTTATCACGTAAGCATCAATAACCAATAACGTGTGCTACTATGCAACCACGCGTATTACTGTACTTTTACCACCGGGTAGTTCAACAGTATCAACGGTAACTTCCGCCGTTATTTTATAAAAAGATAATTTTGTCATTTTCTCAATCCGATAATAATTCCGTTGTGAGATCTACCAATGATTGCGCCATTGTACAAATATTCTCTGCTAAAACGAATATTCCCCGACCAATCGAATAATTATAAGACAACTTGCGTACTTTGCAAAATTTATAAATACTACCCACAACTATAATATTATTTCAAATTCATACCTTAATATTTAAAAATAATATTTATAAAAAATTCATCTTTATTCATAAAAGTTGGGGTCTTACAATATTATTATTTGCAATATTGACAATGTCTAGAAGTTTAGTCAAGGAGAGGTTTGGTCACCTAATTGCGCACCAATAAAGAGAAATCCTTATCGGAAAGCCCCCTCTTTCCTGGAAACGACCTGGTTGTTAAATATTGTGAATTATAATATTAATGATGAATAAGTTCGTGTTGATTAAAGATGAAATTGATAGTTCTATTGTGTGAGAATTATTAGTGTTAGTGGAAATCGACATCTATTTTGATAATAATTGATGTCTGGAGGTTATATTGACCAATCGGGTAATTAACCGGATAAATGAGCAATTAATTGCTATTGATTCACATTCATTTACTATTAGGGGAGTTGGTGCAAGATTGATAATACTTGCATGACTAAGTTAAAAATAGAGGTATAGATGGAGGTACTATACTGTAATTCGTATTTTCACATGTTTAGAATTATTGAGTCACATGATTTACTATTGATTCACATGATTTACTATTAGGGGAGGTGGTGCAAGTTTGATAATACTTGCATGACTAAATTAAAAATGAAGGAAAATGTGAGACCCCAGATTTTATAAATAAAGATTTAAATTTCTCGAAATAATTTTTTAATATTATGGTGTGGATTTGATATAATGTTATAGTTGTGGGTAGTATTTATAAATTTTGCAAAGTATGCAAGTTGTTATATAATATTCATTTGGCCAGGAAATATTCTTTTTGTCAGAGAATATTCGTACGACGGAATAATCATTGGTTGAGCCCACAACAGAAGCACTGTCATAGTTAGAAAATGACAAAAATATTTTATGAAAATGACGGCGGAGGTTTTACCATTAATACTGTTGAACTACCCGGTAGTAAAAGTACAGTAATACGCGTGGTTTCATAGTAGCACACGGTATTGATTATTGATGCTTACGTGATAAGTCACTCAGTTTTACTCAATTATTACTATAGTAATTGTTGCATCATATCTCTTATATTATTGATTCGATTATTGTCACAGTATCATCTGCATAATATGTTATTTTATTAAATCAATAATTGAGACGACAAAGTTATTCATATTATTAAATTGCAATATTTACAATGTCTAGAAGTTCTGTCAAGGAGAGGTTAGGTAATTGCGCGCCAGTGAGGAGAAATCCTTACCGGAAGACCCCCTCTTTCCTGGGAACGACCTGGTTGTTAAATATTGTGAGTTATGATATTAATGATGGATAAGTTTGTGTTGATTAGAGATGAGTTACTATTCACGAGTTACTATTCATAAGTTACTATTCGCAAGTTACTATTCATGAGTTACTATTCATGAGTTACTATTCACGAGTTACTATTCATAAGTTACTATTCATGAGTTACTATTCACGAGTTACTATTCATGTGCTAATTTTTCAGTCCGTTGGATGAAATTATAATAGTAAAATCAATATGGATCGTTGATTTAAAGTTTTAATAGTAACTTGTCCCTTCAGTTTTCCAAGGGTTATTTGTCTTTTCAGTTTTCCAAGGGTTATTTGTCCCTTCAGTTTTTCAAGGGTCATTTGCCCCTTCGGTGTCTCAAGAGTCATTTGCCCCTTCGCAAATAGTAGTTGTCTCTTCAATATTACCAAGAGTCATTTTGACCCTTCGTTAAGACACTAAGAGCCACTTTCGGTTTTTCTATAAATAAAGCTCATTCCTTCATTATTTTCTTTTAAATCACCGAAACTCTAGAGAGAAATTATAGAGAGAAAGAAGAAGAGTATTCGCTACTTTACTACTTCTATTTTCGCTTTCTTTTACTGTGAGGATATTATTTGTTGTACTAAATAAGGGGTGTTATTCTTTCTAATTCATGAATAGAACTTGGCTATTCCATTCTTTATTATTCTCATTGAATAACTCAGATATCTGGCATACTCTATACATAACCTCAGATAAATGGCATACCCTTTTATTGGGTGAAATCTTATGTTATTCCATTCTTATTTATTCATTTGAATAACTCATATACGTGGACTCCCCTATACTTGGTGAAATCCTTATGTTATTACATTCTTTATTATTCATTTGGAATATCCTCATCACGTGTGTTTTTACACAACTTCGTTCCGCCTTTTTATTATTCTGTTGGAATAACCTGTCTATGCGAAGTACCGCATGCATGGTGATTTCTGTTATTATTTTGTTCTTTAATATTCTATCGGAATATCCTGTCGGTGTGAATTTCACCTGACCTGGTTCCATTATTTATTATTCCGCATTTAATATTATGTCGGAATATCCTGTCGGTGTGAATTTCACCTGACCTGGTTCCATTATTTATTATTCCATTATTTATTATTCTGTTCGAATAACCTGTCTATGCAAAGTACCGCATGCATGTTGATTTCTGTTGTTATTCCATTCTTTATTATACTCAGTTGGTTAAAGTTTTGATTTCCATACTCCATGAAATTAGTGGAATATCATTGATATTTTTGCTTCATCCAGTATCTTTTCATGGAAATATTCTTCTGAGCATTCTTGAATTTTACACCACAAAACAATATCTTGTTGACAATTTGGACGTTATTGGTTCCTGGACAAATTAATTCTTGAACTTGTTTTATTGAATTCTTATATCATTGTCATCATCCTCATGTTTATATTTTTTTAAAAGACATCTGTGGCTTGTAGTGCATAGATGGACTTGGTATGATTATGACCAGGGATTATTCGGTATAATCATGACCGTAATGTTACAAATGATGTGGTAAAAATCCTCATTGGCCCGTAGTGCATGGATAATTTTTGGTCGTGATACTAAAAAATATACTTGGCCGTAGTGCAGGGGGGGTGATTCGATGATGTGGATTATTTATTAAGCTGAGTCCCAGCGATAAAAATGATGAAAAACCTTTTAAATCATAAAAGATAGTAGATTTTATTCTCTACTTGACTCTTTTAATGGATTGGTTATTTCCGCTACAGTTTTTGATCTAAAACTTGTTGTCTATTATATTCTATCAGTTGTTATACTGTTGAAGGCTAAGGATAATTTATTCTGCATTATCTTAGTCATAATATTTCTTACTGGGCTAGTTGAGCTCACCCTTTCTTTCATTGTTCTCTTCAGGAAATGAGAACGTAGCAGAGACTAGTCGGGGAACGGAGTGATGGTTCTAGATGGTGTATTAGTAGTCCTCACTATTCTGTGAAATAGTGTGATAATAAATGTAATTTGGACTCCATTGTGTTTGAATACTGTCTAGATAACAATATTCTTATTAAAACTCTCAGTTTATGTTTTGTCGTATTTTACACGACAGCTGTATAATTAAGTTTGTATTTGTATTTTGTACCATGTAAGTGGCGACCCAAGATGGGTGACGTATACCTAATTTTGGGGGCGTCACAGAAAAGATGAAGGTATTATACTGTAATATTTCGAGCCTTAAAATGTGCAATTATGGAAACTATACTTTCCTATAAATAGAAGTTTATTCCTTCATTATTTTTCACCAATTTACTAAAGCTATAGTGCAATTATTATACAGAGAAATTATAGAGAGAAAGAAGAAGAGAAGTCTCTACCTCACTATTCCAAAGATCCATCTTCTTCCGAGGTAAGGGATATTATTATTATAGTAAGGGTATTATTTCTTTCAGATTCATGAAGAGAGCTATTGTTATTCCATTCTTTATTATAATGTTGAATAACTTTGCCTATCTGCCAAGTACCGCATACATGGTGAAATTCTTCTATTATTCCATTCTTTATTATTATGTTGGAATAACCTGTCTGTGCGGTCTATCGCATGCCTGGTGAATTCTTCTGTTATTCCATTCTTTATTATTATGTTAGAATATCCTATCTGTGGGGATTACGCATGACCTGGTTCCATTCTTTATTATTCTGTTGGAATATCTTGTCTGTGCGGATTACGCATGACCTGGTTCCATTCTTTATTTTTGATGTTTCAGGTGAAGATAGGTGATAAAAATTATCTTTGTCCTGGGTGCGAAGAGGAATTTAGAATCACAATTATGAGTATGAGTTTTTCACGTGATTGTGGAAAGGAATTGTTGATTGATGTTATAGAGATAAAACATTGTTGGTGCACATTTAATGTAGAGAAGATAATAGACTTTATAGTCTATTTGACTCTTCTAATGGATTGCTCGTTCCGCTGCAACTATGGTTAAAAAGTTTTATCATCTACCATATGTTCTAAATCTCTGATTTATTACTGATGAAGGCTATTGATAATTTAATTATCTTTAGTCATGATATTCTTTATTGAGCTAGTTGTGCTCACCCTTTTGCTTCATAATTCCTTTCAGGTAATAAGAGCGTAGCTGGGTCGAGCGGGGATAATAGGGAATAGAACGGTGGTCTATAGTTGTTGTGTTTCTCCCTAAATCGTATAAAAATAATTTTTTTAAGAACTTTAGATAAGTGTGTTGTATTGTATACGTCATTTGATATTTAATTTTGGTGAACCAAATAGGGTGAGGTGAACCCAACTTTGAAAGGGTGTTTTACCACAATCATACAAGATGTCTAATGACATATAACCTCGTGTTATCATAAGACAGGGTTGTGCACATCCACTTGCTGAGTATATCTATGAGCACTACCTATATGATCTTGGAGTTTGGTTGAAATATAATTTTCAATTGCAGATAGTGGAGATAGTTATATGTCAAGAGAAGACTCACCATTGGAAAGAACATGATAGTAATCTTCTCGTTTTTCTTTGGGGTCTATTGGGTCAACCAAGGATAATTCTATGGACATATGATATCTATCATAACATAGACGCATGACCTCCCATATACGAAGGTTTCCTAGAGCACTTCCCAAAGATTTTAATTCCAAAAATAGTTTTTGACTGTACTTTTATGTAAAGTACCATTGTAAGGTTGTGATCGAGGCACCATGAGAGTTACATACATTTTTATTAAAACTCATAATTTAACTGTGGTCGATTCTGCATGACAGTTCAACAGTTGTATAAATAAAGTTTGTATTTGATTTTTATAGTGTGATATCTGGTGACTCAGAATGGGTCGTGTGGGCGTATTTTGGGAGCGTCACAATCGGGTCCAAGAATATGCATCAAAATCGTAGAGTTCGGTCATCTGAAGATTGAAGCATTGGCAACAGTTTAATTTGAAGAGTGATATTCAAATATGGCTTATTGAGAGCATCGATGCAAAAGGACAGATCCTGACATTCAAATCAAGAAGTCAGAAAGGAGAAATAAAGAAGACTACCTGCCCGAGACATCAAAGTGACATCTCTGACGGGGTAGGTGAAACATCGAGATCTGCGAAGCAATTCAAATAGCTTCCAACGACTACATTACAACGGGAAGGTTGTGAAGGAGTATAAATCAACAAGAGCTTCAAAGATCAAAAGTTGCTGAAGTTGCTGAGGTTGGAGAGATGGTGGACTTATCAAAATAACGTAAAATAGTGAGTGACTAATGAAGGTCCAAAAGCTCACTCTAAAACCCACCAAGAACGCTTGGAGATGAAGAGAGTAAGAAGTAGAAGTGAGAGTTCTACAATGTAGAAGTGAGAGTTCTACTACAAGAAGAGTGTTCTGAACTGCTAAGAGAAAGAAGGGCATCAATGTTATCTTGATGTCTATCATGAGAAGACTCTAAGTACCAAAGAGAAGAGCTTACAGTCATCTTAACAAGTCCATCATGAGAAAGCATCAAGTATCAAGGAAGAAGATCACCAACGTCATCATGATGTCAAGCATGAGAAAGTTTCTAAGTGCCTAACAGAAGAGCCTACAGTCAATTTAGAAACTCATCATGGGTAGCCATCAAGTATTAAGATGAATGATCTTCACTGCAGTTTAACAAGGGATCATCAGAAGAGGTTGAGTATCTAAAGAAGCTGAGCATCATGCAACACTCAACTGTACCTCAAGGATGATCACGTCAAGCTGCTAAGAATTCAGAGATGAAGAGCTTAAAAGACATCTTAGCAGCACCTCTAACAAACAAATAATTAACATCAACAAGAAGCCAGGGCCTGAGGGGTCCTTGTCCGGAGGGACTAAATAAAGTTCCAAGCCTGCTGGGCTTGAAGAGTTCCAAGGGAACTAAAGGAGTTCCAATGCTGCTGGCCTTGAAGAGTTTTAAGTGAACTGAAGTTCCAAAGCTGTTGGCCTTGAAGGAATCTTAGTGATTCAGGATGCTTCCCTTCCTTAGTGGAAATCCTGCTAGTTGAAAGTAGAAGAGTGGATTAGGAACTTGAGTCTCTGAACCACTTAAAATCCCTTGTATCATTTACTTTATGTCATTTACATTATGTACTTAACTGCTATGTATGTATTAACCTCTTACAACTTAACTAACTCTAAGAACAATATATATATATATCTATATATGATTATGAATATATCAATGATGGGGATCTTTTACTTATTCCGTTGTGCTTAAGGGTGTAAACAAGTCGAACCGGACCAAATGGAGAGCTACTCGGATTCGACTCAAAATGATAAATTCGTGCTCGAATTCGAATTATATTTGAAATTTTATACTTAGATTCGACTCGACTCGAATATTCATTACTCGAATTCGATCCTACTCGACTCGAATATTTATTCAAACTACTAGCGAGCTTCAAATTCTAGCTCAAATTCGAATCTACACATAATAACTAGTTTTATAATAAATATAATTATAAATTGAATTTGTTATTTTACTTAAAATGAGAAAATATATTTATTATTACACTTTAAAAATATAACATCACAATTAAAATTAAAAACAAAACAAAATAATAACTAATTATCCTAATTTGATTTAAATTTGTATATATTATAAGAGAATGTATCGAACATCTAATCGAATATGTATTAATCGAGTATGTATCGACTCACAATAAAAAATTTGAGTAGTTTGATTCTTAAACGAGTCAAGTATAACCTTGCTCAGATTCTACTCATATTTTTATTCGAACTATTTTTAATGCTCGGATTTGGATCATATTATTAACGAATTCGAGTCTCGCCAGATTTTTTTTCGAAGTCGAGCTTCAATCGAGGCCAAACTGTGTTGGCTCGCTTTGACCTTTAGTCATGTTTTGAAAAGATTCTTATGTTTGTCAGATGCTAATTCATTACAATACAAAATAAAAGATAAAGGTATTAGAAAATTAAAAGGATCTATTCAACCCCCCCTTCTAGATATATTGTGTGCCTACTGGGAACTAACAATTGGTATCAGAACAGGTTCTCATAATATATTCAAAAGCTAATCTCTTTGAGTCTGATCCTAGGCACAAACATTGTTCTAAACTTAGTTTAGTAGTAAGTCACTTGTTATATGCAGATGAGCTTACACATTAGAAATATTGTGAACAAGTAAATGTGTATATACACCTGAAGCTGCTCAGATTGGTCCATGTTCTTGATTGCCATATCAACAAGACCAATCTATTCCCACGGTCAATTTTGTAGTCTGAAGACCAGGCTAGGAAGCTCAAGAGACATCAACAGAAAAGAGTCAAACATCCACCAGTCTGAAAAGATGAAAAGGCCGTACGCTAAGAAATGCTTTCTTAGAGAAGAAAGAAGAACTTCTCAAACATGTATCTGGCCAACCAGCAGCTGGATGTAAACTTTATGAACTCAAGGATGTCAAAGAACTAAAGATGCTGAGATTATCTTAGCTTACATCTTCAAGATTATGACTGATTGATCAAAGAACAACTGGAGCAACAAGCTGTCAGAAGTGAGGGAAAAAGTATGCACATTAATCCCTAACCTCAGTATATCAAGATAAATGACTGTCAAGAATCTGACAATGTAAAGGTACGGTTCCTCATCAGTATAAATGTGTACATCATGTTGCACCACCTCATGCACTATAACAGTATTCTATCAAGAGACCATACTCTACCTAAAAAGGGGAAGAGAAAAAGTACACTGAAGTTGGGAACTCAAATGCTAACAAACTTTCTCTCCATCCAAGTTTTAGGATTGAGGATAACATCTGGAAAGAAGTCTGAAATAGGTCATAAGCATACTGAGGTTTAATTAATCTTAAGTGGAGTAATCTTTGTTGATGGGTTAGTATATAAGTATAAACCTTTGTTCTAGGTTTTTGATAATACATAGAGTATGATAAGTTTTACAAGAGTATCTTGAAGATTCATAAAAACTGATCATCTCCATGAATCAACTAGATACAAATTAGTGATAGAACTAACTCTCACTCTGTGAACATTTAAAATCCGTGAACATAATCAAGCAAATGATGAAACCATTAAAGAGAAAGAGTGTTGTATTAAAATGATTAATCTTACACGCACTCATCATCATGCATCTTAAAATGTCATATCTAAATTGGATACATGCATGAATATGATTGTTGGTGATCAATATGTTGAAAATTCAAATATGTGAGGAACGGGGATTTTGAAAACTAACCTAGCAGGACCCATTTAACCATGGGTACCAAAAATAGAAATTTATCTAACCTGCAGGTGCTTGGTCTACTGACCACACTAAGGAATGCTGAAGCAGAAGACTTCAGTCAAGAGGATTCAACCAGCAGAAGGCTTAAGACATTTCAAAAGAATTTCTGACTAAATCTTTATCTGTCAAAGCCTGTCCTTGAAGATTTATTGAGCTAACATGAATGGAGATTACATGGCTGCTGATCTCTATATGGAAGCAGACCACTCATTCTAAGATAAAAAGGGTCTTATAAGCTCAATCTTCCAAAGCATATCAGTTGAGAAGAACCCTCAAGGAACCTATCATAGAAGCAGAACTCCGCAAGCACAAACTATCAAAAGAAGACTACGTTCGTAGTGCTGTTAAATGATCGTAGAGTGAGCAGTCCTGAAGATATCCATTTCTATGATGCAAGAAGATTGAATTAATAATGATGACTTCAGTCAGAAAGAGATATACAAGGCTTCCTCCTGATGCACATGAAGAAGAACTCATACCTCTCTGAGAAAAAAGTATCAACCATGGGGGAGCAGTGATCTGTTAAGGAACAAAATCACTGAAAGTATCAGAAATACACTATAAAGCAATATACCAGTTAAAAAGTCCCAAAACTTTGTGGCTGACGAACCAAATGAAGATCCATAGTTAGTAGAAACGTCTCAAAATCTACTACTGATAACCTTGTCAACCAACCAACTCAAAATCGTGGAGCGCCTATGATCAAAGATCTGATTGTAGTGTAAGAGCAGGAGGACACCACGATTACAGCCAAATGTCTAAAGTTGGTAGAGGAACTCCCAAGTAGAAAAGGTCGAATGAGAGATTAGTGAAAATCACTTCTAAAGTTTTTCATCTGGAAAATGCCTCAGGGACAAACCTAACCCTTATTTCACTCTAATATGTTGGCCCTTCCTGAGCTATCTTAACCCAGAAGGAATGCCTAGTCAAGTTCATCTCAAGGACCAGGTTAGACAATGATCGCAGAGTAGATTTTGAAGTGAACTCAACGATCGTAGTACAACCCCAACGATCGTAGAATAGACTCGACAATCGTAGTCTTCCCAAAAGGTATACTAGCTCATGAGGAGCTCAGAAGAATTAGACACTTGCCCAAATATTCAGATCATGTGGAGATAAGTTCGAATACAGTGTGAAAAGGTGCTCGGCAAACTCACCTCAAAATTCCAGTGCTCAAACTATCTCAATGTACATCAGTGGTTAAGCTATGTAACTTCAAGGTGAAGATTAGTGTCAAATCATGTACTGAAGCATCTCTCAGAAGACGATCGTCGAGTCAACAAAGAAAAACGTAAAGTCTATAGCTACCTAACCAAGCTACTGTACGTACTGAAAAAGGTCAACGATCAATCCATGTCAGTAAAACGCCTTTTCTTAAAAAAGGAACCTCAAACTATTCAATTTATGGGAGTCAGTTGCGCTTCATCGGGCATCGTGCAACCAATGAATGGTGACGATATATCACAAATTTCTATGCAAAGTCAAAAGGGACTGTCATAAAGACAAATTCAAAATCTTCATAAAGTTACCAGAAGCTATCGAACCTCTATTCCTCCCTTTTTCAAACCCTAAAACCCTCTTCAACACATGAATACATTAAACCTCAAGCTTCGCCCAAATCGCATTCAACTATCTCTCATAAGAGGTCTGAAACCAAATAACCATATATTTCGAACCCTCAGAATGGAAGAATGGCGTGTTATAACCGGAATCCAACTCGACTTCAAGAAGTTCGAAAGATCAGAAAAGAAGTTCAAGGATATACTTGAGCTTGTAAAGAATGCCGGGTTTTATGAGTGCTTGGAGGCTAACACTCTAGTCTATACCGAGCTTGTGAGATCCCAAAATTATGAAATAAAAGTATTCAATTTTTATATAATTATTATGTTTTTTAGTAAATGGTTAAATTGATAAAGGTTAAAGTTAAGGGTGATATTTGAAAATTTTACAAAGTAAAAAAGTTGTTATTCGTTGTGTCGGGGAATATTTGATTGGTCGAGGAATATTCGTTTTCACAGGGAATAGTCGTACGATGGCACAATCATTGGTGGACCCCACAACGGAAGTATTTTCGTAGTAAGAAAACGACAGAATTATCTTTTTATAAAAATAACGGCAAAAGTGTTACCGTTAAAACCGTTGAACTACCCTTAGTAAGAAAGTGCAAAGAATACGCGTGGTTCGCAAAGATCACACCAGTATTGATTATCGATGCTTACATAAGAAGTCACTCGCTTATACTCAATTATTGCTACAAAGAATTGTTTGATCATATCTCTCTCATATTATTGATTCAATTATTTTCACAAAGATCATCTACATAATATATATTATTAAATCAATAATTGAGACTACAGTTATTCATATTATTATTTGCAATATCGACAATGTCTGAAGTTCACCAAAGAGAGGTTTGGTCACCTAATTGCGCACCAATAAGGAGAAATCCTTATCGGAAAGCCCCTTCTTTCCTGGGAACGACCTGGTTGTTAAATATGGTGAGTTATAATATTAATGATGAATAAGTTCGTGTTGATTAAAGATGAAATTGATAGTTCCATTGTGTGGGAATTATTAGTGTTAGTGGAAATTGACATCTATTTTGATAAGAATTGATGTCTGGAGGTTATATTGACCAATCGGGTAATTAACCGGATAAATGAGTAATTAATTACTATTAATTTACATGATTATAACTAATTGTTCACATGTGTGTACTATTGATTCACATTCATTTACTATTAGGGGAGTTGGTGCAAGATTGATAATACTTGCATGACTAAGTTAAAAATGGAGGTATAGATGGAGGTACTATACTGTAATTCGTATTTTCACATGTCTAGAACTATTGATTCACATGATTTACTATTAGGGGAGGTGGTGAAAGTTTGATAATACTTACAGGACTAAATTAAAAAGGAAGAAAAATATGAAGGTATTATACTGTAATATTTCGAGCCCCAAAATGTGCAATTATTGAAACTATATTTTCCTATAAATAGAAGCTATTTCCTTCATTATTTTTCACCAATTCACTAAAGCTATAGAGTAATTATTATAGAGAAATTATAGAGAGAGAAGCTATAGAGAGAAAGAAGAAGCGAAGTCTGCTACTTCACTATTCTAGTATCCAGTCTTCTTCCGAGGTAAGGGATATTACAATTATAGTAAGGGGTATTATTTCTTTCGTATTCATGAAGAGAGCTTCTGTTATTCCATTCTTTATTATTCTGTCGGAATATCCTGTCTGTGCGGATTACGCATGACCTGGTTCCATTCTTTATTATTCTATTGGAATAACTTGTTTGTGTAGTCTATCGCGTGCATGGTGAATTCTTCTGTTATTCCATTATTTATTATTCTGTCAGAATATCCTGTCTGTGCTGATTACACATGACTTAGTTCCATTCTTTATTATTATATTGGAATAACATGTCTGTGTGGTCTATCGCATGCATGGTGAATTCTTCTGTTATTCCATTCTTTATTGTTCTATTAGAATAACCTGTCTATGTGGATTACCACATGCATGGTGAATGATCCATCGTATTCGTTCCTTATTAAATTGTGTAAATGATCTGTCTACGTGGATTACCGCATAGCGGGCGAAAATCCATTTGCAGTTTCGTACTTTTTCTGATCCTCAAAAATTCTGGAAAAATTTGAAATAAAAGTTTGTTAAATTTTTTAGATTGTGTTCAAAAATGGCGATTTTTGGATGTATAGATTAGGAGTTATGAATTTTATGGCAAAAGACTATTTTAAAAATAAACTCTTATAACTCCTTGTGGTTAACTCCAAAATTGGTAAAATTTTTATTGGGAGTACATGTATATAACAGGAGTATACCCTGTAAATGTCAGAATATTTGGACAAAGGTACAATTTATGATAAATGTCTAAATATTCGGCAGTTTTGGCCATATGAAAAATAGTAAATGAATTTTAAAAATTCTGAAAAAAAATATATGTTCAGTATGGGACTATATTCTGCTAAATCCCAGAAAAGAATAATTTTTGGGACTAATTTGGTATTTTTCATGAAAATGGTTTAGTTACGAATATATGAATTAAATATGTTATGTGAAGTTAAAAAAATTGGTAAATAGGAGTTGTAGACACTCGAAATTTTCTGCACTCCTATGTACTAACATTGCAGGAGGGTAGATTCCTCTTTTGGAGATAACCCTGAAAGACAGCTTACAACAAGTCCGGATACTACCGAAAGTTTCACTCCAACCCGGAACACAAACCGGGAGCATTGGTTCCAAACCCGGAACACACACTGGGCTCGTCATTTCCAATCTCGGAGATAACCCCGAGATGTGCAGATCAAAAGACCGACAACAACACCGGAGAGGAAAGTCCTGTCTCGGCGATGACACCGCGACGTTCAGTTACGGTCCTAGAGACAACACTGGGAATAGCAGTCCTATCCTTGGTGATAACCCTAATGGATGTCGTCACAGTTCCGGCGATAACTCCGGAATTGCTTTTTGCAACCATATGAAATCAGCTTCAATCACAGATGACAGTGAGGCACACAAACAAGCAGTCCAATCTCAGCTGTAACCCTAATCAACGTCTGCTTTCCCCTTAAACCGGCGATAACCCCGGTGAGGAGTCACCAACGTCATCTCACAACGTCAACAAGATGATATCGCAGCATACCAACAAGTAGTCCAATCTTAGTCAGAACTCGAGCAACGCCTACTTTCAAATTTCAACCCATGATAACCCCTAAAAAGAGTCAAACATCATCTTGTTCGTCCAATAAATGGCACGTCATCTCAACATTTTTGACGTACATACATACCACAAATGTCCCGAATAACTGAGGAATGACAATCCCGAGTGACTATTACGTATGGCAGTACTTTGGATAGAATTTAAAGCTTGAAGACCATGGACATAGACCCCTCTTCACGACTTCGTACAACCTCTAATCCATGTCATTACATAACTCTCGACACCAGTTGTCCGAAGAAGTACAGATACGCTTCGTTTGGATGCTAGGATTGAAGTTTTGCAAGTTCGATTGGACATTACAGTACGCTAGCGCACGTACTACGAGACGATGAGACCCGCCAGGCCTAAGCCCACCACGTCCAAATTGCAGTAGACTCATGCCACCATCACCTATAAATACAAGGCTTGGGGGTCGCCCATTTCAAGAGAGAAAGAGAGAAAAAAGGCGAGGAAGCCCTCATCCCATTTAGCTCTGCATACACATCTTTTGAGAGTTTTCTCTCTTTAAACACTAGTGAGCTTATATATAGATATTTTTTATCTGTCAAAAGCTGAGTGTTCATACATTTGAAGTCAAAGAAGTCTACTTTGAAAGTCCATTGTAGGCCTTCTTGTTTTAGAAAGCTTCTATCTTCTACTATTACACACTCGCTGCATTACATCGAGAGTCGTGTGTGAGTGTGTTTTCCTTGACTTTTTGTCCGTGATTTTCATTTCTATCTATATATATATATAAATATATGTATATATTTCTTATATATACGGACTAACAATATCGAAAGTTATGCCTCGATTGAGCCTGCACTTTCCTGCCCGAGCGCTTATTTACTTTTGTATATATATATATATATATATACTATATATATATGAACCGTGGTCAAACTCATCTGATGAACTCGGATTTTACATCCTGAGCTTAATTAATTGCTTATATATATATATAACTGTTGTCAGATATATCTGATGAGCCTGGATTTTACATCCGTTGCATTTACTCACTTTTATATATATATATATATATATATAATTGTTGTCGGACATATCCGATGAGCTTGGATTCACATCCGGCAAGCGTTCTTACTCGCTTTTATATATATATCGCTATATATATATATATATATATATATATATATATATATATATATTTCAGAGTCCGGAGTTCACTTCGTGGCCTTTTACAACTTTCTTTACGTTTCGTCCCGCCTGGAGTTTACTTCGTAGCGGTGATCGTTTTTTGAAGCTTTATTTACATTCCGTCCCGCCTGGAGTTTACTTCGTGGCGGTGATCGTTTTTACAGCTTTATTCATTTTCCTAACCCCCCATGGAGAATAATTATATGGCGATCATGTCCCGTATATATATATATATATATATATATATATATATATATATATATATATATATTTATCACTTTTATATATATATATCGCTTTGTCATTTTGATTCCCCATGAAGAATAATTGTGGTGGTTATCATATCAAGATATATATATATATATATATATATATATATATATACATATATATATATATATATAACATCGCTTTCCCTATCAATTGCAGTATTTTGTGAGCCTAGGAATCATGTGATCTTACAGATTCAGAATGATGAATCTAGATTCGGTTCCCGTGATGGATGTTTTTCAGATGTAATCAGCTTGTACATTATTTTGCTGTATATTATTTTTCACGCAGATGCTTCGCATCTCGAAAATAAAAGTAAACAAGTCAGACATTTAATAATAAAATGGAAGTATGAAAAGGTCTCAATTTCTATTGAGCACAGGGTTTGAAAAACCTCTTTTACAAAACTTCATTGCTATATCTTGTGGTTAAAACTGGATTTATCTAAATAAAATTCAAACCCTTGTATATAGGTGCGAACGAGGCCTCACACTACTTCCAAATAATTGCACATTGATCCACACACACACACACATTCATATAATAGCTTTGAAAAGTGGCGGTCACCGTATAACACGGATGTCTGGGGTGCCTAACACCTTCCCTCCGCATAATCAAGCCCCCAACCCTTAATGAATCTCGCCACACAGACCCGCTTAAAAAGGTCAAAACACCGGGTCAATGTGCAAACCTTTTCTTGTTCATAAGCTGGTGTAACCAAATTAAAAACACCAACCGGGCGACTCTTTAAGTCAAAAAGTCGACATTATACATGTCGGACCTTTTCACTTGTTTTTCAAACAAATCTCACATTAACATGAGAACACCAAAGAACAAGTAACGAAAAGGGTCAAAAAATCCCGACGAAAAAAAATCCCGACGCCGATAAAGGTGGCGACTCTGGCTGGGACTCCAAAGAAGAAGGCTTAAGCCGCTATTACAAGCTTTTCAAAATTGTTATATATGCAGGTGTGATTGTTGCATTTACATTTCTAAAACATGTGTACAAATGCATCTTACTTTCTTCGCATCGCTAAATATCTCTTCATGATATTAGCGCCAGACATATTATTGCTTCAGACATGTCATCATTTTGCATAAACGGTGAGACACGCCAGTATGTGAATGTATGTTGTGTGGTCCTCCGTTAGAGGCTATCCTATCGGTTTTGATTATTGGACCCGAGGGAAGAATTGTTCCCTGGGGCTCGGAAAGGCACCACCCAGATTCGCTTCCAAATGAAAGACCGATTAACCTCCTGTTGAGTAGATTGCGATGATCTGGGAACCTTCATTGCCAAAAAGCCGCGAGAGAAACCCTAGGATAGGACAACCTTTGATAAACCAAACGCGGAGGAAAGTCTCTTCATGCTTTCCATTTTCAAATTACCTATAAAAGCATTTACTTGTAATTTTATTCCAGGTTCATCCATATGTAATGGAAAATATGAAGAATACTGTGCATAACATGTTATCAATTAACTAAACCGGTTTTGCAGGACAAATTCCTAACACGGTTATGTTATGATAACATTTACATCTTCCTAAGACTAAACTACGTTAGTCTTTTTGTAGGGAAACATTTGGGCTGGTTACCCGTTCCAAGTCTAAAAAGGCATCCAGCCTACAACTAATCATGTCTTCCTATGAATGCCTAACTCGCTCTCCCGAGAAGAATTTGACTGGATTGAGCAAATGATCACGCACTTGGGTGTCCTATTAAGAGAGTTACACCACCTACTCAGGTACAAAATGCCCACACATACAGAATCATCTGCACAAGGGGGAGTTCAAGATCTGGAAAAAACAATTCCAGAGCGTCAAATGGATACCACCATCAAAGACCCTGAAAGCACCCATCTTAAAGCAGATCTAGACACCGGTGATATCAGGAAGAAGGTTCTTCAAATGGAAGAAACCCTCCGTACTCTTAAAGGGATTGGAACACATGGCAGTGTTTCATATACAGACCTTTGTATATTTCCTGGAGTGCATTATCCAGAAAAATTTAAAACCCCTGATTTTGAGAAAAATGACGGATTAGGGGATCCTTACACACATTTAAAGGTGTTCATTGGAGAGCTCGGATCTTATGCTGAGGATGAAAAGCTCAGAATGCAACTGTTTCAGAAAAGTCTGACTGAGAAGCCCGTTCATGGTATACCAGATTAGATAACTATAAGATCCATAGTTGGGAAGAGCTGGCTCATGCCTTCCTCACTCAGTACAGTTTTCAGTCTCAAATGGCTCCTGACCGGTACCAAATTACCAAAGTCAAGAAACCGTCTAATGAGTCATTCAGAGAGTATGCTCAAAGGTGGAGGCGCCTTGCTACTCAAGTTATTCCTTCCATGACAGAGTTAGAGATGGTCATGACCTTCATAGATGTACAAGAAGCCCCTTTCTATGAAAGAGTCCTAGCTGGTATTGGCAAGCCATTTTCTGAGATGATTAAACACGGCGAGATGGCTGAAATGGGATTGAAGTCTGGCAAAATTCAAGACCTCGCCGCTCTTAAAGC
Source organism: Panax quinquefolius (assembly GCA_020205615.1). Classification (NCBI taxonomy): domain Eukaryota; kingdom Viridiplantae; phylum Streptophyta; class Magnoliopsida; order Apiales; family Araliaceae; genus Panax; species Panax quinquefolius. The sequence goes on from CM035157.1 coordinate 19,361,855, forward strand.
TGTTGCTGAGCACATCCAGTCCGGATCTTATGGAAACAACCCCCGGAGGGTCCATAAGAAGAAAGAAAAGGTTGTTTCCTTGATACTACAAGGACAGAAAGGCAAGCCAAACATGCCTATGCAGAGGAAAAGCTACTCCTCTTTTTCAGCACAACCTTAGAACCCTCCATTGCCCAAAAATGGAAAAGTAAAGCGATTTCGAATGTTCACACCCTTAGGGGATTCGCTCGAAAACATTTTGGCTCTTCTGACCACTCAGAAGAAAATTACACATCTTCTTCCGCCAGCCAACCCTACTGGTAGGGGTTTCAATGCTAATAAGAAATGTGCATATCATGCTGGGGCACCTGGACATGATACTTAAGATTGTTGGGCCTTAAAGCACAAGATCCAAGATTTGATCGACAATGGTGAGATCGTGGTCACCAAACCCGATCAACCCCACGTACAAGATAACCCTCTCCCTCAACACAAAGAGGAAGAAGTCCACATGATCAGTTGGAGCACTGGACATGGTTCCAATTCCACTGGTGAATCATCCCAACCCGTCAAAGATGGTGTTGACAAATGGGATTATGCAAAGTTCCAATTCACTATGGAACGAAAGATAAAGGCTCTTCATAAATCAATTGAGCAATTGGCAGAGCTGATGACCCACCAACATCAAGCCACACGTCAATTAATCAGGTAGGAGCATGCCTATCTCCTTCCATTTATTATGAATGCTCCTTCAACACCTTCAGAAAGCGAAGCTATGGAGGATCGTGTCGCTGGTTTTAGCAAGTGCTAAAGCCCATCGATTTTTGCTAATAGAAGGAATTCACCTATCCGGGCCAATCTATGGAGGAAATACTTCAAATGTTGATCAACGGCGGAAGGATCACATTCCTTCTCCCTCCAATCAATCCTCGATCAGACGGCTCAACTCGATGAAATGTGCCAATATCATTCACATTCTCGCCATCACAAAGATGTATGATGCTGGGCACTCCGCCATCTTATTCAAAATCTTATTGATAGCGGTGTTCTGCAAGTGGCAAATGATTACACTGTACAACTTAAGGGTGGGAATGCATCTCCTACTCAATGGAAGGGACGAATAGCAGTCATATCCGAGGAGGGTGACGAGACTGTTAAGACATTTCCCATACAACCAGTTCAACTCAAAGGAGTTTACAATCCTTTGAAAGTGGCCGCACCAGAGCCAATTATTTTGCCTTGCAGAATACAACATCTTGTTGTCAGCTTACACAAAGTGCCATGGAATTATGGAGAAGCTGAAGGATCTACATCTCATACTGCTGCGGCAGTGGTGAAAGAGAATCCATTATACCTTCCCCAACGGGTTATCAAGCCTATTTACGAAGCAAAGGGGAAATTGTCCATGGAGAAGATTGAAAAATTCCTCCATACTATGGGCCACAATAAAGCCAAAGTGGTTTTAAGCTTGCGTGAAGCTCCACACCAGATATCGATTTTGGACTTGATTTTCTCTTCCGAAGATCATCGGAAGGTCTTGCTAAAGGTTTTAGAAGAAGCCTACTTGCCAAAATCAGTAGATGTGGAAAAATTTCAACATTTGGTTGATCACATTTTCAACAATAATGTGATATCCTTCACTAATGATGACATACCACCGTAAGGGATCGGTCAAGGCAAACCCACTACACATCATTGTGTTGTCTTCCGGGTATATGCTCATGAGTATTGTATTAATAGATGGAGGTTCATCTCTAAATATCTGTCCTTATGCCACCTTGGTGAAGATGAACATCAATCCCAATCGACTCCAAAGTAGTCACACGATCATCAGAGCTTTTGATGGATCTCGGCGAAATTCTGTTGGGAAGATTGAGTTGCCAATTGAGATTGGTCCCCACATGTTCAACGTATCCTTCCTCGTCCTCAAGATTGAGTCAGGATACAATCTGTTATTGGGGAGACCATGGATACACATGGTTGGAGTTGTTCCCTCCACCTTACATCAATAACTCAAATACATTATCAACAACAGTATAGTCACTGTCAATGCTGAGCCAGAATGTCCTAAACCAGGAGCTCTACCAATTATCAGCTTCAATTCAGAGGTTGAGTCTGCTAGTTTTCACACCCTGGAAGTGAGTAATACTCAATACCATTCTATTGGAACATAACTTCCAGTACCTAAGATTTCTGACGAGGTTATGTCTGCCACTCAAGAAATGATGTTATTGGGCTACCAACCTGGACAAGGGCTTGGTAAGGATCAACAGGGTATTATACACCCTATACAAATGTCCAGTCAGATCGGTACAGCCGGACTCGGCTATTCTACTAATTCCAAGCACAGGAATCCTTATAAGCATAAGCAGATTCCTCAACCTCCTGCCATACGGCAATCTCCGATACCTTTACCACATGAGTTGATGCAATCTCTAGTGAAGGTTCTGGCCCAGACTATGGCTATGCTATTTCCAAAACCAGTACCCATCAAAGCTAAAGAGGTGTCAACTCTCGATCCCGAGGCGGAAGAAAAGGAGCTGAAGCATAAACACGACCTTGCGCTTTGATGATGGCAGTATTCGCGCCATTGTTCATGATGAACATACAAGCAGATACACCTGCATTTATGATTTCCTAGATGTCATGGTTATCATTCAGGAGGAGAAGGGCACTAACAATCCTTCTATCACTGCAATCCTTCAGGACTTTGCCCTCGACAATTGGAGCCGTACTCCATGCATTGGTCGACGAGGGTAAAATGGGCAGAAAATCCCTCTGCCCTGTAGATAACTTTTAATTTCTTGCTTTCCTTTACATCATTAGCAGTTATTTTATCACGTACATGCTAACACTTTTGTATGATCGAACAGTTGCATATATTAATTGAAAGCATATTTTGTTTTAGGACTCTGAGTTTAGATGTGCCTGTTCTTGTTGATAAGGTGCCTTCTCTCCACCAAGGTCAGAATTTTGATGCAAAGTTGGACTCAGACTTGATGGACATACAAGAGGACATTGAGACACCTTAAGAGATTAAGGAATGGGTCGCTGACAAACCCAAACCCAATCTCGATCAAACCACTCCTGTCAATCTTGGAACCTTAGACAACCCTAAGCTAATCCAAATTGGTTCAGACCTTTCCACAAATCAATGGAATGACATGGCTGCGTTATTAACCCAGTTCCAGGATGTGTTTGCATGGTCCCATGAAGACATGGTGGGATTGTCCACTGACATTTTTCTTCATCGCCTTCCCATTAAAGAAGGATTTAAGCCAGTCAGGCAGAAGCTCAGGCGATTGAAACCCGAGTGGAGTTTAAAAGTTAAAGAAGAAATTGTGAAACAGCTTTCAAGTCGGCATCATCATGGTGTCTACATATCCTGAGTGGATATCCAACATTGTTCCCGCATCTAAACCAGGGGAAAGGTACGAAGTCTCATGGATTACCGGGATTTGAACAAAGCTTTCCTTAAGGATAGCTTTCTCGTACCATTTATCCACATTCTCATTGACAATACTGCTCAGTATGGCATGTATTCCTTCGCCGATTGCTTCGTGGGGTACCATCAAATTATGGTCACTGAGGAAGATCGTGAGAAAACTGCTTTCATCACGCCTTGGGGAACCTTTTGCTATAGACGGTTGTCATTTGGCCTCATTAATGCTGGGGCAACATACCAACGAGCTATGATGGCTCTTTTTCATGATCTAATACACAAGGAGATAGAGATCTATATGGATGACATCATTGTCAAATCCCAGAAGGAGGATGACCATTTAGACCATCTCAGAAGGCTGTTCCACAGGTTGCGTAAGTACAACTTGAAGTTGAACCCCGCCAAGTGCGCCTTTGGTGTTAAGTCGCAAGTTGCTAGGTTTCCTAGTCACCACAAAGGAATTGAATCGACCTCGCCAAGATCCAAGCCATCAAGAAATGCCCATTCCTCGCATGCAGAAGGAAATACGGGGATTTTTGGAAAGAATCAACTTCATAAGCTGATTCATTTCTCAATTCATAGCAACCTGTGAGCCAATCTTCAAATTGTTAAGGAAGAACTCCTCCATGAAATGGAATAATGAGTGCCAGAAAGCCTTCCTCACCATTAAAGAACAGCTAGTTAACACTCATGTTTTGGTACCTCCCAGGGATGATGTTCCCATGTTCATGTACCTGTCTATAAATGACAATGCCATGGGTTGTATGCTGGGGCAAAAAGACAATAGAGGCCAAGAGCGAGCTATCTATTACCTCAAAGAAAAGATTCAAATCGCGAACACAAGTACACTCTGATCGAGAAGACTTGTTGTGCTTTGGCATGGGCCTCCATAAGATTACAACATTATCTTCATGGTCACACAACCCATCTCATATCCCGCGTGGATCCTCTTAAGTATGTGTTCAGCAAACCCATACTAAATTATTGGCTGTCCAGATGGCAGTTGATCCTCCAACAATTTGACATTGTCTACGTGACCCAAAAGTCTGTCAAAGGTCAAGGAATTGCGGATCAATTGGCCGCCGCACCTATAGGAGATTACCAACCTTTGGAAACATATTTTCTCGATGAAGGGGTAATGACAATCCAGCTAACACATCAGTACGATACATCCCGACTTTGGAAAATGTATTTTGATGGAGCTGTCAATTCAGAAGGCTCTGGAGCTGGAGCAGTTTTAATATCTTGCATGGGGGAGCAGTATCCCATCGCCGTCAAATTGTAGTTTGTCAACACCAACAACACACAAATGAGTATGTAGGTCAGATCATGGGACTCAAACTTGCCTGCTCAATGGGTATCGTGCGCTTAACTGCCTTTTTTGGGGATTCTGAATTGGTAATCAAACAATCCACAGGAATCTATCAGACCAAAGAATTGCATTTACTGCCTTACCATCGACAAGTTCTACAGATGGCTTTGGAGTTCGAAGAAATCTCCTTTCTATACATTCCTCGCAACAGGATTGATTTTGCAGATGCGTTAGCAATGTTGGCCTCCTTGGTTTACATACCTGACAAGGAATACATGCCAAACATCATGATTGCTATGCATAAAACCCCAGGTTACGGGAATTACATTGGAGAAGTATCGGATGAGCTACCTCCCATCCATAACCCTTAGTATCAACATATCAAGGAGTATTTGCGAGATGGATCTACACCCGTCGAGGCGAGCCTAACTAAGAAAAGGCGGATTCATCGACTGGCTATGAAATTCTGCCTGAGCGGAGATGCACTCTACAAAAGAGATGTGGGATTAGGTCTCCTCAGATGTCTGGACAAAGACCAAGCTCAGAGGCTCATAGATGAAATCCATGGTGGAGTATGCGGCCCTCATATGAGTGGATCCATACTTGTTAAGAAAATTCTCCGAACAAGACATTATTAGCATACACTCAAGGCTGACTGTGATGACCACGTCAAGAGGTGCTATCAATGCCAAATCCATTGGAATGTTATCCACGCCCATCTAAGGGAACTCCACAATATGAGTTTGCCATGGCCCTTCTCAATGTGGGGAATGGACGTGATCGGGCCCATCGAGCCCAAAGCCAGTAATAGACATCGATTCATATTCACCATGATCGACTACTTCACCAAATGGGTCGAAGCAGCCTCCTTCCCCAAGGTTACTAAAGAAGTCATCATTGCTTTCATCGTAAACAAATGTTGTTTGTCGATATGGACAACCGCAGGTCATCAGTCGACAATGCTAAGAACCTCAACAACAAAATGGTGGAGGAATTATGCAGAAAATTCCACATCAAACATCTCAACTTTGTCATCTACCGACCAAAGATGAATGGTGCCGTTGAAGCTGCTAATAAAAACATCAAGAAGATCATGCAGAAAATGTCCGCCAATCACAAAGGATGGCCTGACCTCTTGGCCCTAACTTTATTAGCCTACAGAACTTCAATGCGTGTTTCCACTGGGGCAACCCCCTACTCACTAGTCTATGGGATGGAAGTAGTGCTCCCCATAGAAGTGGAAATGGAATCCCTTAGGACATTGATGGATGCTCAGTTAGATGAAGACCAATGGATACAAGACAGGTATCACCAATTGTCTCTGATAGATGAAAGGCGAACCACAGCTATCTTCCATGGTCAGTTATATCAACAAAGGATCGCACGATCCTACAACAGAAAGGTCCGACTACGGCAATTCAAACAACACGACTTGGTTTTGAAGAAGATCATTAACAACCAAGATCAGCCCAAAGGAAAATTCGCTCCTAACTGGGAAGGCCCATTTGTTGTCAAGGAAGTATTGACAAGAGGTGCTCTCAGATTGCAAGAAATGGACGGTGATAAATTTCCACAGCTTATTAATTCGGACACCGTGAAACGGTACTATGTCTGAAGTTGCCATCAAACAAACATCCTGGTCTTGATCATCAAATCACCAGTCATTCTGGTTTTAAACCCTTTCATACACTTCTGCCCCTCAGGGAAGCATACAATTCAGGCCAGCAACCTGGTTCTCTCCAGTTCCTCCAGAAAACAAGGATAAACTTTTCACCTCTCTGCAGTTCCTCCTGAAAATGAGGATAAACTTTTCACCTATCTGCAGTTCCTCTTGAAAACGAGGATAAACTTTTCGCCTCTCTGCAGTTCCTCCCGAAAACGAGAATAAACTTTTCACCTCTCTGCAGTTCCTCCCGAAAACGAGAATAAACTTTTCACACCTCTGCAGTTTATCCTAAATACGGGAATAAACTTTTCATACCCCTGCAGTTTATCCTGAACATGGGAATAAACTTTTCACATCCCTGCAGTTTATCCTAAATACGGGAATAAACTTTTCATATCTCAAGCTTTATCCCCAAGACGGGATTAAACTTTCTCCACACTTAGCTTTATCCCCCTCAGCCTATTAAACTTTCTTTCCCCAGATTCTATCTTCCCTATTTCACATCTATTCCCCATAGCTTAACCTCGTATACATGGATTAAGATCTTCCCCATGGACACCCCCGCATACGGGACCCCCACTTTTCACCATTCGTCTCCGAGGGGCGAACTACGTCAACCTGATCTCCCTGATACCCTGGGGTACGTAGGCAACCATATTCTATATGTCCCGGTCGCAATACAGAAAAATAACAAAAACATTTCTACCCTTTCTTCAAAAAAAACAAAAACAACAAAAATACTTTTACACCCTTCTGCCTTCCATATTCAGCGTTGAACCTCCTACACTAGGTTCGAACTACGCAGACTTGATCTCCTCTTTAATAGGAGTACGTAGGCAACCATTCATGGTGCAGTCTGACCCCTACCAGAATAAGCATACTTGTCACACAGTACTGGGATCAAACTTCAAATTGCCCCACTTCATCAGTTTCAGATCAAAGGGATGGAATTAGCCAGCCTCTTCTCATGAATAGAAGATACGATGACCATCTAAGCTGCGATCTTGCCTCAAAGAGCAATACCAAACCATAAGAGATGGAATTAACTAGGCTTCTCATGAATAGAAGTACTGGCGACCATCTGTAGAGCGGTCAATCTCAGAGAGGAAAAAACTATCATCCTCTCCATTTTTCCATACAGATACCAGTCCCAAGACACCAAAGATGGTAGGGATTTTTAGAAATCAACGATTCATTCTGAAAGATCTTGTGACGTCTCAATGTCCATCTATCAAGGATGAGTTTAGAATGCATCAAGATCAAAAGCCCTGGAGAAACAGGCAAATATCAAGCAAGTGTCAAGGCATAACTAAAAGGGAAGTGAATCAACATATATTTCCCTGCCATATATAAAATACTGTTTGATATATACATCTGTGTTGTACATGACAAAAATGGCTAAGCTAGTCTGTGCAGGAAAATATAAAGCTATCTACGGATCTGTATGTATGAGGACTATCAGACCCAACATAGCGTCCCTCTCTGAAGACGGAGGTAATGCTACAAGCTCCTGTCCAAGGGTATCTACACGAGCTAGCAGATCTGAGGCCAACTACATGGTGGCATAATGTCCACCAATGTAGGCATTCATGTCGGCAAAAGTGACAGCCATCTCGGATCGCACTGAAGTACTATCTGCAATGGCCACATCCCTAGCAGATAAGGCGGCATCCCACTACAAAATCATGGCATCCCTGTCCGATCTAGCCTTATCCCTCTCTAACAGAGCGGCGTCTCTCCCATCAAGAGTCACAACATCGCACCTTTCTAGCCCCGATCTCTCTCATAGGTCATCATATGTAAGCTCGCTTCCAAATGGTGTGTCAATAATCGAGTAACAAAGAAGACTCGGAGTGGGAGAATCTAGTACAAATGTCGGGCAACCAGCAACAAATAACTCAATCTGGGGAATGATGTACCTCTCTATAGCTCATCATCGCTATAATCATGCCTCCTCAGACTCGTGGATAATGCCACAGCCCAATGCAATCTCTGCCTCTATCCATGCCGAATACTCGCAGAACTACCTGATGACCGATGTAAAACTCACCAACTCTCACACGATCCCAACAGTATACAACCCGGATCTGCCCTCCGCCGACAACCGGCAGACGACGCGGTTACCGACTCATCGCCTCAGTATGGATGGAAGTCCCAAACCGGTCAAACCGAACACATCACGGCCAAAGGGTGGTAGGTAATCATGCCCTCAAACCACCAGAGGGAGATAATCCATGCCCGAGTATGAGTAATAAAGTCAGTAGGGTGAGACGAGCCCTCAACACGATTAATATGCCAAACGGATCTCCAATCTCCGCCAGAAATCCAACCAAGATGCAAAGATCTCAGACACTCAGAGGTCGAAAAAGGAGTACGACATGGCTATCTCATGGGTGAAACAAAATCCATGACGTCTCGAAGGTGCCAATCGGTCACGCAAGTGTGACATGAACCACACGTATAAATTTAACCGAATCGCTCAGAATACTCCCCGCCGGATAAGTGCAAAGATATATACCGACCTCAAGGTCTCAGTAATGATCATCTAATAATGGTACGACCTCCTCGAGAGCTCTCACCGCCATGATGACGCCAATGTCTAGCTCATCCATGTACCGCTGCATGTAGTAGCGTATGACAATAAGCATAAAGCAAAGACATCTACACGGGTCAAATGCCAATGATCCTCCGGTGTGGTGAAATCCCTAATGTCGTGCATACCGTCCCTCGAGCCAAACCTGTCAATCAGGAAACGCTGGGATATCGTGTGACCGGATGTAATCTCATCCTGCACCACTCTACGCCTCAAACCTGTGAGAGTCATGAACTATCTACTCATGTCTCCCATCACCATGTGCACGCAAGGTCTGTCCAATGGCAGCATCGTTAAACGTGCGTACTCCTCCAAAGTAGGAGTCATCTCGCAGGTCCCGAAGCGGAATACCTGTCTATCTGATATCTAATGCTCTAGCATGCCCTCTATAAATCATGGAGGAACCTGAAACATTAGTAGGGTTATAGTATGCTTCAATAAATCGTCTACAATCATAATGTCTGATGGTGATATACTATCATACCATGATCGAATACCAACTACCACCGCAGATGGTGGGGTATGATCAATACGGCTAACTGTCGAAGAAGACATCTGTGCATGCCGTGTCATAAGACCATCCATGGGTCAATGCTAAACATCTCTGGATATATACATATGCATAACAATAACATGCATGACACAATAGATGGCAATATGATATAGGGAATGAAAATGTACATGCATTCCTAAGTATATCATCATCTAATACATCTCTGTACAACTAAAATACAGGGAAATGGGATGAAGCTACCCAACAACTAACAGAGGCCTACCAAAAGAGATAACGAGAAATACATCAGAAGAAATTAATAGTGTCAATGTCAACATCATCGATGCTATCCACCTGATGTAACTCCTCCTGAGTCACTGGATCTCTATCTACTGGGATGTCAGGCCTATACAAGGGAGGATCTGTGCCAGCAAAACCAAATGGGTCACCTGAAGGGCCAGCTCCACTGCTGGAAGGATCAAAAGTATCTGCCTCTGAAGGATCTCTGCCCAAGTGCCGAATGAAAAGATGTGATCGGTCCAGCTGCCAAGTCAATCTCTCGATCTGTGTCGCATGAGTCGGATCTTTGACACAGGCTAACCAATCCGTCATCATCACGGATCCTGGAACCATATCCCCCATGAACTGTGTGGCGCAGGTCTGAGCTCCAATGGTGCGAGGGATCCACCAATGCTGGAATATCTCCTGAGAGCAGGGGCCCTCTGACAATGTAAAACCGTCAATCCCCATCAATGGGATGTCAACAATGGGTGACTGCAAGACAGGCTAATAACGCCTGGCAGGAGGCAAGATCGGCATACGAATCTCTCTTGTGGTGCTCCAAATTGCACTCTCTCCTAAATAGAGCTCCCATCCTCCATCGGTGAAGAGAGGAATCCTGCGGGTGGATATAAAGTACTCTACTCCAGTCGGGTACCCATCCTCAAAACCAATTCCCAAATGCTCTCCAGAGTAGGGAATCCACATGATGACATCAGCTGTCAATATCTCCAGCTGCAGGCGATAATGAGTAAAACCCTCAGAAACAGGGACCTCCGCCAGTATGGAATGATGCCATCTCCGTCCTCATGGGTAGGTTTCTAAACCTAACACACTCATAGGACGTAAACAAGGGAGCCTCTCATAAGCCCAAAACTGCCAACACAAAGGCAAAACATCTACTATCACCAACACTTTAACTCAGATATGGAAAAGACAAAAGAAACACTCACCAAAGCGTAAACGGTAAAATCATAACCACGCCTCGGCCAAGCCCTCATCGATCGCACGCGATCCCCCGAGGAAATAGGCAAAGGTATAGAACCCCAATCATACTCTCCCATATGGTCCACGTGTCGAGTGGCGCTAATCGTAGCGAAAAGACACCGTAGAAGAGTTATCTCTATGATAAGCGGCCTCTAACGATCATCGAAACAATCGCCGCGAACGCGATCCCCGACTCTTACATCACCGGTATGGGCTCACTCAATGCCCCACTCATAGCATCTACGCCCAAGGACTCGTATAATAGCCCGCCTTCCTCGAGCGCTTTCACCAAAACTCCCAACAAGGATCTCGACGGCAGTAGGGTAATATCTGCAGCGGCAAGGCACCGGCCCCTCCAAACTCCATGCCATGATAAACCGCCAATCCATCGCCGCCATCATCACCTCACACCCAAAGAAATGAAGTGACCGAAGTCTGGTGGAACCACCGCCGACAATGCCCCGAGGTAACCCTGTGGACAACGACGGGTATAATGGAGAAAACCTCTCAAATCCCCACCACGGACGATCGCTTATAGTCATCATGCAAGGCCCGATACATAGAGTGGATGCTAAACCAATTCCCTCGAGGTCAGTGAAGCCAGAACCTACATCAAATGCGATCAACATCGACTCTCTCGACTCCTCATCAATAGGAAATAAGGAAGATTAACGATCTAATTTCGCACTCGCTTCAAGCAAGGTGTATACGTAACGATGCCTACTCAAGTCACCTGAAATATCCGGGTTTGCCACTTGAATACCGGCAATTCCCCAAGAGAACACGCAAAGCAGAGCCGGAACCTCGAATGGTACATCCTCCTCCTCATCCTCGACATTCGGCACCTCAACCCGAATAGGACGCACTACCCCCTCCGCTAAACGACGAGTTTGTCTCGTAGAAAAACGCTGAGGCTCTTTAACAGCCCTCCCCCGTACACCTAAAGTGGTCCTGTGGGAACTACTCGGCTGATCTGGATCCATAATATCTGGACAGCGAATCTCCAAATCACCTCAAAAAGGGTGTGGTAATTCTATACCTGGAGTATTTTTCAAAATGCATTTCATGATCACATGCATACATGCACTATTTTAACATACATATGCTGTAGAGTTAAAAATGCATAACTGCTCAATGCCCACATTTTGAAAATTTTTGCCATAGTTTCCTTTGAAAAGGGGACTATCCACATAGGCATGACTAGGTGGCCATTCAGTAGCACACCTGTACACAATCATATACACCCTGTATGCATTCATCACATCACAGTGATAATCTGTAAGTGTATTCTAATTACCAAAATTATTTACTAATCTGCCTTTGCTCATTTGTCCTCAAATAGGATAAGAAATGGCAGTAAAAGGTACCAATTTGACTATTTCAAAAGTCAAATTTTTTCACATCATTATGTTTAGCATGGTTAAATACTAACATTTAATATGTTGAATATTTTTATCAAGTCATATCAGCTTGCATATTCACTACTATGTGTCTAAATGCATTTCATGCGATAAGTCATTTTCCAACTGATGTAAATTGGAAAAAAATACATGCATGTGTTACCGTGATGTTGAAGAACGCTTGTACAAAGGATGTAATATGCATAAAGTTGCCCAAACTCAAAGAGATCTGCAGAGAAGCTCTCAGATTTCCTTCGCGGCGCAGCTTGAAAATGACTTATGAAAGCGACCAACCACCTATACATAGTACAATTAGTCAGCAGTCAACTCATGCAGACCGCAGTCCACCGCAGCCCTCCTATATGGGTCCCACACCTGCCTACTCCGCCTTCAGCTTAGAGTTGCAAAAGGAGGTTTCATGTCGAAAAGGCCAAATCAGGAGCAAAAAATGCTACGCGATTGAGCGTAACAACCTGAAAATCTGGTTTTCTGTCGGTCAGAGTTAAACTCCCGTCGTCTCAATGGTATTCACCCGGATGCAGGGTATATGATACCAAGAAGCTCAGCTTTCACCAACCATGCTCGGCAATACCCCACAACGGTCTGATGCCGTCATTCACATGAACATCCCCGGCGGGGGTTACAATGCAAAACCACGAATCATCTGAACATCCCCGACGGGGGTTACAACGTCAAAGTTATCAAGCATCTATGCATCCCCGGCGGGGGTCACCACACAATGCAACCATTGAAACACACATCAATGAAGGTCAAGTAACCTTGACATCATGTCAACCAATGGCAAGTAAATCCATTGGAACAACCTTCCTCGGCAAGGTCGACGACACAATACAACCGGTGATACACACATCAGCGAAGATCAGGCAACCTTGATAACAAACAACTATTGGCAGTAAATCCAACAGTATGAGGGAACATGCCATACACATCCTCGTAATCTGACGCAGCTTCTATCCCCACGCATCTCTCAGACATAAGAGGTACCTCTATGGAGTATAAAGCCGTGTCTCAGGTTCAAGACTTTGGTGTTAGTCCAAACATCAGCATCCTTGAAGACTTGGATGGCATGTCCAAGCCGTCGTTGATTGTCATCCCAACAGGAATTCCTGACAATCATTCATGAATTCTGCATACATTTGCATCATGTTGCTGTACATTGCATCATGATAGTCTTGTTTGCATTTCAAGTGTCTAGGATTCTTTATCCTATCCGTGCATTGCACTACATGGATATGATAAAGAGGGGTATCTGTAGACACTCAAAATTTTCTGCACTCCTATGTAGTAACATTGCAGGAGGGTAGATTCGTCTTTTGGAGATAACCCTAAAAAATAGCTTACAACAAGTCCGGATACTACCGGAAGTTTTGCTCCAACCTGGAACACAAACAGGGAGCATTGGTTCCAAACCCGGAACACACACCAGGCTCGTCATTTCCAATCTAGGAGATAACCCCGAGATGTGCAGATCAAAAGACCCAGAATAACATCGGAGAGGATACCCTGCCTCTACGATGACACCGCGACGTTTCAGCCCAGTCCCAGAGACAACACTGGGAATAGCAGTCCCATCCTTGGTGATAACCCCAATGGATGTTGTCGCAGCTTCCGCCGATAACTCCTAATCGCTTATTTGTTGCAACCACATGCAATCGCCTTCAATCATAGATGACAAAGAGGCACACAAACAAGCAGCCCAATCTCAATCAGAATCGCGAGAGCAACGCTCTGCTTCCGCTTAAACCGACGATAACCCCGATGAGGAGTCACCAACGTCATCTCACAACGCCAACAAGATGATATCGCAGCATACCAACAAGTAGTCCAATCTCAGCTGTAATCCTGAGCAACGTCTACTTTCAGCTCAACCCGGCGATAACCCCGACAAAGAGTCAAACATCATCTTGTTCGTCCAACAAATGACACGTCGTCTCAACATTTCCAACGTACATACATACTACAAATGTCCCGAATAACCGAGGAATGATAATCCCCGAGTGACTATTACGTATGGCAGTACTTCGGTTATAATTTGAAGCTTGAAGACCATGGGCATAAACCCCTCTTCACGACTTCGTACAACCTCTAATCCATGTCATTACATAACTCTCAACACCAGTTGTCTGAAGAAGTATAGATAAGCTTTGTTTGGACGCTAGGATTGAAGTTCTACAAGTTCGATTGGACATTACAAGACGCGCGAGTGCACGTATTACACGAGACAACATGATTCGCCAGTTCTGGGCCTCACTGGCCACCACGGCCACCACAGCAGTGCCACGGTAGACCTGCGGCCATCAGTCTATAAATACAAGGCTTGGGGTCAGCCATTTCAAGAGAGAAATAGAGGAAAAAAGGAGAGGAAGCCCTGTCCATTTAGCTCTGCATACACATCTTTTGAGAGTTTTCTCTTCTTTAAACACTAGTGAGCTTATATATAGATACTTTTTATCTGTCAAAAGCTGAGTGTTCATACATTTGAAGTCAAAGAAGTCTACTTTGGCAGTCCACTGTAAGCCTTCTTATGTTTTAGAAAGCTTCTCTCTTCTGCTATTACACACTGTTGCACACATCGAGAGTCGTGTAAGTGTGTTTGCCTGCATTTTGTCCGTGGTTTTCATTTCATTCATATATATATATATATATATGTATATATTTCTTATATACTTACTAACATTACCGAAGTTATGCCTCGATTGAGCCTGCTTTTCCCCGAGCGCTTATTTGCTTTATATATATATATATATATATATATATATATATATATATATATATATATATATATTATATATATATGAATCGTGGTCGACTCATTCCGATGAGCCCGGATTTTACATTCTATATTTAATTGCTTATATATATATATAATATAACCGCTATTTATATATCTCGATGAGCCCGGATTTTACATCCGTGCATTTACTCACTTTTATATATATATATATATATATATAATTGTTGCTGAATGGACATATCCGATGAGCCCGGATTCACATCCTATATATTTATCGCTTTTATATATATATATATATATATATATATATATATATATATATATATATATACATATATATATTTACATTTCGCACAGTTCGGAGTTCACTTCGTGGCCTTTTACATGCTTTCTTTACGTTTCGTCCGCCAGAGTTTACTTTACTGTATGGTGATCATTTTTTCAAGCTTTATTTGCATTCCGTCTCACCTTGAGTTCACTTCGTGGCGGTGATCGCTTTACAGACTTTTATTCATTTTCCCACCCACCCCCATGGAGAATAATTCATGGCGGTGGATCATGTCCATATATATATATATATATATATATATATATATATATATATATATATATATATATATATATATTTATCGCTTTTATATATATATATCTCTTCATTGCTTTGATTCCCCATGAAGAATAATTCGTGGTGGCTATCATATCAGTATATATATATATATATATATAGCTTATATATATATATAACTGCTTACTGCTTTCCCTATCAATTGTAGTATTTTGTGAGCCTAGGAATCACGTGATCTTACAGATTCGTAATGATGAATCTAGATTCTGCCCCGTGATGGACGCTTTTTTCGTGATGTAATCATTTTGTACATTATTTTGTCAGTATATTATTTTTTCGCAGCAGATGCTTTGCATCTCAAAATAAAAGCAAACAAGTTTTACATTTAATAATAAAATGGAAGTATGAAAAGGTCTCAATTCCTATTGAGCATGTGGTTTGAAAAACCTCTTTACAAAACTTCATTGTTATATCTTGTGGTTAAAACTGGATTTTTCTAAATAAAATTCAAACCCTTGTATATAGGTGCGAACGAGGCCTCGCACTACTTCCAAATAATTGCACATTGATCCACACACACACACATTCATATAACAATTTCTTTGAAAAGTGGCGGTCACCGTGGCAACACGGATGTCGGGGGGTGCCTAACACCTTCCCTCCGCATAATCAAGCCCCCGAACCCTTAATGAATCTCTCGCTTAGCAAGTTGTCAATGTGCAAACCTTTTCATTAATACAGTGCAACCAAATTAAAAACACCAACTGGCGACTCTTAAAGTCAAAAAGTCAACATTATACATGTCGGACCTTTTTCACTTGTTTTTTCAAACAAATCTCACATTAACATGAGAACACCAAAGAACAAGTAACGAAAAGGGACAGTAAAAAATCACAACGTCGATAGGAGTTTATGGCTTGGAAATCCTATATAAGGTATATACAGATTTTTGATGAGTGATTTGATCATTGGTGATGAAATCTTATGAGTATGGCATTTTTGAATGATTAAATGCATTATTTGATAAAGTGTAAACAATTAAAATAAATTATTTATAAGTTTAAGAAATGATTAAAATATTATTATAATATTAATGATATTAGATTATGAGATTATTAAGTGATTGATAATATTTGGATAAATTTAAAGTCTTTAATATTTATCCTTGATTTCGTTTGATTAATGCTTATATCATTGTCGTCATCCTCGTGCTTATATTGTGATGAAAGTCATCTTTGGCTTACGTGCATAGATGGACTGTTGATTATTCATTTTACAGTTGTATATCTTTGACTTACGTGCAAAGATGGACTGTTGATTATTGGTTTTACAGTTGTATATCTTTGGCTTACGTGCAAAGATGGACTTTTGATTATTGGTTTTATAGTTGTATATCTTTGGCTTACGTACAAAGATGGATTGTTGATTATTGGTTTTACAGTTGTATATCTTTGGCTTACGTGCAAAGATGAACTATTGATTGATGAGTATCTTTGGCTTATGTGCATAGATGAACTATTTATTGGTATGATTATGACCAAGGATCATTCGGATAATCATGACCCGTAATGTTATAGATGATGTGGTAAAAGTCATCATTGGCCGTGTAGTGCATTGATGGACGAGCTATTAGTATGATTATAACCAGGATTATTCAAAGATAATCATGACCATTAATGATTACATGAATATCCTCGGTCGTAGTAGTGCGGGATGATTCGATGATGTGGATTATTTATTAAGCTGAGTCTCAGTGATAAAATATTGATTATACACTTTTAATTTGTAAAAGATAGTAGATATCATACTCTACTTGACTCTTCTAAAATACAGTTGTATGTCTTTGGCATGTAGTGCAAAAATGAATTGTTAGTGAATATCTTTGGCCGTAGTGCAAAGATGAATTTATTAGTATGATTATGAGCAGAAATTTTGATTTGGTATAACCATGATTTTTGATATTTTGGGTGAAGATAGGTGATGAAAATTATCTTCGTCCTGGGTGCGAAGAGGAATTTAGAATCACAATTATGATTATGAGTTATTCATATGATTGTGGACAGGAATTGTTGATTGATGTTACAGGAATAAAATATTATTGGTGGACTTTTAACATGGAGAAGATAATAGACCTGATGGTCAATTTGACACTTCTAATAGATTGCTCGTTGCGCTGCAACTATGGTTGAAAAGTTTTATCATCTACCATATGTTCTAAATCTCTGATTTATTACTGATGAAGGCTATTGATAATTTAATTATCTTTAGTCATGATATTCTTTACTGGGCTAGTTGTGCTCACCCTTTTTGCTTCCAATTCCTTTCAGGTAATAAGAGTGTAGCTGGTTCGAGCGGGGGTAACAGGAGAATAGAACGATGGTCTATAGCTGTTGAGGTTCTCCCTAAATAGTATGGAAATAATTTTATTGAGAACTTTAGATAAGTGTGTCGTATTGTATATGTCATTTGATATTTAATTTTGGTAAACGGAATAGGGTGAGGTGAACCCAACTTTGGAAGGGCGTTTTTTCCACTATCATACAAGATGTCTAATGACAGACGACTTCGTGTTATCATAAGACAGGGTTGTGCACATCCACTTGCTGAGTATATCTACGAGCACTACCTATATAATCTTGGAGTTTATTTGAAATATAATTTTCACTTGGAGACAATGGAGATATTTATATGTCAATAGAAGACTCACAATTGGAAAGAAGATGATAGTAATCTTCTTGTTTTTCTTTGGGGACTTTTGGGTCAACCGAGGATAATTCTGTGGACATATGATATCTATCATAACCTAGACGCATGGCCTCCCATGTACGAAGGTTCCCTTGAGTATTTTCCAAAAATTTTAATTTTCAAAATAGTTATTGACTGTACCTTTATGTAAGGTACCATTGTAAGGTCTTGTGGTCAAGGCACCACGAGAGTTATATATATTTTTATTAAAACTCATAGCTTATCTGTTGTCGTACTCTGTACGACAGTTCAACAGTTGTATAAACGAAGTTTATATTTGATTTTTATAGTGTGATATTTGGCGACTCAAAATGGGTGATGTATACCTATTTTGGGGGCGTCACAGAGCTAGTGAAGCAATTCTATTCCAATACAATAATAGGTTATGGGCTTCTGTCCACAAAGGTCAAAGGAGCAAGTCTGAAGATAAGGGCATCAGACATCAACCAATGTCTTGGGTTTCCCAACCAAGGTCTGATAAACCTCAACGAAGTTGACATTAAAGAAGGCAAGAGGTTAATGTGTTACAAAAGGAACGTAAATATGAAGGATATGAAGAAGAAGGAGTTTCCTGAAGAATTTGAATTTCTGGCAAAGATTACAGGAAAATGTATCTTGTTCAAAGACACCGCATATGATACTGTAAGTGATCTACAACTGAGAGTCATGATTGCAATCATCATGAAGCAGCAGATGAACTTCGGAGCCCTACTAGTCAATTGGCTGACCAAATGGGTGGAGAAGGCTGAGATGAAGATGTCTACAGATAAACCCCTGACAAAAGATTTTCATGGAAGACTGTTGAGTATTGTGCTGAAGAAGAAACTGGAAAGCAAGATAAAAGGATGATGAGGGAGAAATACTGAACGTTCACAAAGTGATGTCCCCACGGCTGTTTATAAACTGGAAGAAAAATCCCAAGGAAAATAAGAGGCTAATAACAACCGGGAGCAGCAGCAAGGTCTCTGTCGTACTCTGCACGACAGTTCAATAGTTGTATAAATGAAGTTTTTATTTGATTTTTATAGTGTGATATCTGGCGACTCAGAATGGGTGATGTATACCTATTTTGCGGGCATCACAAATGGTATCAGAGCTTAGGGATATGGTCCCTGACGGAGATATGAGTATAGAACTAGGAGGGGAGAGACGAGTAATATACTTCGCTAGTGTGTGACTTACCTAAGCCAAAAAAATTTTACTTGATATGTTGACAATTTGTGATATGTCAATTGACCTTTATTTTGAAGATGTATTCTAGAATAATATTTGAAATACAGGAGATAAGCAATGGGAAAATCATGATACAGAGGATATAACTGGGAAAGTACAATCCGAAAGGAAAGCAAGGTATTCTCATCTCTTCGAATACTAGGTACGTACGTAAATTTCGAGGGATAAATTTCATAAGGAAGGGAGATTGTGAGATCCCGAAATTATGAAATGAAAGTATTCAATTTTCTTATAATTATTATGTTATTTAGTAAATGGTTAAATTGATAAAGGTTAAAGTTAAGGGTGATATTTGAAAATTTTGCAAAGTAAGCAAGTTGTTATTCGTTGTGTCGGGGAATATTCGATTGGTCGGGGAATATTCATTTTCACAGAGAATATTCGTACGACGGCACAATCATTGGTGGACCCCACAACGGAAGTATTTTCGTAGTAAAAAAATGACAGAATTATCGTTTTATAAAAATAACGCAGAAAGTGTTACCGTTAAAACTGTTGAACTACCCGGTAGTAAAAGTACAGTAATACACGTGGTTGCATAGTAGCACACGGTATTGATTATTGATGCTTACGTAAGAAGTCACCATTATACTCAATTATTGCTACAATAATTGTTTGCATCATATCTCTCATATTATTGATTCAATTATTGTCACAGTATCATCTGCATAATATATATTATTAAATCAATAATTGAGACGGTAAAGTTATTCATATTATTATTTGCAATATTGACAATGTCTAGAAGTTCAGTCAAAGAGAGGTTTGGTCACCTAATTGCGCGCCAATAAGGAGAAATCTTTATCGTAAAGCCCCCTCTTTCTTGGGAACGACCTGGTTGTTAAATATGGTGAGTTATAATATTAATGATGAATAAGTTTGTGCTGATTAAAGATGAAATTGATAGTTCCATTGTATGGGAATTATTAGTGTTAGTGGAAATTGACATCTATTTTGATAAGAATTGATGTCTGGAGGTTATATTGACCAATCGAGTAATTAACCGGATAAATGAGTAATTAATTACTATTGATTTACATGATTATAACTAATTGTTCACATGTGTGTACTATTGATTCACATTCATTTACTATTAGGAGAGTTGGTGTAAGATTGATAATACTTGCATGACTAAGTTAAAAATGGAGGTATAGATGGAGGTACTATACTGTAATTCGTATTTTCACATGTCTAGAACTATTGATTCACATGATTTACTATTAGGGGAGGTGGTGAAAGTTTGATAATACTTGCAAGACTAAATTAAAAAGGAAGAAAAATATGAAGGTATTATACTGTAATACTTCGAGCCCCAAAATGTGCAATTATTGAAACTATATTTTCCTATAAATAGAAGCTCTTTCCTTCATTATTTTTCACCAATTAACTAAAGCTATAGAGCAATTATTATAGAGGAATTATAGAGAGAGAAGCTATGGAGAGAAAGAAGAAGCGAAGTCTGCTACTTCAGTATTCTAGTATTCAGTCTTCTTCCGAGGTAAGGAATATTATTATTAGGTTATCTGTTGTTGAACTCTGCACGACAGTTCAACAGTTGTATAAATGATGTTTATATTTGATTTTTATAGTGTGATATCTGGCGACTCAGAATGGGTGATGTATACCAATTTTGGGGGCGTCACAGAGCTAGTGAAGCAATTCTATTCCAATACAACAATAGGTTATGGGCTTCTATCCACAAAGGTCAAATGAGTAAGTCTGAAGATAAGGGCATCAGACATCAACCAATGTCTTGGGTTTCCCAACCAAGGTCTGATAAACCTCAACGAAGTTGACATTAAAGAAGGCAAGAGGTTAATGCGTTATAAAAGGAACGTAAATATGAAGGATATGAAGAAGAAGGAGTTTCCTGAAGAATTTGAATTTCTGGCAGAGATTACAGGAAAATGTATCTTGTGCAAAGACACCGCACATGATACTGTGAGTGATCTACAACTGAGAGTCATGAATGCAATCATCATGAAGCAGCAGATGAACTTCGAAGCCCTACTAGTCGATTGACTGACCAAATGGGGGAGAAGGCTGAGATGAAGAAGTCTACAGATAAACCCTTGATAAAGGATTTTCATGGAAGACTGTTGAGTATTGTGCTGAAGAAGAAACTGGAAAACAAGATAAAGGATGATGAGGGAGAACCACTGAACATTTACAAAGTGATGTCCCCACAGTTGTTTATAAACTGGAAGAAAAATCCCAAGGAAAACAAGAGGCTAGTAACAACTGGGAGCAGCAGCAAGGTCTCTGTCAAGAAGAGGAAGGCACGAGAAGTGGAAAGCTATCAATCTGATGACTCTGTACCGGTAGCAGCCACACCAGAAAAGAAGAAGTCCAAGGGTGTGAAGAAAATAGAGGCTCCACCAAGAAGTCTGTCCACTAACAACAAGGAAGCAGGAGAAGAAAATGTCTCAATTACTGATACCCCAAAAAGAAGAAGGAGTAACAGACTACTCCAAGAGCCACCCAAAAAGAAATCAAAGGTGATGAAGAAGTCAGTTCCAGTTCCCCAAGAAAGTCCATCCAACAAAGAAGAGGACGTAGAGTCAGAAGATGGGAAGGGAACTGAAAGCTCTAAGATTGAACCCTCAAAGAGCAAGTCCAACAATGAAGAAAAAGCTGAGTCTTTAAAGGAAACAGCCAACTACGATGGTGAAGAAGAATATGCAAGCCCTATGGCTAACTCTCAGAGCATCCACTCTGATGACAAAGAAAGGTTGCAAGTTGACACAAATGCACCTCCTACTGCAAATGCTTCAACAATCTCCAAAGATGTTGAGTCTGAAAAAGAAGGACCCGCTCCTACTGATGATAAATATCAAGAAAGCTTATCTAATGATTCAAAGGCTTCACATTATGAAGAAGAAGAAATGTATGTCTCTCCAATAGCTGAACCTCCAATGAGAAGAAAGAGCAACAAACTGCTGGCTAAATCTGTCGTAAGGAAGCAAGGTGAACACTCTACTGCAATCATTGAAGTCAGTGATTATGAGCCGGACTCCGAGGGAGAAGATGCTGGAGAAGGAACTAATGATGAAAACCAGCATGAAGAATTCTCTGATGAATCAGATGAAAGAAGTCAGAATGATACAAGCTCAGAAGGTGAAGAAATGGAAAAAGATTCGAGTTCTGCAAATCAGAAATCAGAGGAACCAACAGACGATCCTGTTCTCTCTCTAGCAAGAATTAGAAGAAGAATAGTGATGGAAGTTTTTGATGAACCACCAGCTGAACCAGCAGCAAGATGGATACGTTATGGGAATGAACAAATCCGAGTTGTAAGAATGACAACAGATGAGTGGATGCCTTGGTTAAAGGTGTATACTGATAAAGATGAGAGCTACTTCAGCTGGTGTTACTCAACGTTTCTGAACTTGGAGCTGTTATCTCAAAACTATCCAAGAGTAAAGGAGTTTTCAACTAAGATGATCAATGAACAACCTCATTACAAAGTCTATCGACATGCTAAAAACCACTACATTCCCTACGATTGTAGAGTGGGGTCTGATGGCAGAAGGATCATGCCCAAGGAGATGATCGTAGAGTCCTCTCACTCTACCACTGAAGATGATCAAGTTCAGGATGAGAAGCTTCCCTCCGCCCAAAAATAGTTGTCTGATATTACTTCATCCTCCAATAATGATTGGCACTCAACGATTTATTAGATTCTCACTACTTTCGAAAATCTGTTCAAGAATGGAAATCGTGGAGTCCAGTATAGTGATCAACAAGAAACTGCCAAATTAAATGACCAAACACCTATGGAGTAGGAGTTAGTGAAGAATTCTGATGAGTTGGTTGAGAAGATATCCATCATCTCTAAAGAGGCAAAGATGTTGATAGAAGTAAGAGAAAATGCGGTTCAAGACAGACTCCAAGCCACAATGTCTGATATATCTCTCAAAATCAAAGAGAAAGATCAAATCTATCTGAAGGCTATAAATGAACAGAAGGCAGAAGCTCTACGAGCACAGAAGGCCAATGAAGAGCAAATCCAAGCCCTCTCTGACAAGATTGACAATCTGAATTAGTATTTCTCTCTACAACTTGAGCTGAGCCAACAAGAACTCAAGATTAAGGTTGGTAACTCATCTTACTTGATGGAACAACTTATGTCCAATATGGAGCATCTTTCACAAGTGATTAATGACAAAAAGGGGGAGAAAAAGAGGTATAGAAAGAGGCATTCAAGGAAGAGCAAGGAGAGCAGAAGAAAAGAAAACAAGAAGTCCAAGAGAAAGGCACAGAAGAAGACAGCAGCTGCAGAAGAAGAATCATCATCTGAGGGGGAGCCAGAGGATGATGATCCTATGAATAAAGAGTTTGAGGGTGAGCCAAATAAAGAAGAAGATCATGAGCCTAAGGGGGAGCAAAGAAAAGAAATGAAGTCACCATCCAGGGGGAGCAGGAGCAAAAAGATCAAGCAGAAAAGTAGCTAATTAACAGACATCCTGGAAACACTTATGAAGCCAAAAAGGTACATCTCTACCTAGTTAAGTATGTTCTGGATCCAGGATGTTAAGCGTCATAAGTTTATGTAATTCCATATTATTATCAATGATATTCATAATTGTTTATTTTAGAAATACAGCTGCTCACTGTATATAAAATTCATTCATATCATGCATATGCACTTATTTTTTTTGTCATAATCAAATAGGAGGAGATTGTTAGGAATAAGCACTTATATATGAATTGATTATGATATAAATGAATGAATATTCAAATATGCTTGCATTAAGAAAAGCTATAAAGTCCTTTGATAGATAATAGGAACATATGTACAAGGACTTAGAATGAATTGATCAAATATGTTAGGTTGATCCTACATAAGCAAAACAGCTTTGTAAAGTCCTTAAAAAGAAATGATGTGTGACGCCCCCAAAATAGGTATACAACACCCATTCTGAGTCGCCAAAATACATGGTACAGAAAAAAACTACAACTTCATTATTATAATTGTCGTGCAAAATACGACAACACATACTGTGAGTTTAAATACAAATATTATCTTCTAGATAATATCCACAACCAAATAAGTCCTCATTACATTTATTAATACACTATTTTACAAAATAGTGAGGACTACTAAAATATCTATCTTGAATCATCATTCCATACTCCGGCTAGTCCCTGCTAAATTCTCACCTCCTGAGAAGAAAAATGGAACAACAAGGAAAAGGGTGAGCTCAACTAGCCCAGTAAAGAATATTATGACTAAGATAATATACAACAAATTATCATTAGTCCTCAATAGGGAAAAATCTGATAGAATATAATAGACAACAAGTTTTAGATCAACAAATGCAGCGGAAACAGCAATCCATTAGAAGAGTCAAGTAGAGAATGAGTTCTACTATCTTCAAATATTTAAAAGTTCATCATCAATATTTTATCCCTGTAACAAAAATCAATATATCTTGAATCAAATATTCATCTTTACACTACAGGCCAAAGATATTCATTTATATCACCAGTAGGTCATGTTCATCTCAACACCTGTTCATCTTTGCACTACGGGCCAAAGATATTCATCAATTAATCATTCATCTTTGCACTACAGGCCAAAGATATTCATCAAGTATCACCATTAAGGACTGAGGATGATGAAAAACATTTTAGAGAACGAATCCAGTAAGACAGAAAGATAAATATTAGGGATTCGTATTTCTGTTTATCCAAATTCAATAATACTCCATACTAACCAAGTGTGAAGTAGAATTCACAAATAAAGATCAAAACATGGATACAATCAAAGATAGTAACCATAAAAGATATCTAGAAGAAAAAGAGAAAATTTCATTTTTCGGGTGAATAGTACCGTATTTGTGAATAGTGTTGTATACGTGAATAGTAACCCCGACACAAAAAGGTAGAAATTCCACAAGAAAAATCATACTTCGTGAACAATACTCGTGAATAGTGTCGTATTCGTGAATAGTGCCGTATACGTGAATAGTACTGTATACGTGAATAGTAACCCCGACACAAAAAGTTTCAAATTTGATAAAAAGTTCAACCAATATGTTAGCATAATGATATTGAAGAAAATAATATCATTTGCGAAAGAAATAACATCCCTTACCTCAAAATAACCGTACTTCTTACTGAATTTCGGATATAAAGCCGACAGAAACTTGAACAGAATAGCAACTCTCAAAGTATCTAAATACTCACAAAAATACGCTCGACAATATAGAGAGAGAAAATGTGACGCCCCCAAAATTAGGTATTCCTCACCCATTTTGAGTCGCCAAATACATGGTACAAAATACAAATACAAACTTAATTATACAAATGTCGTGTAACATACGACAATACATAAACTGAGAGTTCTAATAGGAATATTGTCATCTAGACAATATCCATACTCAAGGAGTCCTCATTACATTTATTGTCACACTATTTAACAGAATAGTGAGGACTACTAATGCTATCTTCTAGACCATCACTCCTTTCCCCGACTCGTCCCAGCTATATTTTCATTTCCTGAAGAGAACATTGAAAGAAAGGGTGAGCTCAACTAGCCCAGTAAGAAATATTATGACTAAGATAATGCAGAATAAATTATCAATAGTCTTCAACAATGTTAAACTGATAAAATATAATAGACATCAAGTTTAAGCTGCAATGGATCAAGCAATTCATTAGAAGAGTCAAGTAGAGAATAAAACCTACTATCTTCTATGATTTAAAATGTTTTCATCAACTTTTATCGCTAAGACTCGACTTTAATAAATAAACCACATCATCGAATCATCCTAGCACTACGTGCCAAGGATATTCATTAAATCATCAACTAAATGACTATACCGAATAATCCCTGGTCATAATCATATCAAAAACTGTCCATCAATGTATTACAGGCCACTGAGGACTTTTACCACATCACTTATAACATCACAATTCACGATTATACCAAATGATCCATGAAAAGATACTGGATGAAGCGCAAATATCAAGGATATTCCACTAATTTCATGGAGTATAGAATTCAAAACTCTAACCAACTGAGTATAATAAAGAATATATGAAACTGCAAATAGATTTTCACCGCCATGCAGTAATCCACGTATACAGATCATTTCCATAATTTAATAAGGAATGAATACAAAGGATTATTCACCATGCATGTGGTAATCCACATGTATGTGTTATTCCAACAAAATAATAAAGAATGGAATAACAAAAGACATCACCACGATGCGATAGAGACCGCGATGCATGAAAGTTATTCTCAATGTAATAATAAATGCGAATAATAAATATGGAACCGTATCGTGAAATTCACATTCACCGAAGGATATTTTAATAGAATAATATATCCAAATAATAAATATGGAACCGAATCGTGAAATTCACAATCGAAGCGATATATTAAACGTAATAATAAATGCGAAATAATAAATATGGAACCAGTGTCGTGAAAATTCAATTCACGCAAGCGGGATATTCCGATAGAATAATAAATGAGGAATAATAAAAGAAGATCACCAAGTATTGGGTAAAACCGCATATATGGTCATTCCACCAAGTATAGGTAAACTCACAATACATCTGAGTTATTCCAATGTAATAATAAAGAATTGAATAACAAAAGAAGATCACCATGTATAGGGTATGTCACACGTATACAAGTTATTCCAATGAGAATAATAAGGAATGGAATAATGTAAGTTCTCTTCATGAATAAGAAAGAATAACACCCCTTACCTTAGAAGAAACTGGATATTGGAATAGAAAGGAAGCAGACTTCTCTTCTTCTTTCTCTCTATAGATTTTCTCTCTATAGCTTCTCTCTATAATTTCTCTCTATAACAATGGCTCTAAAGCTTTGGTGAATTGGTGAGAAATGTAGAAGAATGAGCTTCTATTTATAGGTAAACATAGTTTCGATAATTGCACGTTTTGGGGCTCGAAAAATTACAGTACCATACCTCCAACTTTTCTATCATTTTTAATTCAGACATCCAAGTATTATCAAACTTACACCAACTCCCCTAATAATAAATCATGTGAATCAATAGTAAAATCATGTGACTCAATAGTAAATCATTAAAAAATTAATTATAGTATAATACATCCATCTATACCTCCATTTTTAACTTAGTCATGCAAGTATTATCAATCTTGCACCAACTCCCCTAATAGTAACAAGAATGTGAATCAATAGTATAACATGTGAACAAATAGTTATAATCATGTGAAATAATAGCAATCAATTGCTCATTTATCCGGTTAAATACCCGATTGGTCAATATAACCTCCAGGCATCAATTTTTATCGAAATAAATGTCGATTTTCACTAACACAAATAATTCCAACATAATGAAACTATTTTTATCAAAAATATAAATTTTGAAATTTCAAAGTTTGACTTTTCCCGAAAAAGTTAACTGTTAACTTTTTGACCAAATAGTGAATCTCGGAAAATTTTATGTTTATAGGCTATTTTTACTAATTTCATAGTTCCGGAATCAAATATCACGTCCGCGTCTCCAAATTCAACTCCGAACACAACTTCAATTGTTAATTACATTCATCATTAATATTATAACTCATGAATAGTAACTCGTGAATAGTACTCCGACACGAAAAGTGTCCCAAATACCCGAGTGAACAATACTAGAGTGAATAGTAATTTAGGTGAATAGTAACCCGTAAATAGTAATTCGTGAATAGTATTCCGACAAGAAAAGTATCCTAAATACCCGAGTGAATAATACTAGAGTGAATAGTAACCGAGTATTTTATGACAACTTGTCTACTTTAAAAAAATTTCAAATATGACCCTTAACTTTAAACTTTTATTAATTTAACTATTTATCAAAATAGAAAAATTGAATACTTTTATTTCATAAAATTCGGGGTCTCACAGAAAACTTATGTTTCTGGTGTGATTTTCAATTCTAACTTAAACACCTATTTATAGAAAAATGCTAGAACGCCAAAGGAGACTAAAATAATAAATTATTATTATTTTTCTTTTCTTCTCCTATGCCTCCTCCACCAACTGATCAGCCACCAACTTGGAACAAGAAAATTCAGCAGCCCACATGTGTTAAAACACAAGTGGGTCCCACCCCATTTTTAATTAAAATCATTTTATTTCCCAAAACTTTAATAATTCATAGAAAATAGCCCATTTATCAAAAAAATACGAATTTTATGTCCATTTCACACAAAATTGAATTCTCTACAACTTTACAGAAGAAAGTTTTTCCAAATTCCAAACCAAAAATATTCAAAATCCACAAACGGATGATTTTAAACACAGTTTCAACACCTTTTAAAATTCATAACAAATCATGCGTTAATTTTCAACGGTTCAAAATTTGTGGATATATTCTCAACTCATATATGTATAACATATCCAAAAATCATAACGATCTAACGGTCAGATTAAAATTATAAGTCATGCAATAGAGCTTTAAGAACACCGAAATCCGACAAAATACTGATAAAATACCTCAACATTAATTCCTTCATTTATAACCACATAAAATAAATAAATCCATCATTTATATCCACATCAAATAAATATTTCCTTATCATATAAATCAATAATTAATTATTCATAAATAATATTACAGAATCACATTTATGACAACCAAGTCGTTCCCAAGAAAGAGGGGGCTTTCCAATAAGGATTTCTCCTTACTGGCGCGCAATTAGATGACCTAACCTCTCCTTGATGAACTTTCTAGACATTGCCAATAATGCTATCTAATAATATTATTCAAATAATATGAATTATTGATCCGATAATAGAAATATCATGCAAAGGACAATTATTGAAAACAATAATATAAAATATCAACGCAAAGAATTATTGAACCAATAAAATAAAATATTGAGCGATAATTATCAGAATAATTATTGAGTAGTGCCTTCACGTACGTAAGGATCAATAATTTAAAATACATGCGGTAATACCGGTAAAGCTATCGTGCTGACAACGCGTATTATTGTATTTTAACCACCAGGTAATCCAACAGTGTTTAACGGTAACAACTACGCCGTTATTTATAAAAACGCATACTTGTCGTTTTCCTTCATCCAACCATTTTCCGTTATGGGGCCCAATTAATGGTCACTACTGCCTTTACGAATATTCCCAACAAAGAAGAATATTCCACGACCAAACAAATATTCCCCAACAAAAATGAATATTTTAATAACCACTTATTTATTTTGTAAAATTTGTACATTTCATCCATAACCAAAGTATTATATCAAATTACCACCTTATTAATCAAGAATAATAATTAGAGGGAATTCGATTTTATTTATAAAAAGTTGGGGTCTTACAACCTCCCCTCCTTATAAAATTTCGTCCTCAAAATTAACGTACGTACCTGGTGTATCGAAAAGGTGAGGATACCTCATTTTCATTTCTGACTCCAACTCCCATGTTCAATAGCATGGTTCCTCCACAAAACTTTAACTTGTGGTATAATCTTGGTGCGTAGGACATGCTCTTTCCTATCCAATATCTTAACAGGTACCTCTTCGTATGTTAAATCTTCGGCTATCTAATCTGGTTCTAACGCAATAATGTGGTTCAGATCTTTCACATATTTACGAAGCATAGATATGTGAAAAACATTATGAACACGAGACATGTTTGGAGGTAACGCGAGTCTATAGGCCACATTTCCTACTCGGTCAAGAATCTAAAATGGACCAATAAATCGTGAATTGAGCTTTCCTCTCTTTCCAAATCTTGTAACTCCCTTCCATGGAGCAACACGTAATAGTACATGATCCCCAATACCAAATTCCACGTCCTTACGATGAAGATCGGCATAACTCTTTTGTCGATCCTGTGCCATTTGTATACGTTGTCGAATCATTTGGATCTTTTGTGTGGTCATACGTACCAACTCTGGTCCCAACAATGTTGCTTCTCCCACCTCATCCCAGCATACTAGAGAATGACATTTTCATCCATACAGCGCCTCAAATGGAGCCATGCCAATACTCGCTTGATAACTGTTGTTGTAGGAGAATTCCACCAATGGTAAATACTTATCCCAACTCCCTTTGATATCAAGGACACAAAGTCTTAATAGATCTTCAAGAGTTTGAATAGTCCTCTCTGATTGTCCATCCGTTTGAGGATGGTATGCCGAACTGAATCGTAAATCAATGCCCATAGATTTCTACAAGCTAACCCAAAATCGTGAAGTGAATCTTGGGTCACGATCCAAAACTATGGATACTGGCATGCCATGCAATCTCACAATCTCATTCACGTACATACTAGCAAGACGTTCAAGGGAATAAGTTTCTTGTATAGGTAAGAAGTGGGCAGACTGGGTTAATCTATCAATAATAACCCAAATTGCATCAATTCCTTGAGAAACCTTGGGAAGACCCGTAACGAAATCTATAGTAATGTGTTCCCACTTCTATTCCAGAATCTCAAGTGGTTGCAATGGACCTTTTGGCACTTGATGTTCTACCTTTACACGTTGACAAGTTAAACACCTCGAGATAAACTCTGCGATCTCTCTCTTCATATTGTTCCACCAGAATGTATGTCGAATAACATGAAACATTTTGGTACTCCTAGGATGGATTGCGAAAGGGGTGTTATGTGCCTCCATCATAATTCTATGCTTTAAGTCAGAATCGTTCGGAACGCAAAGTCTGGAGTTGACTCGAAGTATTCCTTCTTCATCGATTCTTGCTTCTGGAATAGTACCTTCTTGCACTTTCTTCTTCATACGCATTAGCCCCAGGTCCGTAGCTTGAGCAGCTTTAACTTTATCGATTAAAGCCGGTTCTACTCGTATATTCGTCATCATCACATTGGTCCCTGGAGTCTTAAATTCTATCTCCATCCTTTGCAAGTCATATAAAATGGGTCTTTGCGTTGACAATATTGCACTCGTACCCGCATATGATCTTCTACTCAATGCGTCAGCTACTACGTCCGCTCTTCCCACGATGATATTGAATGGCACGATCGTAATCTTCAACAGCTCGAGCCAACGTCTTTGGCGCATGATACGTTCATTTTAAGTAAAGAAATATTTGAGGGTTTAAGAAATAGGTTTTGTACTAGGGTCAATACAGAATTCGATTTCATGCTCTAGGGGTAGGCTAGGAAGTCATCAGGATTACGTCAAGAAATTTATTAACGATAGAAATATCATTCAAAACTGTGACTCTCATCCAAGACTTGGATAACACGTCACATTGATACCTAACAACTTGCCATCATCATTCACAACGTCTCCTACGAAAAGTCTGGCTTCGGTGCATTCCAAACAAGGAAGTCAACAACGAAAGGATCGGGCTCTTTACTTATGGCTTGATATGATAATGATTGACTTTAGTAGTTTGGTTACTTTGAATTCGCATAACAGGTTGGTTAGGAGTATGAATACTAACAACCTTGCAAAAAAAACATGATGAGTAGTTAACCAATCGATTCCTAAAATCACATCAAAGGCAAGTATTTTCAAAGATATACAATCGACAGGTAACGTGAAAGTGTTGATTTAAACAAGATTTATAAATAGTGGAGGTAACGAAGGTTTCTCCCAACTAAGTTTAAACAGATATATCAAAGTCTAACTTCACCAGAGTTAACTTCAAACATTGAACACAACTAGGTGAAATAAAAGAGTGAGTAGAGTCGGTATCTAACACGGTATAGACTTCACTAGAGTTTATGATAAGCTTACTCGTGATAACTTCATTTGGGTTCCTCACTTGTTGGGAAGTCATGACAACCGCTCTCCTTTGAACTACCCGGCTTTGACTTGTCTGGGGTAGCATTTGGTGTCGTCACTATCGTTGGAATTGAATTTTCTATAAGGCATATTCTACCTTCAACTACTTCATCGTACTCCTGATTCATGATCTGAATCATCAATCTTCGATCCATATCGAATTGAGATTGACCGCTCTGTACAAGGTAATTTAAAACTCGATGTTGGGTTCTTCCAATTGCTGTCCAAAAAGATAAATGTATATCATCTATTTAAGCCTTTTTGGATCGGACGTCTCTTTCTACAATATCAACATGTCGTGCGACTTTTTCCCACGCATCCTTCATTCTCACTCGTTCAATTGTTTCTTCTTTCAGGTGATCTTTGATATTTGAATTCTCAGATTTCAACTTTAATATCTTACACTCTGCCAAAGCGTGATTTTGTTCGAGCATCACATATAGGGTAAAATAATTTTGAATTGTTGTATCCCTTTGTTCCACGACCGTTTGCCGTTCTTCAACCTGTTCTTCTAGCTCACGAATACGATCTCGCAGTTCTACATTTTGATCAAAAATTTCTTCTAATAAATTCTCCTCAGGTTCCACTTCTTCCTCACTCTCAGCTGCTACCTCTGCGACTAGCTCGGGTGCAACTATTAATTCTTCCCTCACCACATGGATATCTCTAATTCCTTCTTCGCCTGATATTACATTATCCTGGTGGGTGATTAGAGGTGTATCCACGGTCTCATTCACTCCATTGTTGACATTTTCAACTGTCATCTTAAATACTGTCATAAAAAAGGGTTAATTAAACAAATTAACATGTCACATAATATTCCTATATTATGACCGACCAACAAATAAGCTTAGGTAGGACACACTAGCAAAGGGTTTACTCATCTCTCCCCTCCTAGTTCTATTCCCCGATCTCCGCCAGAGATCATATTCCTAAGCTCTGATACCAACTGTGACGCCCCCAAAATAGGTATACAACATGCATTCTGAGTCGCCAAAATACATGGTACAGAAAAAAACTACAACTTCATTATTACAATTGTCGTGCAAAATACGACAACACATACTGTGAGTTTAAAGACAAATATTGACTTCTAGACAATATCCACAACCAAATAAGTCCTCATTACATTTATTAATACACTATTTTACAAAATAGTGAGGACTACTAAAATAGCTATCTTGAATCATCATTCCATACCCCGGCTAGTCCCTGCTAAATTCTCACCTCCTAAGAAGAAAAATGGAACAACAAGGAAAAGGGTGAGCTCAACTAGCCCAGTAAAGAATATTATGACTAAGATAATATACAACAAATTATCATTAGTCCTCAATAGGGAAAAATCTGATAGAATATAATAGACAACAAGTTTTAGATCAACAAATACAGCGGAAACATCAATCCATTAGAAGAGTCAAGTAGAGAATGAGTTCTACTATCTTCTAATATTTAAAAGTTCATCATCAATATTTTATCCTTGTAACAACAATCAATATATCTTGAATCAAATATTCATCTTTGCACTACAGGCCAAAGATATTCATTTATATCACCAGTAGGTCATGTTCATCTCAACACCTGTTCATCTTTGCACTACGGGCCAAAAATATTCATCAATTAATCATTCATCTTTGCACTACAGGCCAAAGATATTCATCAAGTATCACCTTTAAGGACTGAGGATGATGAAAAACATTTTAGAGAACGAATCTAGTAAGACAGAAGGACAAATATTAGGGATTCGTATTTCGGTTTATCCAAATTCAATAATACTCCATACTAACCAAGTGTGAAATAGAATTCGCAAATAAAGATCAAAACATGGATACAATCAAAGATAGTAACCATAAAAGATATCTGGAAGAAAAAGAGAAAATTTCATTTTTCTAATGAATAATCATAGTATTTGTGAATAAAGTCGATATCGTGAATAATTAGTGTCGTATACGTGAATAGTAACCCCGACACAAAAAGGTAGAAATTCCACAAGAAAAATCATACTTCGTAAACAATACTCGTGAATAGTGTCGTATTCGTGAATAGTGTCATATACGTGAATAGTACCGTATGCGTGAATAGTAACCCCGACACAAAAAGTTCCAAATTTGATAAAAAGTTCAACCAATATGTTGGCATAATGATATTGAAGAAAATAATATCATTTGCGAAAGAAATAACATCCCTTACCTCCAAATAACCGTACTTCTGACTGAATTTCGGATATAAAGCCGACAGAAACTTGAACAGAATAGAAACTCTCAAAGTATCTAAATACTCACAAAAATACGCTCGACAATATAGAGGGAGAAAACTTATGTTTCTGGTGTGATTTTCAATTCTAACTTAAGCACCTATTTATAGAAAAATTCTAGAACGCCAAAGGAGACTAAAATAATAAATTATTATTATTTTTCTTTTCTTCTCCTACGCCTCCTCCACCAACTGATCAGACACTAACTTGGAACAAGAAAATTTAGCAGCCCACATGTGATAAAACACAAGTGGGTCCCACCCCATTTTTAATTAAAATCATTTTATTTCCCAAAACTTCAATAATTCATAGAAAATAGCCCGTTTATCAGAAAAATACGAATTTTATGTTCATTTCACACAAAATCGAATTCTCTACAACTTTACAGAAGAAAGTTTTTCCAAATTCCAGACCAAAAATATTCGAAATCCACAAACGGATGATTTTAAACACAGTTTCAACACCTTTTAAAATTCATAACAAATCATGCGTTAATTTTCAACGGTTCAAAATTTGTGAATATATTCTCAACTCATATATGTATAACATATCCAAAAATCACAACGATCCAACGGTTGGATTAAAATTATAAGTCATGCAATAGAGCTTTAAGAACACCGAAATCCGACAATACTGATAAAACACCTCAACATTAATTCCTTCATTTATAACCACATAAAATAAATAAATCCATCATTTATATCCACATCAAATAAATATTTCTTTATCATATAAATCAATAATTAATTATTCACAAATAATATTACAGAATCACATTTATGACAACCAGGCCGTTCCCAGGAAAGAGGGGGCTTTCCAATAAGGATTTCTCCTTACTGGCGCGGAATTAGATAACCTAACCTCTCCTTGACAGAACTTTCTAGACATTGCCAATAATGCTATCTAATAATATTATTCAAATAATATGAATTATTGATCTGATAATGGAAATCTTGTGCGCGTTGACAATTATTGAACAACAATAATATAAAATATCAACGCAACAATTATTGAACCAATAAAATAAAATATTGAACAGTAATTACTGTAACAATTATTGAGTAGTGCCTTCTTACGTAAGGATAAATAATTTAAAATATCTTTATGCGATACCGTATGCTTCTTTATGCAACAACGCCATTCATCGTATTTTAACCACCGAATAATCCAACGGTGTTTAACAAAGAATAACTACGCCTGCAGTTATTTATAAAAACACATACTTGTCGTTTTCCTTCATCCAACCATTTTCTGTTATGGAGCCCACCAATGGCTGCGTCGTCGTACGAATATTCCCCGACAGCAAGAATATTCCATGACCAAACGAATATTCCCCGACAAAAATGAATATTTTAATAACCACTTGTTTATTTTGTAAAATTTGCACATTTCATCCATAACCAAAGTATTATATCAAATTACCACCTTATTAATCAAGAATAATAATTAGAGGGAATTCGCTTTTATTTATAAAAAGTTGGGGTCTTACATGATGTACAAGGACTATAAATATAGAATGATTGAGCTTGTTAGGTTGATCTTATAATGTAATAGATAGGCTTGTCTGATCGTCGAGCACTGCACCAAAAATCGTAGTCTGCCAGGAGAGTCAAGGAAAACTCGAGAGCTATCAAGGCAGAATCGTAGTCTGCAAGATAGTATATCTCGGAGTTCGTAGACATCCAGGAGATACGAGGAAGGATCATAGTGTGTCGAGAAGAACATCCTCGAAGCCATAGTCTGCTGAGGATGTCATGTTCAGAATCGTAGAGACAGCCTATCTAAGAGCCGACCGAGCATCTGTAGAAGCCAAGTCAAGAATCATAGACCACACTCAGAGTCGTAGAGTCTACTGATCATATAAGAGGCAGAGATCATAGTCGAGCCAGATCAGATGAAGACAGCAAGCTCAAGGACAAAGATCGTAGAGTGTCAACATCTGATCTTGGAATCATAGTGTCTGCATAACCAAAGCTAAAATCATAGAGTGCAGAACTAAGGCTTCAACAGACGTGCTCACAACGCCAAGGCAGAATAGTAGAGCAAATATAATTCTCAACAATTGAGCACTCCCAGAATATCCAAAGGAACGAAGCCTCTTGTTGATACTGCAAAGATACATCCCACCTAAAAGAAACCAGATAGCACTCAACGAATGGCATGTAAGCTAACAGAAGATCTAAGCACCAACCCAATCAACATACAGATTGAGTTGTGAAGCCATTTAAGATGAAGTCTTCCACAAGTTGATCAGAAGAAGACTTCAGTCAAAGAAACTGACTAAGGAAAGTCAGCAAGTGCAGTAGTTATCAAGTGAACAGAAGACAACAATCTTGAAAATAACCAGGATCGTAGTGTTTGCCAAACAAAGAAGGAACTGATGGAGTGTGCACAGAGATACTGGTCAGCCTATGAAGAACAAGGCTAAAGTGATTAAGTATTGGGTCAGTCCATTGATGATAAGTGAACAGGAGATTACAAGGAGAAAGAGAGCTGGACATGCCACATATCTGAAGTGTCTTGCTATTCAGAAAAGGCCATAACAAGGAACAAGCCATCAGTGTCTAAGATCAGTCTAGGCAAATAGAAGAGTTGAAGCACTACACAAGTGAAGAAAGAAGTGTTCTACATCGAAGATCCAATGAACACTCTTCATGATCATAGTGTTGTCTCAATCAGTCAATGAGCAACATTCAACAAGACACACTACGATCAGGTTCAAGAATATGCATCAGAATCGTAGAGTTCGATCATCTGAAGATTGAAGCATTGGCAACGGTTTAATCTGATGGGGTAGGTGAAACAGTAGACTGCAGTGTCAGAAAGTTAAAAAAGGGGATGTCATGTCACATCTGTAGTCTACATCAAATAACTAGAGATCTGCGAAGCAATTCAAATAGCTCCCAACGACTACATTACAACGGGAAGGTTGTGAAGGAGTATAAATCAACAAGAGCTTCAAAGATCAAAAGTTGCTGAAGTTGCTGAGGTTGGAGAGATGGTGGACTTATCAAAATAACGTAAAATAGTGAGTGACCAATGAAGGTCCAAAAGCTCACTCTAAGATCCACCAAGAAAGCTTGGAGATGAACACAGTAAGAAGTAGAAGTGAGAGTTCTACTACAAGAAGAGTGTTCTAAACTGCCAAGTGAAAGAAGGGCATCAATCTCATCTTGATATCTATCATGGGAAAACTCTAAGTAGCAGAGAGAAGAGCTTACAGTCATCTTAGCAAGTCCGTTATGAGAAGGCATCAAGTATCAAAGAAGAAGATCACCAACGTCATCATGATGTCAAGCATGAAAAATTTTCTAAGTTCCTAACAGAAGAGCCTACAATCATCTTAGAAACTTATCATGTGCAACCATCAAGTATTAAGAAGAATAATCTTCACTGCAGTTCAACAAGGAATCATCAGAAGAGGTTGAGTATCTGAAAAAGCTGAGCATCATGTAACACTCAACTGCACCTCAAGGATGATCACGTCAAGCTGCTAAACATTCAGAGATGAAGAGCTTAAAAGACATCTTAGCAGCACCTCCAACAAACAAACAACAAACATCAACAAGAAGTCAGGGCCTGAAGGGTCCTTATCTGGAGGGACTAAATAAAGTTCCAAGCTTGCTGGGCTTGAAGAGTTCCTAGGGAACTAAAGGAGTTTCAAGGCTGCTGGCCTTGAAGAGTTCTAAGTGAACTGAAGTTCCAAAGCTGTTGGCTTTGAAGGAATCTTAGTGATTCAGGGTGCTGCCCTTCCTTAGTGGAAATCCTGCTAGTTGAAAGCAGAAGAGAGGATTAGAAGCTTGAGTCTCTGAACCACTTAAAATCCCTTGTGTCATTTACTTTATGTCATTTACATTATGTACCTAATTGCTATAACAGCTATGTATATATTAACTGCTTACAACTTAACTAACTCTAAGAACAATGTATATATGATTATGAATATATCAATGAAGGAGATCTTTTACTTATTCCGCTGTGCTTGAAAAGATTCTTATGTTTGTCATATGTTAATTCATTAGCAATACAAAATAAAAGAGAAAAGTATTTGAAAATTAAAAGGATCTATTCAACCCCCCTTCTAGATCTATTGTGTGCCTACTAGGAACTAACACCCTTCTTTTCTGGGAATGATCTAGTTGTTAATATTGTGAGTTATAATATTAATGATGAATGTTATTAAAAATGTGTTTTGTGAAGCCAAGTGAATTGAGATAAATAGAGGGATATTTTATGAAGTATTTGTTATAAATTATGCTTATTATATGGACCCCCCACTTACCTATTTTTTAAAATAATTGATAGAAAGTTATTAGAGTATATATATATATATATATATATATATATATATATATATATATATAACAGGATAAAGAGCATTTCCTTAAATAGCATTCTTCCTTAAATAGCACTCCTTTATTAAAATCAAGCGTGCTTTTAGAGTCTTTTAAAGAGAGTGGTCCCACTTGCTTTCCTTTTATTTATAAAAATGCCACTCACACTACCCACTTTTTTTTTAAAAAGACTCCAAAACGCATTTAGTTTTAATAAATAAGTGCTATTTAAGGAGGAATGTTATTTAAGGAGAATGCTTCTTGATCCTCATATATATATATATATATATATATATATATATATATATATATATATATAAGTTTTGTTTTATTAGATTATAAATAGAATATATTATATTTTATTTAAAGTTTTTATTTTATTAGAATATTTTATTACATAATAATGAATAGTAAAAATTAAATTTTAGAAAATTTTCGCCGGTTGAGCGCCCGTGATGTTTTTACTGTGCGTCCGTGATTTTATTTTCTAAATAGTATCCTTCCAATCTCCTATAAATAGGATGCTTAGTTTAGAATTGAAAATCACACCTGAATCAGAGAATTCTTCTTCTATAATATTGAGTGTATTTCTTTATAGTTTAAGAAAGTTTTGAGCGTAGAAACTAGTATTAGTTTTCTTCAAGAATATTCCCGCCCTACCAGTCAAAAATACTCTCCTTTTAAGGTAAGGGATATTATTTTTGTTCAATATTCGTATGAAATAATATTTTCTTCCATACTCTGTAGTATGTAAGTAATATTATTTCGTTTCAGATTCTGAATTCTACACTCATTTTGTTAAAGTATTACTTCTATACTCCTTAAAATTAGTGAAATATCCTTGAAATTTGCGCTTCATCTAGTATCGTTTTACAAGGATATTTTTCTCAACATTCTTGTTAAAGTTTAATTTTTTTATGCTTGAGTACTATTCATGGGGTACTATTCACGAAGTACTATTTACGGGGTACTATTCATGGTAAAAATTGATTTCTTTTCTGTCCAAATTATTTTTAATACAATATTATTCTTGAATTTTACTCCACAAAGCAGTATCATGTTGATAATTTGGACATTATTGAATTCTGGATAAACTGAATTATAAATCTTTAAAATTTATCATTTGTTTTTATTTAATTGAATTCTTATATCATTGTTATCAACCTTGTGAGACCCTAGATTTTATAAATAAAGATTTAAATTTTTTGAAATATTTTTTTAATATTATGGTGTGGATTTTGTGAGACCCCAGATTTTATGAATAAATATTTAATTTTCTCGAAATACTTTTTTTATATTATGGTGTGGATTTGATATAATGTTATAGTTGTGTGTAGTATTTATAAATTTTACAAAGTATGCAAGTTGTTATATAATATTCGATTGGTCGGTGAATATTCGTTTTAGCAGGAAATATTGGTACAATGGCGCAATCATTGGTGGACCCCACAACGGAATTATTGTCGAATTAAGAAAACGACAAAAATATTTTTATGAAAATAACGACGAAAGTTTTACCGTTAAAACTGTTGAACTACTTTCGGGTAGTAAAAGTAAATACGATGTCTGCGTGGTTTGCGTAGTAGCATATACAGTATATTGATTATTGATGCTTACGTGATAAAACACTCGGTTTTGTTTAATTATTACTCTCGATGGTTGTTGCATAGTATCTCACATTATTTGATTCAATTATTGTTGATTTATACGTTTTGTTTTATTAGTATTATTAACTTAATAAAATGCGAAACATCTTTTATATAAAATGTAATACTTTATTAAAGTTATTCTATAAATAGAATATATTATATTTTATTATGCATAGTGTTTGCATAGTGCCTGCATAGTGTTTGCATAGTAAAAATCTTTTTATATAAATAGAATATATTATATTTTATTTAAAAGATTTTGCTTTAAATATGGACCGTCAGATTAAAGTAAATCAGTTTGGACCGTTCATGAGTTAGTTACTATGCAGTCCATTCTTCCATAAATAGAAGCTCATTCCTTCATTATTTTCTTACGAATTCACTGAAACTCTAGAGAGAGAAAATTATAGAGAGAAAGAAGAAGAGAAGTCTTCTAACTTTCTTTTCCTATATCTAATTTCTTTTACGGTAAGGAATATTATTCTTTTGTATTCAAGAATAGAACTTCTATTATTCCATTTCTTTATTATTACATTGGAATAACTTTTGTATCTGTGAGCAACCCTATACTTGGTGACATTCTTCTATTATTACATCTTTACTTATTCCGTTGGAACATCCATATACGTGATATATGTGCCGGATCTGGTTCATTTTAATTATTCATTCATTACATTAGAATATCATGTATACATCTTATCTGTGGGACTGGTTCCGCTTTTTAATTATTCATTCATTCTGTTGAAATATCATGTATACATGCTATATCGTGGGACTGGTTCCGTTTTAATTATTCATTCATTACATTGGAATATCACATGCATCATGCTATATCTGTGGGACTGGTTCCGTTTTAATTATTTATTATTCTATTGGAACATCCTGTCGGTGTGAATTTCACCTGACCTGGTTCCGTTATTATTATTCTGTTGGAATAACCTGTCTATGTGAATACCGCATGTATGGTGATTTCTTTTGTTATTCCATTCTCTATTATACTCAGTTGGTTAAAGTTTTGACTTCTATACTCCATGAAATTAGTGGAATATCCTTGATATTTGTGCT
Source organism: Panax quinquefolius (assembly GCA_020205615.1). Classification (NCBI taxonomy): domain Eukaryota; kingdom Viridiplantae; phylum Streptophyta; class Magnoliopsida; order Apiales; family Araliaceae; genus Panax; species Panax quinquefolius. The sequence goes on from CM035157.1 coordinate 19,403,364, forward strand.
TCATTCATTATCTTTTTATGGAAATATTCTTCTGAGCATTCTTGAATTTTACACCACGAAACAGTATATTGTTGACAATTTGGACATTATTAGTTCCTGGACAAATTAATTCTTGAAGTTGTTTTATTGAATTCTTATATCATTGTCATCATCCTCACGTTTATATTTTGTTGAAAGTCATCTGTGGCCTGTAGTGCATAGTTGGACTTGGTATGATTATGACCAGGGATTATTCGGTATAATCATGACCGTAATGTTACAAATGATGTGAAATCATTGGCCCGTAGTGCATTGATGGACAGTTTTTGGTATGATTATGGCTATGGATTCTCTTCGGCCAAGGGAGCAAAGATGAATTGTTTTATGGCATGATCATAACCGTTGATGAAAACACGATTATCTTTGGCCCGTAGTGCATGGATAATTTGTGGTCGTGATACTAAAGAATATCCTTAGCCGTAGTGCAGGGGTGATTCAATGATGTGGATTATTTATTAAGCTGAGTCCCAGCGATAAAAGTGATAAAAAAACCTTTTAAATCATAAAAGATAGTATATTTTATTCTCTACTTGACTCTTTTAATGGATTGCTTATTTTCGCTGCAGTTTTTGATCTAAAACTTGTTGTCTATTATTTTCTATCAGTTGTTATACTGTTGAAGGCTAAGGATAATTTATTCTGCATTATCTTAGTCATAATATTTCTTGCTGGGCTAGTTGACCTCATCCTTTCTTTCACTGTTCTCCTCAGGAAATGAGAACGTAGCTGGGACAAATCGGGGAACGGAGTGATTGTCCAGATGATAGTATTAGCTAATAGTCCTCACTATTCTGTTAAATAGTGTGACAATAAATGTAATGAGGACTTATTTCTGTTTGAATACTGTCTAGAAGACAATATTCGAGTTAAAACTAACAGTATGTATTTTGTCGTACTTTACAAGACTGTTGTATAATTCGTTTGTATTTGTATTCAGTACCATGTAAGTGGCGACTCAGAATAGGTGATGTATACCGAATTTTGGGGGCATCACAGATTTGATATAATGTTATAGTTGTGGGTAGTATTTGAAAATTTTGCAAAGTACGCAAGTTGTTATATAATATTCGATTGGTCGGGGAATATTCGTTAAAACAGGGAATATCCGTACGACGGTACAATCATTGGTGGACCCCATAACGGAATTATTGTCGGATTGAGAAAACGACAAAAATATTTTTATGAAAATAACGGCGGAAGTTTTACCGTTAAAACTGTTGAACTACTCAGTAGTAAAAGTACAGTAATACACGTGGTTGCATAGTAGCACACGGTATTGATTATTGATGCTTACGTGAGAAAACACTCAGTATTGTTCAATTATTACTATAGTAGTTGCTGCATAGTATCTCACGTTATTTGATTCAATTATTGTTGATTTATAAGTTTTATTTTATTAGTATTATTAACGTAATAAAATGAAAAAAACTTTTATATAAAATGTAAATACTTTTATAAAGTTATTACGTTTTATTAGGCTAATAGTAAAATCTTTTATATAAAAATGCAATACTTTTATAAAGTTATTCATTTTATTAGACAATAATTAGATTATATTATATTTTATTATGCATAGTATTTGCATAGTGCCTGTATAGTGTTTGCATAGTAAAATCTTTTATAAAGTTATTTGTTTTATTAGATTATAAATAGAATATATTATATTTTATTTAAAAGATTTTGCTTTAAATATGGACCGTCAGATTAGTGTAAATCAATCTGGACCGTTCATGAATTAGTTACTATGCAGTCCATTCTTCTATAAATAGAAGCTTATTCTTTCATTATTTTCTAACGAATTCACTGAAACTCTAGAGAGAGAAAACTATAGAGAGAAAGAAGAAGAGTATTCTGCTACTTCACTACTTCTATTTTCAGTTTCTTTTCCGGTAAGGGATATTATTTGTTGTACCCGTATGGGGTGTTATTCTTTCTTATTCATGAAGAGAACTTCGGTTATTCCATTCTTTATTATTCTGTTGGAATAACCTGTATACGCGGCATACCCTATAGATAACTTGTATAAGCGGCATACCCTATACTTGGTGAAATCCTTATGTTATTCCATTCTTATTTATTCTATTGGAATAATCTGTATACGTGGACTCCCCTATACTTGGTGAAATCCTTATATTATTCCGTCTTTATATTCTCATTTAATATCCTCGCTTGGATTAATAATTTCACGACACAGTTCCATTATTTATTATTCGCATTTAATATTCTCATTTAAATATCACATGGGTGTGAATTTCACCTGACCTGGTTCCATTATTTATTATTTTGTATTTATTATTCTATTGGAATAACCTATCTATGCGAAGTACCGCATGCATGGTGATTTCTGTTGTTATTCCATTCTTTATTATTCTGTTGGAATAACCTGTCTATGTGAAGTACCGCATGCATGGTGATTTCTGTTGTTATTATATTCTTTATTTATACTCAGTTGGTTAATGTTTTAACTTTTACACTCCATGAAATTAGTAGAATATCCTTGATATTTGCGCTTCATCCAATATCATTTCATGGAAATATTCTTCTGAGCATTCTTGAATTTTACACCACAAAACAGTATCTTGTTGACAATTTGGACATTATTGGTTCCTAGATAAATTAATTCTTGAAGTTGTTTTATTAAATTATTATATCATTGTCATCATCCTCATGTTTATATTTTGTTGAAAGTCAGTTGTGGCCTGTAGTGCATAGATGGACTTGGTATGATTATGACTAGGGATTATTCGGTATAATCATGACCGTAATGTTACAAATGATGTGGTAAAAGTCATCTGTGGCCTATAGTGCATAGATGGACTTGGTGTGATTATGACCAGGGATTATTCGGTATAATCATAACCGTAATGTTACAAATAATGTGGAAAAAGTCCTCATTGGCCCGTAATGCATTGATGGACAATTTTTGGTATGATCATGGCTATGGATTCTCTTCGGCCGTTGGAGCAAAGATGAATTATTTTATGGCATGATTAGGATCGTTGATGAAAATACGATTATCTTTGGCCCGTAGTGCATGGATAATTTGTGGTCGTGATACTAAAGAATATCCTTGGTCGTAGTGCAGGGGTGATTCGATGATGTGGATTATTTATTAAGCTGAGTCCCAGCGATAAAAATGATGAAAAATCTTTTAAATCATAAAAGATAGTAGATTTTATTCTCTACTTGACTCTTTTAATGGATTGCTTGTTCTACTGTAGTTAAACTTAATGTCTATTATATTTTATCAGTTTAACAATGTTAAATACTAATGATAATTTATTCTGCATTATCTTAGTCATAATATTTCTTACTGGGCTAGTTGAGTTCACCCTTTCTTTCACTGTTCTATTCAGGAAATGAGAAAGTAGCAGGGACTACTCGGGGAACGGAGTGATGGTCCAGATGATAGCATTAGTAGTCCTCACTATTCTATGAAATAGTGTGATAATATTTGTAATGAGGACTCCATTGTGTTTGAATACTGTCTAGAAGACAATATTCGTTTCAAAATTCCTAGCTATGTTTTGTCGTATGTTACACGACAGTTGTATAATTAAGTTTGTAGTTGTATTTTGTACTGTATATCTGGCGACCCAAGATGGGTGATGTATACCTATCGTGGGGGGCGTCACAAACCTTGTGCTTATATTGTGATGAAAGTCATCTTTGGCCCGTAGTGCATAGATGGACTATTGATTGGTATGATTATGACCAGGGATTATTTAGTATAATCATGACCTGTAATGTTACAAATGATATGGTAAAAGTTCTCATTGCCCCATAGGGCATTGATGGACAGTTGTGTTAGTTCCCAGTAGGCACAATATAGATCTAGAAGGGGGGGTTGAATAGATCCTTGAATTTCAAATACTTTTCTTGTTTATTTTGCATTGCTCATTTAGTAGCATATGACAAATATAAGAATCTTTTTCAAGCACAGCGAAATAAGTAAAAGATCCCCTTCATTGACATAATCATAATCATACATACATTGTTCGTAGAGTTAGTTCAGTGGTAAGTGGTTAAAACATACATAGCAGTTATAGCAGTTAATATACATAATGTAAATGACATAAAGTAAAAGACACAATGGGTTTTAAGTGGTTCAGAAACTCAAGCTCCTAATCCACTCTTTTGCTTTTCAACTAGCGAGATTTCCACTAAGGAAGGCGGCACCTCAATCACTAAGATTCCTTCAAGGCCGGCAGCCTTGGGACTTCAGTTCACTAAGAACTCTTCAAGGCCAGCAGCCTTGGAACTCCTCTAGTTCCCTAGGAACTCTTCAAGCCCAACAGGCTTGGAACTTTATTTAGTCCCTCTGGACAAGGACCCCTCAGGCCCTGGCTTCTTGTTGTTGAGTTATTTGTTTGTTAGAGTTGGTCTTTGAAATTTCTAAGATGTCTTTATGCTCTCGAACATCTTACATGATTAGCGACTTGGCGTGATCATCCTTGAAGTGCAGTTGAGTGTTGCATGATGCTCAGCTTCTTCAGTTACTCAACCACTTCTGATGATCCCTTGATGAACTGCCTTGAAGATCATTCTTCTTGATACTTGATGAATGCACATGATGGGTTTCTAAGATGACTATAAGCCCTTCTGCTAGGTACTTAGAAACTTTCTCATGCTTGACACCATGATGGCGTTGGTGATCTTCTTTCTTGATACTTGATGCCTTCTCATGATGGACTTCCTAAGATGACTGTAGACTCTTCTCTCTAGTACTTAGAGTCTTCCCATAATGGACATCAAGATGACATGTTGCTCTTCTTTCTCTCGGCAGTTCAAAACACTCTTCTACTAGTAGAACTCTCACTTCTACATTATAGAACTCTCACTTCTACTTCTTTCTTTTTCTGTCTCTAAGTGTTCTTGGTGGATCGTAGAGTGAGCCTTCGGACCTTCATTGGTCACTCACTATTTTACGTTGGTTAGATCAGTCCACCATTTCTCCAAACTCAGCAACTCCAGCAGCCTTCGATCTTTGAAGCTCTTGCTGATTTATACTCCTTCCCAATCCTTCCGTTGGAAAGTAGCCGTTGAAAGCTATTCAAATATCTTCACAGATCTCGAAATGATCGAGGTAGATCTGCAGATGTGACATGTCATACTTTTCCGACCTAATCGCGATTCTACTATTTCACCCACTCAAATCGAGATGTCACTTTAATGTCTTGGGAAGGTCGAAGACTCTATTTCCTCCTTCTGATTTCTTGATCAAAGGTTATCCTTTTGCATCGATTCTCTCAATAAGCTCTTGTCCGAATATTACCCTTCGATTGAGCGGGTTGCGATGCTTCCGGTCTTGACTATTCGAACTTTACGATTCTGATGCATGTCTACATGGACTTGATCGTAGTGTCTTGTTGACTGGTAGAGACAACACTACGATCTTGAAGAGTGTTGATTGGATCTTCAATGTAGAACACTTCTTCCTTCTCTTGTGCAGTGCCTCATTACTTCAGTTTTCTTTGGTCGTTCTTGAATCTTGTGTCTTGACTCCTTGCTCTGGCCCCTTCTGAATAACAAGACATCTCAGATTTGTAGTATGCTCAGTTCGCTTTCTCCTTGTGATCTCTCGTTCACTTATCATCAATGGACTGACCCATACTTAATCACTTTAGCCTTGTTGTTCAGAAGCTAACTAATATCTTTTTGTATACTCCATCAGTTTCTTCTTTGTTTGGCAAACACTACGATCTTGATCATCTTCAAGATCGTTGTCTTCTGTCTGCTTGATAGCAACTGCACTTGCTAACTTTCCTTAGTCAGTTACAGAAGTCTTCTTCTGATCTCCTTGTGAAAGACTTCATCTCGAATGGCTTCACAACCCAATCTTGATGTTGATTGGGTTGGTGCTTAGATCTTCTGTTAGCTTGTATGTCATTCGTTGAGTGCCCTCTGATTTCCTTGGTGAGATGTATCTTTGCATTACCAATCAGAGGCTTCATTCCTTTGGATATTCTGGGAATGCTCATATGTTGAGAATCGTATTTGCTCTACGATTCTTCCTTGGCTTTGTGAGCACATCTGTTGAGGTCTTAGTTCTGCACTCTACGATTCAGCTTTAGCTGTGCAGACACTACGACTCCGAGATCTGATCTTGACACTCTACAATTTCTATCGTTGTGCTTGTTGTCTTCATCTGATCTTGCTCGACTACGATCTCTACCTCTTATACGGTCAGTAGACTCTACGACTCTGAGTGTAGTCTACGATTCTTGGCTTTTGCAGGTGCTTGGTCGACTCGTAGGCAGGCTATCTCTACGATTCTGAACATGACTTCCTCAGCAGGCTATGGCTTCAAGGAAGTACTTCTCGACACACTACGATCCTTCCTCGTCTCTCCTGGCAGTTTACGAACTCCGAGATCTACTATCTTGTAGACTACGATTCTGCCTCGATAGCTCTCGAGTTATCCTTGACTTTCCTGGCAGACTATGATTTCTAGTGTAGTGCTCGACGATCAGACAAGCCTATCTATTACATCATTAGATCAACCTAACATGCTTGATCTTTCTATATTTATAGTCCTTGTACATCATTTCTTTTTAAGGACTTTACAAAGCTATTTTACTTGTGTAGGATCAACCTAACATATTTGATCAATTCATTCTAAGTCCTTGTACATATGTTTCTATACTCTATCAAAGGACTTTATAGCTTTTATTAATGCAAGCATACTTGCATATTCATTCATATATATATATATATATATATATATATATATATATATATATATATATATATATGTGTGTGTGTGTGTGTGTGTGTGTGTGTGTGTGTGAAACCCCGAGTTTTATGAATAAAGATTTAATTTTCTCAAATAATTTTTTATATTATGGTGTGGATTTGATATAATGTTATAGTTGTGGGTAATATTTATAAATTTTGCAAAGTACACAAGTTGTCATATTATATTCGATTGCTCTGAAATATTCTTTTTTTAGGGAATATCCGTCTGACGGTACAATCATTGTGGACCCTACAATGTAATTATTATCGATTGAGAAAACGACAAAAAAATATTTTTATAAAAATAACGGTGGAAGTTTTATCGTTAAAGCTGAACTACTCGGTAGTAAAAAAATGCGATGTACGCTAGTGGTTGCATAGTAGCAACGGTATTGATTATTGATGCTTTACGTGAGAAAACACTCGGTTTTGTTTAATTATTACTACGATGGTTCTTTGCATAGTATCTCACGTTATTTGATTCAATTATTGTTGATTTATAAGTTTTGTTTTATTAGTATTATTAGCGTAATAAAACGAAAAAAACTTTTATATAAAACAAAATACTTTTATAAAGTTATTCGTTTTATTAGGCTAATAGTAAAATCTTTTTATATAAAAAGCAGAATACTTTTATAAAGTTATTCGTTTTATTAGACAATAATTAGAATATATTATATTTTATTATGCATAGTATTTGCATAGTGCCTGCATAGTGTTTGCATAGTAAAATCTTTTATAAAGTTATTTGTTTTATTAGATTATAAATAGAATATATTATATTTTATTTAAAAGATTTTGCTTTAAATATGGATAGTCAGATTAAAATAAATCAATCTAGACTGTTCTGAGTTAGTTACTATGCAGTCCATTTTTCTATAAATAGAAGCTCATTCCTTCATTATTTTCTTACGAATTCACTGAAACTCTAGAGAGAGAAACTTATAGAGAGAAAGAAGAAGAGAAGTCTTCTAACTTTCTTTTCCTATATCTAATTTCTTTTACGGTAAGGAATATTATTCTTTTGTATTCAAGAATAGAACTTCTATTATTCCATTTCTTTATTATTCTGTTGGAATAACTTTATATCTGTGAACCCCTATACTTGGTGACATTCTTCTATTATTCATGTCTTTACTATTCCGTTGGAACATCACATACATGCTTTATCTATGGGATCGGTTTCTGTTTTAATTATTCATTCATTACATTAGAATATCATGTATATGTATTTATCTGTGGGACTGGTTCCGTTTTAATTATTCATTCATTCTGTTGAAATATCATGTCTGTGCTATACGTCGGACCTGGTTCCGTTTTAATTATTCATTCATTACATTTGGAATATCACATATGCATCTTATACTGTGGGACTCGGTTCCGCTTTTAATTATTTATTATTCTATTGGAACATCCTGTCGGTGTGAATTTCACCTGACCTGGTTCCGTTATTATTATTCTGTTGGAATAACCTGTCTATGTGAATACCGCATGTATGGTGATTTCTTTTGTTATTCCATTCTTTATTATACTCAGTTGGTTAAAGTTTTGACTTCTATACTCCATGAAATTAGTGGAATATCCTTGATATTTGCACTTCATCCAATATCTTTTTATAGAAATATTCTTCTGAGCATTCTTGAATTTTACACCACAAAACAGTATCTTGTGGACAATTTGGACATTATTAGTTCCTGGACAAATTAATTCTTGAACTTGTTTTATTGAATTCATATATCATTGTCATCATCCTCATGTTTATATTATGTTGAAAGTCATCTGTGGCCTATAGTGCATAGTTGGACTTGGTATGATTATGACCAGGGATTATTCGGTATAATCATGACCGTAATGTTACAAATGATGTGGAAAAAGTCCTCATTGGCACATGAGTGCATTGATGGACGCTTTTGGTATGATTATGGCTATGGATTCTCTTCGGCCAAGAGTGCAAAGATGAATTGTTTTATGGCATGATCAGGACCGTTGATGAAAACACGATTATCTTTGGCCCGTAGTGCATGGATAATTTATGGTCGTGACCCTAAAGAATATATTTGGCCGTAGTGCAGGGATGATTCGATGATGTGGATTATTTATTAAAATTTGAGTCCCAATGATAAAAGTGATGAAAACCTTTTAAATCTTAAAAGATAGTAGATTTTATTCTCTACTTGACTCTTTTAATGGATTGCTTATTTCATTGCAGCTTTTGATCTAAAGCGTGTTGTCTATTATATTCTATCGGTTGTTATCTTTGTTGAAGGCTAAGGATAATTTATTACGTATTATCTTAGTCATAATATTTCTTGGGCTAGTTGAGCTCACCCTTTTCTTTCACCGTTCTCTTGAGAAATGAGAATATAGGCATGACCAGTCGGGGAGCGGTGTGACATTCAAATGATAGCATTAGTAGTCCTCACTATTACATTAGATAGTGTGACAATAAATGTATTGAGGACTTATTTGTGTTTGAATCTTGCCTAGATGACAATATTGAGTTAAAACTCATTGTATATATTTTGTCGATTCGTATCTTGCATTTGTTGTATAATTAGTTTGTATTTGTATTCGCATTACCATATAAGTGGCGACTTCGAATAGGTGATGTATACCTAATTTTGGGGCGTCGCGGTTGGTATCAAAGCTTAGGATATGATCCTGGTGAGGTGTGAGACAAGAACTAGGAGGGAGAGCGGGGAATTCCTTATTTAGTATGACTACCTAAGTTTATTTGTTATTTAATTATTTGGTGAGAGTATAGGGATAATATGTGATATATTAATTAACCCTTGTTTTGTGACAGTGTTTGCGAATGACATCTGAAAATATTGAGATAAGCAATGAAGCACATGAGACCGTTGAGTCAGCTCAACCAAAAGGTAAATAGGAATATCATTCACATGCTTATTCCTGACAATCTCCTCCTATTTGATTATGACAAAAATAATAAGTGCATAAGCATGTTATGAATGAATCTTTTATACAGTGAGCAGCTGTATTTCTAAAATAGATAATTATACATGTGAAACCCCAGATTTTATGAATAAAGATTTAATTTTCTCGAAATAATTTTTTTTTATATTATGGTGTGGATTTGATATAATGTTATAGTTGTGGGTAGTATTTATAAATTTTACAAAGTAAGCAAGTTGTTATAAAATATTCGATTGGTCAGGGAATATTTTTTTTATCGAGGAATATCCGTACGACGGTACAATCATTGGTGGACCCCATAACAAAATTATTGTCGGATTGAAAAAATAACAAAAATATTTTTATGAAAATAACGGCGGAAATTTTACCGTTAAAACTGTTGAACTACTCGGTAGTAAAAGTACAGTAAAACGCGTGGTTGCATAGTAGCACACGGTATTGATTATTGATGCTTATGTGAGAAAACACTCAGTTTTGTTTAATTATTACTACGATGAGTTCTTTGCGTAGTATCTCACGTTATTTGATTCAATTATTGTTGATTTATAAGTTTTGTTTTATTAGTATTATTAACGTAATAAAAGCGAAAAAACTTTATATAAAATGAATACTTTTATAAAGTTATTCGTTTTATTAGGCTAATAGTAAAATCTTTTTATATAAAAAAGAATACTTTTATAAATTTATTCATTTTATTAGACAATAATTAGATTATATTATATTTTATTATACATAGTATTTGCATAGTGCTGCGTAGTGTTTTGCGTAGTAAAATCTTTTATAAAGTTATTCGTTTTATTAGATTATAAATAGAATATATTATATTTTATTTAAAAGATTTTGCTTTAAATATGGACCGTCGATTAAAAAGTAAATCAATCTGGACCGTTCATGAGTTAATTACTTATCGATTCATTTTTCTATAAATAGAAGTTCATTCCTTCATTATTTTCTTACGAATTCACTGAAACTCTAGAGAGAAAGAAGAAAAATATTCTGCTATTTCCCTACTCTTATTTCCAGTTTCTTTTACGGTAAGGGATATTATTTGTTGTACCCATAAGGGGTGTTATTCTTTCTTATTCATGAAGAGAACTTGGTTATTCCATTCTTTATTATTACATTGGAATAACTTTGTATCTGTGGCGTACCTATATACATAACTTTGTATAAGCGGCGTACCACATACTTGGTGAAATCCTTATGTTATTTCATTCTTATTTATTTTGTTGGAATAACCTGTATACGTGGACTTCCCTATACTTGGTGAAATCCTTATATTATTCCGTCTTCATATTCGTCGAGAATATCACATCGATTAATAATTTCACCGACACGGTTCCATTATTTATGATTCTGCATTTAATATTCTGTCGGAATATCCTGTCGATGTGAATTTCACCTGACCTGGTTCCATTATTTATTATCTCGTATTTATTATTACATTGGAATAACTTTGCCTATCTGCAATACCGCATGCGTGGTGATTTACATTGTTATTTCATTCTTTATTATTACATTGGAATAACTTTTACATCACGAAGAACCGCATGTATGGTGATTTCAGTTGTTATTCTATTCTTTAAGTCAAGGTATCCTCACATTACTCGGCATACCAGTACGTCGTAAATTTCGAGGCGAGGAATTCTATAAGGAGGGAGATTGTGAAACCCAGTTTTATGAATAAAGATTTAATTTTCTCGAAATAATTTTTTTATATTATGGTGTGGATTTGATATAATGTTATAGTTGTGGGTAGTATTTATAAATTTTGCAAAAGTACGCAAGTTGTTATATAATATTCGATTGGTCGAGGAATATTCGTTTTAACGGGGAATATTAAATGCGACAGTACAATTATTAATGGATCCTGGCGGAATTATTGTCGGATTGAGAAAATGACAAAAATATTTTTATGAAAATAACGGGGAAGTTTCTGGTTGAAACCTGTTGAACTACTCGGTGGTAAAGTAAAATGCTGATGTCTGGCGTGATTGCATAGTAGCACACGGTATTGATTATTGATGCTTACGTGAGAAAACACTCAGTTTTGTTCAATTATTACTACAGTAGTTGTTGCTTAGTATCTCACGTTATTTGATTCAATTATTGTTGATTTAAAAGTTTTGTTTTATTAGTATTATTAACGTAATAAAAGCAGAAAAACTTTTATATAAAAATGAATACTTTTATAAAGTTATTCATTTTATTAGGCTAATAGTAAAATCTTTTTATATAAAACAGAATACTTTTATAAAGTTATTCATTTTATTAGACAATAATTAGATTATATTATATTTTATTATGCATAGTGTTTGCATAGTGTTTGTATAGTAAAATCTTTTATAAAGTTATTCGTTTTATTAGATTATAAATAGAATATATTATATTTTATTTAAAAGATTTTGCTTTAAATATGGACCGTTAGATTAAAGTAAATCAATCTGGACCGTTCATGAGTTAGTTAGTATGCAGTCCATTTTTCTATAAATAGAAGCTCATTCCTTCATTATTTTCTTACGAATTCACTGAAACTCTAGAGAGAAAACTATAGAGATAAAGAAGAAAAGTATTCTGCTACTTCCCTACTCTTATTTCCAGTTTCTTTTACGGTAAGGGATATTATTTGTTGTACCCATAAGGGGTATTATTCTTTCTTATTCATGAAGCGAACTTCGGTTATTCCATTCTTTATTATTACATTGGAATAACTTTTGTATCTGTGCGATACCCTATACATAACTTTGTATAAGCGGCGTACCCTGTATTTTGGTGAAATCCTTATGTTATTTCATTCTTATTTATTACATTGGAATAACTTTGTATCGTGGACTCCCCTATACTTGGTGAAATCCTTATATTATTCCTTCTTTATATTCTATCGGAATATCACATGTCGATTGTAATTTCACGACTGGTTCCATTATTTATTATTCCGCATTTAATATTACGTTTTAATATCACAGTCGATGTGAATTTCACGACTGGTTCCATTATTTATTATTTCATATTTATTATTACATTGGAATAACTTTTATCTACATCAATATCTGCAAGCATGGTGATTTCTGTTGTTATTTCATTCTTTATTATTACATTGGAATAACTTTTGTCTACATCTGAGTATCTGCATGCATGGTGATTTCTGTTGTTATTATATTCTTTATTTATACTCAGTTGGTTAATGTTTTAACTTTTACACTCCATGAAATTAGTAGAATATCCTTGATATTTGCGCTTCATCCAATATCATTTCATGGAAATATTCTTCTGAGCATTCTTGAATTTTACACCACAAAACAGTATCTTGTTGACAATTTGGACGTTATTGGTTCCTAGATAAATTAATTCTTGAAGTTGTTTTATTGAATTATTATATCATTGTCATCATCCTTATGTTTATATTTTGTTGAAAGTCAGTTGTGGCCTGTAGTGCATAGATGGACTTTGGTATGATTATGACCAGGGATTATTCGGTATAATCATGACCGTAATGTTATAAATGATGTGGTAAAAGTCATCTGTGGCCTGTAGTGCATAGATGGACTTGGTGTGATTATGACCAGGGATTATTCGGTATAATCATAACCGTAATGTTACAAATGATGTGGAAAAAGTCCTCATTGGCCTGTAATGCATTGATGGAAAATTTTTGGTATGATCATGGCTATGGATTCTCTTCTGCCATTGGAGCAAAGATGAATTGCTTTATGGCATGATCAGGACCGTTGATGAATACACAAATATCCTTAGCCCGTAGTGCATGGAATTTGTGGTCGTGATATTAAAAGAATATCCTTGGCCGTAGTCTGAGGGTGATTCGATGATGTGGATTATTTATTAAAATTTGAGTCCCAATGATAAAAGTGATGAAAAACCTTTTAAATCTTAAAAGATAGTAGATTTTATTCTCTACTTGACTCTTTTAATGGATTGCTTATTTCATTGCAGATTTTTTTTGATCTAAAACTTGTTGTCTATTATATTCTATCGGTTGTTATCTTTGTTGAAGGCTAAGGATAATTTATTACGCATTATCTTAGTCATAATATTTCTTACTAGGCTAGTTGAGCTCACCTTTGCTTTCATTGTTCTCTTTCAAGAAATGAGAACGTGGCGAGGGGCTAGTCGGGAACAGGTGATGGTCTAGATGGTGTATTAGTAGTCCTCACTATTCTGTGAAATAGTGTGATAATAAATGTAATGAGGACTCCATTGTGTTTGAATACTGTCTAGATGACAATATTCTTATTAAAACTCTCAATTTATGTTTTGTCGTATGTTACACGACAGTTGTATAATTAGTTTGTAGTTATATTTTGTACCATGTAAGTGGCGACTCAAGATGGGTGACATATACCTATTTTGGGGGTGTCACAATACATGTCATTTATAATGATTTTGAATTTTAACACACTGGCCTTTTACATCCTGGATCCAGAACACACCTAACTAGTTAGAGATGTACCTCTTTGGCTCCATGTATGCTTCCAGGATGTCTGTTGATGTGCTAATCATATGGTTGATCTTCTTGCATCTGCTCACCTTGGGATGTTGACTATATTTATTTTGTCTGCTCCCCCTCAGACGTATGCTCCTCTTTTTCTTCTGCTATCTCCCCCTCAGCCTTTGCATATACAGGTTCATCATCCTTTGGCTCCCCCTTAGATGATGACCCTGCTTCTTTCTTGTTTTAATTCCTTTTGCTCTTCTTGCCCTTTCATGAATGCCTCTTATTTTGCCTCTTTTTATGTCTCTTTTTCTCCCCCTTTTTGTCATTAATCATTTGGGAAAGTTGCTTCATGTTAGACATAAGCTTCTCCATTAGGAAAGAGGAGTTACCAACTTCAATCTTGAGTTCTTGTTGACTTAACTCAAGTTGCATAGAGAAAGACTGATTCAGGCTGTCAATCTTGTCAGAGAGGGCTTGGAGTTTCTCTTCATTTGCCTTCTGTGCTCGTAGAGCTTCTACCTCTTTATCATACAGGGCCTTCAAATAGATGTGATCTCTCTCTTTGATCTTGAGAGATACATCAGCCATCATTGCTTGAAGTTTGCTTTGAGCTGAATTATCTATTGTTGCTGTCAGCCTCTTAGACTCTTCTGTGATTTGAATTAGATCATCAGAATTTTTCATCAGCTTCTTCTCCATAGAAGTTTGGTTATCTGGTTGGGCATCCTCTTGTTGATCCTCATATTGGACTCTACAATTTTCATCTTTTGACAGATTTTTGAAGGTATTGAGAATCTGAACAATCGTTGAGTACCAATCGCTATTGGTGGATGAACAAATGTTGGACACATGTGCTTGAGCAGATGGAGGCTCCTCATTTTGGATATGAATGCCATCAGTAATAGAGTAAACAGACTCTACGATTATTTCCTTGATTATGATCCTTCTTCCTTCTGAATTGACTCTATGATCATAAGGAATATAATGGTTGTTAGCATGTCTGTAAACTTTGTAGTGGGGCTTGTCTTTGATCATCATTGTCACATCACTTTTCATCTTTGAGAAGTTTTGAGCCACCAGTTCTAGGCTTGGAATTTCTGGAATTACTTCTTGTGATTCATTCGAGACTTCCACTATTTTGTTAATCTTGGCAGGGGAGATTACAGGATGATCTTCTGGATCTTCTGATTCCTGAAGAGCAGAATCAGAATCTTTTTCTATTTCTTCTCTTTTTGAGCCCGAATCTTGCTGGCTCCTTTCCTCAGATACATCCATGAATTCTTCTTGCTAACCTTCATTTTCTGAACCTTCTTCAGACAGATCTTCAGTGACACCCCCAAAATAGGATTACAACACCCATTATGAGTCGCCAAAATACATGGTACAGAAAGAAAAGTACAAATTCATTATTACAATTGTCGTGCAAAATACGACAACACATATTGTGAGTTTAAATACAAATATTATCTTCTAGACAATATCCATAACCAAATAAGTCCTCAATACATTTATTGAAATACTATTTTACAAAATAGTGAGGACTACTAAAACAACTATCTTCAATCATCACTCCATACCCTGGCTAGTCCCTGCTATATTCTCACCTCTTGAGAAGAAAAATGGAACAACAAGCAAAAGGGTGAGCTCAACTAGCCCAGTAAAGAATATTATGACTAAGATAATATACAACAAATTATTATTAGTCCTCAACAAGGAAAAATCTGATAGAATATAATAGACAACAAGTTTTAGATCAACAAATACAGCGGAAACAGCAATCCATTAAAAGAGTCAAGTAGAGAATGAGTTCTACTATCTTCTCAGATTTAAAAGTTCATCATCAATATTTTATCCCTGTAACAACAATCAATATATCTTGAATCAAATATTCATCTTTGCACTACAAGTCAAAGATATTCATTTATATCACCAGTCGGTCATGTTCATCTCAACACATATTCATCTTTGCACTACGGGCCAACGATACTCATCAGTTAATCATTCATCTTTGCACTACAGGCCAAAGATAATCAGTAGTATCATCACTTAGGACTGAGGATGATGAAAAATATTTTAAAGAAACGAATACAGTGGAACAAAAGGACAAGGATTAAGGAGTAAAGATTCGTACTTTAGTTTGTCCAAATTCAAAAATACTCATAAAATTATAAATTCGAAAACTTCAATAATTTCTGAGCCAGTCACCTCCTAAAATTCATAAAAAAATCATACATTCATTTTTAACGGTTCAAAATTTGTGGACATATACTCAACTTATATATGTATAACATATCTAAAGATCACAACGATCCAACGGTCGGATTAAAAATTATAATTCACGCAATATATCTCAAGAACACATATTTGAGTTTTTAATACCTCCAATCCGACAAAATACTGATAAAATACCTCAACATTAATTCCTTCAATTATAACCACATAAATAAATCCATTATTTATATCCACGTCAAATAAATATTTCCTTATCATATAAATCAATAACTAATTATTCTCAAATAATATTACAGAATCACACTTATAATGACCGTGTCGTTCCCGGAAAGAAGGCGTTTGATAAGGATTTCTCCTTCTTGGTAGCCTTGATTAGATGACCTAACCTCTCCTTGACGAGAACTTTCTAGATATTGCCAATAATGTTATCTAATAATATTATTCAAATAATATGAATTATTGATCGATAATGGAAATCTTTGTCGACGATGACAATTATTGAACAATAATAATATAAAATATCAACGCAACAATCATTGAACTAATAAAATAAAATATTGAGCGATAACTTCATCGTAACAATTATTTAGTAGTGCCTTCTTACGTAAGGATCAATAATTTAAAATCATGCAATACCTTGCCTCTTCTTTGTAACAACGCCAGACATTCGTATTTTAACCACCGAATAATCCAACGATTGTTAGCGATAATAACTACTTCTGTTATTATTTATAAAACACATATTTGTCGTTTTCCTTCATCCAACCATTTTTCGTTATGGGGCCCACAAATGGTTTTGCAGTCAGTCATTGAATATTCCCCACAAAATGAATATTTTAATAACCACTTGTTTATTTTGCAAAATTTGCACATTTCATCTATAACCAAAGTATTATATCAACTTACCACCTTATTAATCAAGAATAATAATTAGAGGAAATTCGATTTTATTTATAAAAAGTTGGGGTCTTACATCTTCCTTGGATTCATCTTCTTCATCGTTGGTCCCATCTTCAGCATCCTTTTCCTATGATTCAGATTCATCATTAGTTAGTTCAATGACAGTATTAGAGTGATCACTTCTCCTTTTTGGGGCAAATTGAGCCATCAATCTATGACTCCTCCTTCTTCTTGGAGGTTCAGCTGTAGGAGAATCAGATACTTCTTCTTCTTTAGACTCTGAGGTCTTTGAGTCATCAGACAAGCTTTCTTGATTTTCAGCATTGGTGCGGACATGTCCTTCTTCTTCAGAAACATTATCACTTCTATCACCGCACAGGCTAGCTTGATGTACAGCAATAAGAGGGGCATATTTTTCTTCCTCAGACTCTGCATCTTTTGAGTTTGTTTGAGCGTTTGTTGTAGAGGGTATTATTGTGACAACCTGTAGCCTTTCATTATCATCAGAGTGAATGCTCTGAGACTTCTCCTTGGGGATTGCATATTTCTTTCCTTTATCATCAACCTTGGTTCTTTCTTTCATAGATTCAACTTCTTCCTCATTGTTGGACTTGCTCCTTGAGGATTCAATCTTTGAGCTTTCATTTCCTTTCTCATCTTTAGACTCTTCAGTTTCTTCTAGGTTGGATGGACTTTCCTGGGGAACTGAGGCTGGTTTGTTTACCACCTTAGCTTTCTTTTTTGAGGGTTCCTGAAGTAATCTATTGCTTCTTCTCCTTTTTGGTTTTGCAGCAGTTGAAGCTGGTTCTTCTTTTGTTCCTTGTTTCTTCTTATTTGTGGAGATATGGCTTGATGAAACCTTAGCATTCTTCATATTCTTAGGCTTCTTGCTTGCTGGAGTGACAGCGACTGGTGTAGAGTCACCAGACTCAGAGCTTTCTTCCTCCTTTGCCTTTCTCTTCTTTTCAGAGATCTTTCTGCTACTTTCTGCTGTAGTTAACCTCCTATTTTCCTTTGGGTTCTTCTTCCAGTTTACGAATAGCTAAGGAGACATAACTTTGTGAACATTTAGGGGCTCTCCTTCATCATCCTTGATTTTTTTGCCCAGCTTCTTCTTTAGCATTATACTCAACAGTCTTCCATGGAATACCTTTGTCAGGGGTTTGTCTGTAGATTTCTTCAACTCGGCCTTTTCTACCCATTTGGAGATTTGATTAAACAGGACAACTCCAAAGTTGATTCGCTTCTTCAGCACTATTGCAGATATAATCTCCAGTTATTGATCAAGCACAGTGTCATGTGTCGTATCCTTACATAGTATACATTTGCCTACTATCTCACCAAGGAACTCGAATTCCTCAGGAAATTCCTTCTTCTTCATATCCTTCAGACTAGGGTTTCTTTGGTACCGCATTACCCTCTTGCTTTTTTCAATGTCAACTTCATCCAAGTTTATTAGACCTTGATTGGGAAACCCTAGACATTGATTGATGTGTGATGCTCTTATCTTCAGACTTGACCCTTTCACCTTAATAGTCAGAAGCTCAGAATTTATTGAAGCGTTTGAGTAGAATTCCTTGATCAGTTCAGTGTATACTCGAGTGCTAGCCTCAAGACATCCTGAGAATCCAGCTTTCTTCATAAGTTCGAGAATGTCTCTAAACTTCTTTTTGGATTTTACAAACGACTTAGTTCCGAGCTGAATGTCAGTGATTACCCACCAATCTTCCATTTGAATAGTTCGAGGAATATGGGTATTTGATTTAGAGGAGTTTATGAGAGATGGTTGATTGCGATTTGGGTAAGGCTCTGGAGGGTTAATTGATTTTGGCTTTTGAGAGGATTCTAGGGTTTGAAAATGGGAGGGAGAGAGGTTCGATAGCTTCTGATAACTGTTTGCTAATTTGAATTTTCCTTTATGGAAGTTCCCTTTGACTTTGCATAAGCAGTTATGTGTCAACGAACCATTGGTTGCACGATGTCCAGTAATGAGCTGTAACTCCCCCATTAACTCTTCAGCTTAATGTCCCTTTAAAATAAATAGTCGTTAATGACGTGGATTGACCGTTGACCATCTTGGTTCGTAGACTAGCAAGATAAGGCAGCTATGGACTCTACGTTTTCCTTTGTTGGCTCAACGATCAACTTTTGAGAGAGGCTGAAATGGATGGTTTTGACATTAATCCTCATCTTGTAACTGCATAGCTTGATCAAGATGTACCCCAAACCAGTTTGGGCACTTAAGTTCTGATGTGCGATTGCACGTTGTCTTTCCAAACTGTACTTGAGCTAATCTCCTCATACTTTAGAATGGTAGAGCAGTTGTCTCATTCTTCCAAGCTTCTCATGAGCTAGAGTATCTTCTGGTAAGACTGCGATCGTTGAGTCTACTTCTACGATCGTTGAGATTGCATAACGATCGTTGAGTTCTCTTAAAACTCTACTCTATGATCGTTGACTAACTTGGTCCTTGAGATGAACTTTACTAAGCATTCCTTCTGGGTCAAGGTAGCTCAGGAAGGGCCAACCTCTTAGAGTGAGCTAAGGGTCAGGTTTGTCCCTGAGGCGCTTTCAAGATGAAATACTTTAGAAGTGATTTGCACTGATATCTCATATGACCTTTTTACATTGGGGAGTCCTCTTCCAACTTTAGACATTTCCTTTAATACCAATTGTGGTGTCCTCCTACTCTTGCACTGTGATCAGATGTTTGATCATAGGCACTCCATGATTTTGAGTTGGGTGGCTGAAAGGTTATCTGTAGTACATTTTGAGACGTTCTTACTGACTATGGATCTTCATTTGGTTTATCAGCCACAAAGTTTTGGGACTCTGTAGCTGGTACACTGCTTTATAGTGTATCTCTGATGGTTTAGAGCTTCTGTATTGTTAGCAGATTATGGCTCCCCCATAATTGATACTGTCTTCTCAGAGAGACATAAGTTTTTCTTCTTCATGTGTAGCAGAAGGCAACCATGCATATCTCATTCTGGCTGAAGTCATTAAATCTTCTTGTATCGTAGAAATGGGCATTTTCAGGATTGATCATTCTACGATCCTTTGACAGAACTACGAATGTAGTCTTCCTTGTCAGTTTGTGCTTGCTGAGTTCTGCTCCCATAATGAGTTTCTCATGTTTGATGCTCGATGATCCTCTGTAGTTAGCTTCCTTGAGGATTCTTCTCTTATGACATGCTTTACATGATTGAGCATATAAGACCATTTTCTTCTTTGGTTGAGTGGCCTACTTCCATATAAAGATCAGCAGCCATGTGAGCTTCATTCAAATTAGCTCATCAGGTCTTCAAGGACAGGCTTTGACATATAGGAATTTTATCCGAATCATTTCTGAACAGTCTTAAGCCTTCTGCTGATTGAATTTTTCTTAACTGGAGTCTTCTGCTTCAGCATTCCTTAGTGTGGCCAGTAAGACCAGGTACCTGCAGGTTATAAATTTCTATTTTTAGTACCCATGGTTAAATGGGTCCTGCTAGGTTAGTCTTCTAAACCCCTGTTCCTCATATATTTAGATAATCATTATATTGATCACCAACAGTCATATTCATGCATGTAACTCATTTAGATAATACATTTTGAGATGCATGAAGGTGAGTATGTGTAAGATTTGCTATTTTAATAAAACATTCTTTTTCTTTGATGGTTTCATCATTTTCTTGTTATGTTCACAGAGTTTAAATGTTCACAGAGTGAGAATCAACTCTATGAATTATTTGTATCTGGTTGATTCATGGAGGTGATCAGTTTCTACAAGTCATCAAGATACTCTTGCAGAACTGATCATACTCTGTGTGTTGTCAAACACTTAGAACATAGGTTTGTACATACATACTAACCCATCAGCAAAGATTACTTCACATAAAATTAATTTAACCTGTGATGCTCTTATGACCCATTTCAGATTTCTTTCAAGATGTCATCTTCTACCTAAAACTTGGATGGAGAGAAAGTTTATAGACAATTAGGTTTCCATCCTCAGTGTACTTTCTCTATTCACCTTTTTAGGTAGATTATGATTTCTTGAAAGAATATTGTTATAGTTCATAAGGAGGTGCAACATGATGTACACGGTTATACTAGTGAGGAACCGTACCTTTCTACTATTAGTTCCTTAACAGTCATTTAACTTTGACAAACTAAGATTAGGCATTGATGTGCATAGTTTCTCATTTGCTCCTGACAGCTTGTTGCTCCAGTTGACTTTCAATCAATCAGTCGTGGTCTTGAGGATGCAAGCTAAGAGAATCTCAACATCTTTAGTTCTTCGACATCCTTGAGTTCACAAGGTTTACATCCAGCTGCTGGTTGGCCAGACACATGTTTGAGAAGTTCTTCTTTATTCTTTGGATAAGCATTTCTTAGCATGTATGGCCTTTTCATCTTTTTAGGCTGGTGGATGTTTGACTCTTTTTTGTTGATGTCTTTTGAGCTTTCTAGCCTAGTCTTCAGACTACAAGATTAACCGCGAGCAAGCATTGGACTTGTTGATATGGCAATCAAGAACATGGACCGATCTGAGCAGCTTCAGGTGTATATACACATTTACCTGTGCACAATATTTCTAACGTGTGATCTCATCTGCATACAACAAGTGACTTACTACTAAACTAAGTTTAGAACAATGTTTGTGCCTAGGATCAGACTCAAAGTGATTAGCTTTTGAATATAGCATGAGAACCTGCTCTGATACCAATTGTTAGCTCCCAGTAGGCACAATATAGATCTAGAAGGGGGGGTTGAATAGATCCTTGAATTTCAAATACTTTTATTGTTTATTTTTCATTGCTCATTTAGTAGCATATGACAAATATAAGAATCTTTTTCAAGCACAGCGGAATAAGTAAAAGATCCCCTTCATTGATATAATCATAATCATACATACATTATTCGTAGAGTTAGTTCAGTGGTAAGTGGTTAAAACATACACAGCAGTTATAGCAGTTAATATACATAATGTAAATGACATAAAGTAAAAGACACAAGGGGTTTTAAGTGGTTCAGAGACTCAAGCTCCTAATCCACTCTTCTGCTTTCAACTAGTAGGATTTCCACTAAGGAAGGCGGCACCACAGATCACTAAGATTCCTTGAGGCCGTGACCTTGGGACTTGATTCACTAAGAACTCTTGAGGCCAAAGACCTTGGAACTCCTCTAGTTCCCTAGGAACTCTTCAAGCCCACCAGGCTTGGAACTTCATTTAGCCCCTCTGGACAAGGACCCCTCAGGCCCTGGCTTCTTGTTGTTGAGTTGTTTGTTTGTTGGAGTTGGTGCTGAGCTACTAAGATGTCTTTATGCTCTGAACATCTTCTGTACTTAGTAGCTTGGCGTGATCATCCTTGAAGTGCAGTTGAGTGTTGCATGATGCTCAACTTCTTCAGTTACTCAACCACTTCTGATGATCCCTTGATGAACTGCCTTGAAGATCATTCTTCTTGATACTTGATGGTCGCATGATGATGGGTTTCTAAGATGACTGTAAGCTCTTATGCTAGGTACTTAGAAACTTTCTCATGCTTGACACCATGATGGCGTTGGTGATCTTCTTTCTTGATACTTGATGCCTTCTCATGATGGACTTGCTAAGATGACTGTAGGCTCTTCTCTCTGGTACTTAGAGTCTTCCCATAATGGACATCAAGATGACATGTTGCTCTTCTTTCTCTCGGCAGTTCAGAACACTCTTCTAGTAGTAGAACTCTCACTTCTACTTCTTTCTTTTTCTATCTCTAAGTGTTCTTGGTGGATCGTAGAGTGAGCCTTCGGACCTTCATTGGTCACTCACTATTTTACGTTGGTTAGATCAGTCCACCATTTCTCCAAACTCAACAACTCCAACAGCCTTCAATCTTTGAAGCTCTTGCTGATTTATACTCATTCCCAATCCTTCTGTTGGAAAGTAGCCATTGAAAGCTATTCAAATATCTTCACAGATCTCGAGTTAACTGAGGTAGACTGCAGATGTGACATGTCATACTTTTTTGACATTGCAGTCTACTGTTTCACCTACCCCGTCAGAGATGTCACTTTAATGTCTTGGGAAGGTCGAAGACTTTATTTCCTCCTTCTGATTTCTCGATCAGAGGTTGTCCTTTTGCATCGATGCTCTCAATAAGCTATTGTCTGAATATTACCCTTTATATTGAACCGTTGCCAATGCTTTAGTCTTCAGCTATTCGAACTCTACGATTCTGATGCATGTCTTCATGGACTTGATCGTAGTGTCTTGTTGACTGGTAGAGACAATAGTACGATCTTGAAGAGTGTTGATTGGATCTTCAATGTAGAACACTTCTTCCTTCTCTTGTGCAGTGCCTCATTACTTCAGTTTGCTTTTACTGTTCTTAGATACTGATGTCTTGACTCCTTGCTCTGGCCCCTTCTGAATAACAAGACATCTCAGATTTGTAGTATGCTCAGTTCGCTTTCTCCTTGTGATCTCCTGTTCACTTATCATCAATGGACTGACCCATACTTAATCACTTTAGCCTTGTTGTTCAGAAGCTAACTAATATCTTTGTGTATACTCTATCAGTTTCTTCTTTGTTTGGCAAACACTATGATCTTGATCATCTTCAAGATTGTTATCTTCTGTCTGCTTGATAGCAACTGTACTTGCTGACTTTCCTTAGTTAGTTACAGAAGTCTTCTTCTGATCTCCTTGTGAAAGACTTCATCTCGAATGGCTTCACAACCCAATCTTGATGTTGATTGGGTTGGTGCTTAGATCTTCTATTAGCTTGTATGCCATTCGTTGAGTGCCCTCAGATTTCCTTGGTGAGATGTATCTTTGCATTACCAATTAGAGGCTTCATTCCTTTGGATATTCTGGGAGTGCTCATATGTTGAGAATCGTGTTTGCTCTATGATTCTTCCTTGGCTTTGTGAGAACATCTGTTGAGGTCTTAGTTCTGCACTCTACGATTCAGCTTTGGCTATGCAGACACTACGACTCTGAGATCAGATCTTGACACTCTACGATTTCTATCGTTGTGCTTGTTGTCTTCATCCGATCTTGCTCGACTACGATCTCTGCCTCTTATACGGTCAATAGACTCTACGACTCTGAGTGTAGTCTACGATTCTTGGCTTTTGCAGGTGCTCGGTCGACTCGTAGGCAGGCTGTCTCTACGATTCTGAACATGACTTCCTCAGCAGGCTACGGCTCCAAGGAAGTACTTCTCGACACACTATGATCCTTCCTCGTCTCTCCTAGCAGTCTACGAATTCTGAGATCTACTATCTTGCAGACTACGATTCTGCCTTGATAGCTCTCGAGTAATCCTTGACTCTCCTGGCAGACTACGATTTCTAGTGTAATGCTCGACGATCAGACAAGCCTCTCTATTACATCATTAGATCAACCAAACATGCTTGATCTTTCTATATTTATAGTCCTTATACATCATTTCTTTTTAAGGACTTTACAAAGCTGTTTTACTTGTGTAGGAATAACCTAACATATTTGATCAATTCATTATAAGTCCTTATACATATGTTTCTATACTCTATCAGAGGACTTTACAGCTTTTTTTAATGCAAGCATACTAGCATATTCATTCATATATATATATATATATATATATATATATATATATATCATAATCAAATCATATGTAAATAGGAATATCATTCACATGCTTATTCCTGACAAGTTGTTAGCATGATCATGACCATTGGTGATAATAATAAATATCCTTGGCCCGTAGTGCATGGATAATTCAGTTATGTGAATTATTTATTGAGCTGAGTCTCAGCGATAAAATATTGATGATAAACTTTTAAATCATAGAAGATAGTAGATATCATGCTCTACTTGACTCTTCTAATGGATTGTTTGTTCCGCTGCAGTTAAACTTGTTGTCTATTGTATTCTATGAGTTTAACACTGTTGAAGGCTAACGATAATTTATTCTGCATTATCTTAGTCGTAATATTATTTACTGGGCTAGTTGAGCTCACCCTTTGCTTTCATTGTTTTCTTCAGGAAATGAGAATATAGTTGGGACTAGTCGGGGAATGGAGTGATGGTCTGAGATGGTGGCTATAGTAGTCCTCACTATTTTATAAAATAGTGTGATAATAATTGTAATGAGGACTCCATTTGAGTTTGGATATTGTCTACAAGACAATATTCATGTTAAAACTCTCAGCTACGTTTTGTCGTATTATATAAATGAAGTTTTTATTTGATTTCTGTACCATGTATTTGGCGACTCAAAATGGGTGATGTATACCTATTTTGGGGGCGTCACAGTCGGGTCAGATGTATGAGATTCTGACGACGAGAAGCCCGGCGATTCTTGACCCACCACCATCATAGTTCATTAGCCCTGCATAGTCTCCGATCACGCATGGCAGGATATGTGTGCGCACTGGCAAGATGAAGATTTGCAGAAGAAGTCTGAGTAGGCAAAGAAGAACTAGGCCAAGCTCCGCATAGTACACACGACTGGGTAGCAGTCTTTCGCGGAGGCGAAGAAGGTAATCGTAATGTATTTAGAAATAACTTATAAAATTCTAGCATGAATATTATTAATATCTGTTTATTGACCGTGTCTATTATAGGCCTTGGGTCAGACCTTGGGCAGAGCTTCGACTATGTTAGAGTTCTGGGACCAGGCCCACACCTCTAAGGGGGAGCGTGCTTTATCTCAGGCAGCTTTAGCTATATGGGTAAAACATATATTACTTGTTATAAATCTCAATATTCACAAAATAAAATAAAATGATATAAGAACTCACATATATAATATAAATTACAGGACCAATTTCAGAAGCTTCGGGACCAGCGTATAGTTGAGTTGGAGGCTGCTAGGGGGGGTTCTGAGCCATTAGATTGCACGGGTCCCACTCCCCAGATTTAGTTATCTCAAGATGAGGAGCTGAGACTATGGGTCAAGTCTTAGGATCCCTTACTAGTAGTACTGATAGGTATCGAGTGGTGGGTCTGCCGAGGATACCCGCATATATACTACCTGGAGGTAATAATATTAATTCTTTATGTTTCACAAAATTCTCATAACTTATAAATTATTGATGCTATGTTATATATAATTTTGCAGGATCTAGCCATCGCCAGCGTCCGAGAGCAGCTATTGGACCATCTCATTCAGGCGCTGCCTTGGATGATAAATTATTCCAAAGGCTGATCGTTGCGGTGTCGGATAAGTTCTATACCGATCCGGTGTTTCTTCGTCAGCAGCTGCCTAGCAGGAGTCGTCTTCACCAGCTCGTTCAGGAGGTTCTAGCTAGGGCATCCGCAGAGAGTATGGGCTTACCGCAGGAGTAGTTCAAGGCATTGGGCGACGAGATGCTCCAGATGGTGGTTACCCTCCTAGAGCAGGCTTTTCGTCAGTCCCCGCCTACTTAGGTATTCTGCATGTTATGTTATTTTCATTAGTCTGCATATTTGTTGTAAGACCCCAACTTTTATAAATAAAGATGAATTTTCTATAAATATTATTTTTGAATATTATGGAATAAATTTGATATAATGTTATAGTTGTGGGTAATATTTATAAATTTTGCAAAGTAAGCAAGTTGTTATAAAATATTACGTTTGGTCGGGGAATATTCTTTTTGTCGGGGAATATTCAGATACGACGGCTCAATCATTAGTGGACCTAATGAATGGAAGTATTGTCGTAGTTAGAAAACGACAAAATTATCTTTCTATAAAAATAACTACAGGAGGTGTTATTCTGTTAAAAAGCTGTTGAACTACCCGGTAGTAAAAAATGCGATGTCTGGCGTAGTTGTATAGTAGCACACGATATTGATTATTGATGCTTACGTGAGAAGTCACTCAGTTATGCTCAATTATTGCTACAGTAATTGCTGCATCATATCTCTTATATTATTAATTCAATTATTGTCATAGTATCATCTGTATAATATGTTATAGTATTAAATCAATAATTGAGACGACAAGTTATAAATGATTAATAATTGTTGAAAGATTAAATATGTGTTGATTAAAAATAAAATGATTTGTGGTAATATTTATTCAATCCTTGATGTATATAAAGAGTCTGTTATGAGACGTTTGTGGTAAGTTTGATTATTTTATGAGGGGCCCATATGTCATCATCTAAGAGTCTCTTCGTCAATAGTAATTACCTTCGTCAATAGTAATTACCTTTGTGAATAGTAATTACCTTCGTCAATAGTAATTACCTTTACTAGACGTCAAACCACTTGCCGTTTCATATTACAGACGTCGAACCACTTGTCGTTTCACATTACAGATGAACCACTTGTCGTTTCACATTTCAGCGTCGAACCACTTTTCTTTTCACATCACCGATTAAATCGAGCCACTTGCTTTTCACGTGGCGGTCTTAAAGCTAGAAATCTTCTATAAATAGAGGCTGAGTACTTCATTATTTTTCTCAATTCATTCAAGCTATAGAGAGAAAAAGTATAGAGAATAAGAGAGAGAGAAGAAGAGTATTTCATTATTACACTCTCTGCGGTATTCAATCTCCTACTAAAGTAAGGGGTGTTATTCTTTCTTATTCATGAAGAGAACTGTTGTTATTCCATTGCTTATTATTACTGTTGGAATAACTTTTGTATCGTGGTTTACCCTATACTTGGTGACATTCTTCTATTATTCTGTTGGAACATCACATCATGTGTTTTACAGGACTGGTTCCGCTCTTTATTATTATTCTATTGGAACATCCTGTCATGTGTTTTTTACATCGGACCTAGTTCCGCCTTTTATTATTATTACATTGGAACATCCATCTGTGCGTTTTTACGCCGGACACAGTTCCATTCTTTATTATTCATTGGAATATCCGTCATGCATGCGTTTACGTTTGACTGGTTCCGTTATTTATTATTCATTTGGAATAACTTTTTTGCACATGTAGTCTATCGCATGCATGGTGATTTCTTTTGTTATTCCATTCTTTATTATACCCAGGTTAGTTAAAACTTTGACTTCTATACTCCATGAAATTAGTGGAATATCCTTGATATTTTGCTTCATCCCAAGTATCCTTTCATTGAAATATTCTTCTCGATATTCTTGAATTTTACTCTACAAAGCAGTATCATGTTGACAGTTTGGATGTTATTGGTTCCTAGATAAATTAATTCTTGAACTTGTTTTATTGAATTCTTATATCATTATCATCATCCTCATGTTTATATTATGTTAAAAGTCATCTGTGGCCTGTAGTGCATAGATGGACTTGGTATGATTATGACCAGAGACTATTCGGTGTAATCATGACCGTAATGTTACAAATGATGTGGTAAAAATCCTCAATGGCCCGTAGTGCATTGATGAACAAATTTTGGCAGGATCATGACCATTAATGAATACACAAATATTCTTGGCCCGTAGTGCATGAATAATTGTGGTCGTGATACTAAAGAATATCCTTGGCAGTAGTAGTGCGAGGGGTGATTCGATGATGTGGAATATTTATTAAAGTGAGTCTCAAGCTATAATAGTGATGAAAACCTTTTAAATCATAAAAGATAGTAGATTTTATTTTCTACTTGACTCTTTTAATGGATTCTTTGGTTCACCGTAGTTAAACTTGATGTTCATTATATTTTATCGGTTTAACATTTGTTTGTGGGCTAATGATAATTTATTCTCGCATTATCTTAGTCATAATATTTCTTCTTGAGCTAGTTGAGCTCACCCTTTCTTTCACCGCTTTCTTCTCTTGAAATGAGAATATAAATTTGGAGACGAGTCGGGGAGCGGAGTAATGGTCCGAGAGGATAGCATTAGTAGTCCTCACTATTACGTGAAATAGTGTGATAATAATTGTAATGAGGACTCCTTTTGAGGTTGTATGATCTCTAGTAGACAATATTTGTATTCAAACTCATAGTTTATGTCGTATTGTACACACCTACAATTATATTAGTAAGTTGAATTTAAATTACATACCATGTGTCCGACTACCCAAGATGGGTGATGTATACCTAATTTTGGGGCGTCACGGTTGGTATCGAGCTTAGGAATATGATCCTGGCTAAGATGTGAGAATAGTACTAGGAGGGAGAGCAGAATACCTTCGCTAGTATGACCTACCTAAGTTTATGTATTATTTTATTGGTCGGTCGTAATATAGGGATAATATGTTACATGTCAATTAACCTTTTGTTTTGTGGCGATGTCTGAAAATGACATCCGAGAATGTTGAGAATAGCAATGGAGCACAGCGCGATCGTTGATTCACCACATATCAATAATCGAGGATAATGTGCATCGTGAAGGCGACAATCCTCATGCAAACAACAACACTTGACCAAATAATGAATGATCAAATGTTCGGAGGCTTTATGCAATTCATGCAATAGCGAAAGAGAGCGACTCTCATCCAAAACGTAGGTGGAAACACGAAAAACTCTCGGGCGGTCCATCACCTTCTAAGCAGATTCAAGGAGGCGGGACCACCGGAGTTTAAGGGAGAGCCAAAAACCACTTCGGCGGGCATGGATAAAGCAGATTACCAAGATATTTGATGTCTTGGGATGCTCCGAGGAGCAAAAGGTTCCCTTCTTGCGCCTTTATATTGCGTGGAGAGCGATTCTTTGGTGGGAATCGGTAAAACGTACTCAACTTCTTTGTCTTAAAGATATCTTGGGAGAAGTTCCAGAGAGGCATTCAACGACAAATACTTTCCGAAAGTATTACGCCACATGAAGGAGGTGGAGTTTATCAAGTTGAAACAAAACAATATGGCCAGTAATCGCAATCTGAGAGGCAAAATTTGCGGAGTTATCACGGTTTACGTCCCCACTTGGTGGATAATGAAGAGAGAATGGCGCGAATGTTTTAAGAGGTTTGAAGCGGAGATATCGTCAACATCTTATTTCTCATAAACCGTGTTTGTATTTAGATGTTGTAAATAGGGCTCGATTCTTCGGAGCGCGATAACAAGTCAGCCTTGAACTAAAAGAGAGCGGTAAGCAAAATTATAATACCAAATGAGAGTAGTCATCGAGCGGTGACAACAAGCGTGGAGGGAATCAATAGGCGGATATGGTAAACACTTGATTGGTAATCGGGGCCAAAACAATAAGAATGGACATTTCAAGAAAAGGAGATTCAACAATGATGGAAAGACGTCGACCAAAAGACCCGTTGTTAAGGAAGGAGAAAGACCGCCTTTATCATATGCTTCAAATGCGAGGAGAGGACACATTAGTCAGCTACCATGTCAGTCAAAGCATGTTATAATTATGGAAGAGAAGGTCACTTAGCTCGATTTTGTGTCGTTTCTGAAGACAAATTCAGCTAGGTTGGAGGCACCAAAGGCCGTCCCTGAAAAAGTCAAACCGGTAGTCTGAGGAGAGCGTTTGTTGTGACCTCCCGAGAGAGCAAGGAACCCGAATGAGGTCATCACGGGTAAGCTTATCATAAACTCTAATGAAGTCTAAACTTTATTTGATCTGGGTTCTACCCATTCTTTTATTTCTCCTACTTGCGCTCATCGATTAAATTTGACTCAGGAGAAATTAGACTTTGACTTATCTGTGGAAACTCCGTTGGGAGAAACCTTCATTACATTCACATGCTTATAAGTCTTGTTTGGTTCAAATCGGTACCCTCACATTACTCCGTCAATCTTATTTCATTAAAACTACTTGCATTTGACGTGATTCTAGGGATTGATTGGTTAACTACTTATCATGCAAAAATTGATTATTTTAAAGGGTTGTTAGCTTTTATATTCCTAACCAACCTATTATGCAAATTCAAGCGACCAAACCATTAAAATCAATCACGGTCATCTCAAGCCATAAAGCTATTCGTTTATTGAAAAACGGATGTCAAGCTTTCTTAGCTCATATCACGATTTAAACAAAAATACGTCGGTTTTGAACGATATTTCTATTGTTAATAAATTTCCGACGTATTCCCGAAGAACTTCCGGCCTACCCCGGGCGTGAAATTGAATTTTGTATCGACCTTGAACCCAATCTACAAAACCTATTTCCAAAGCCCCATATCGAATGGCTCTATTGAACTTGAGGAGTTAAAGACCCAACTGCGAGGAATTGTTAGACATTGGCTTTATTAATCCCGGTACTTCTCCTTGGGGTGCTCCTGTTACTATTCGTGAAGAAGAAAGATGGGAGTATCGCGACTTTGTATTGATTATCGGGAGTTGAATCATGTCACCATCAAAAATAGGTATCCATTGCCACGTATTGATGACCTATTTGACCCGGTTATGAGGAGCCAAATTCTTTTCAAAGATTGATCTTCGTTTGGATATCACCAATTGAAAATTAGAATCACCGACATTCCAAAGACGGCTTTGAACTTTCGATGCGGGCATTATGAATTCCTAGTCATGTCCTTTGGATTGACTAATGCTCCTCTTTGCCTTCATGGATATGATGAACCAAGTATTCAAGGAATATTTGGATCACTTTGTGGTCGTCTTTATTGATGACATCCTTATTTATTCCAAAAGCCGTGAAGATCATGAGCAACACTTGAGGCTGACACTCCAAAAGCTTCGTGAATATAAGCTTTATGCCAAGTTGAAGAAATGTGAGTTACGGCTTGAAGAAGTAGCATTCCTTGGGCACGTGGTATCAAGTCATGGAATATCTGTTGACCCAATGAAAGATTGAAGCTATTCAAAGTTGGGAACAACCTAAATCGATGATCGAAATCGTAGCTTTCTCGGTTTATTGGTTATTATCGGAGATTCGTGGAAGGATTTTCTCGAATCGCTACTCCATTATTCAAATGACTCGAAAAGATACTGAAAGTTCGGTTGGAGCAAAGAATGTGAGAAGAGTTTTCAAGAACTCGAGGAGACTTATTTCAAAGACCGATTCTAACAATACCATCGGCTCGGAGGATTTGTCATCTCTGTGATGCTTGGGCAAAGGGTTGGGATGTGTTCTCATGCAACATGGAAAAGTTATAGCTTTATGCCTCACGACAACTCAAAGAATATGAGAGGAATTATCCTACTCATGATCTAGAGTTAGCAATTGTTATCTTTACGCACTTAAAATTTGGAGGCATTACATGTATGGGAGAAAGTGGAGATCTTTACGGATCATAAAAGCCTCAAATATTTCTTCACTCAAAAGGAACTCAACATGCGACAACGACGTTGGCTTGAATCATTGAAAGATTATGATCATACCATCGATACCATCCTGGAAAAGCGAGCGTGGTAGTGACGCGCGTTGAGTGAAGATCATATGCAAGTCGAAAAGCGATATTGTCAACCATGAGGCCCATTTTGTGTGACTTGCAAAGGATGGAGATAGAGTTAAAGACTCGAGGGACGCGTGTGATGATAGCGAGTATCTGAGTAGAACCGACTTTAATCGATAAAGTTAAAGTCGCTTTGCCAAGCTACGGACACTGGAGGCGATGATGAGTATGAGGAAGAAAGTGCAAGAAGGTGCTATGTCGGAAGCAAGAATCGATGAAGAAGGAATACTTCGAGTCAACTCCAGACTTTGTGTTCCTAACGATCCTGAGTTAAAGTATAAAATCATGATGGAGGCGCACAACACACCGTTTGCAATCCATCACAGGAGTACTAAAATGTATCGTGATCTTCGCCATACATTTTGGTAGAAAGCAATATGAAGAGAGATAGCGTTGTTTATCTCAAGGTGTCTAACTTGTCAACGGCCGAGTCAAGGCGAGCATCAAGTACCAAAAGGTCCATTGCAACCACTTGAAATTCCAGAATGGAAGTGGGAGCACATTACCATGGATTTTGTTACCGGTCTTCCTAAGGTTTCTCAAGGCATAGATGCGATTTGGGTCATTGTTGATAGATTGACGAACGTCTTGCCGGTATCCATAGTTTCTGATCGAGACCCAAGATTCACTTCACGATTTTGGGTTAGTTTGCAAAAAGCTATGGGCACAGACTTACGATTTAGCTCGGCATATTATCCTCAGACGGACGGACAGTCGGAGAGAAATATTCAAACTCTTGAAGATCTATTAAGACTCTGTGTCCTTGATTTCAAGGGAAGTTGGGACAAGTTCTTACCATTGGTGGAGTTTTCCTCAACAACGATTATCAAGCAAGTATTGGCATGGCTCCATTCGAGCGTTGTATGGAAGAAAGTGTCGTTCTCCATTATCTTTGGGATGAGGTGGGTGAAGCAACGTTGTTGGGACCAGAGTTGATACGTATGACTACGAGAAAAGATTCAAACGATCCGACAAACGTATAAAAACCTCACAAAATCGACAAAAGAGTTATCTTTGATCTTCATCGAAAGGGCGTGGAATTCGATATAGGAGATCATGTGTTGTTAAGAGTTGCTCCATGGAAAGGAGTTACAAGATTTGGAAAGAGAGAAAACTCGATCCTCGATTCATCGGTCCATTTTTAATCCTCGATCGAGTAGGAACTGTGGCCTATAGACTCGCTTTACCGCCAAGTATGTCTCGTGTTCATAACGTTTTTCACATATCCATATTACGTAAATATGTGAAAGACCCGAACCACATTATTGAGTTAGAACCGGACGAAATAGCGGAAGATTTGACGTATGAAGAGGTTCCTGTTCAAATCTTGGATAAGAAGGAACATATTCTACGCTCGAGGTTATACCTCAAGTCAAAGTTTTGTGGAGGAACCACGATGTTGAGGAAATGACTTGGGAGTGAGAATCGAAATGAAATCAAGGTATCCTTACCTCTTGACATACCAGTGCATGTACCCCCAATTTCGAGGGCGAAATTTCATAAGAAGGAGGTTGTAAGACCCCAACTTTTATAAATAAAGATGAATTTTCTATAAATATTATTTTTGAATATTATGGAATAAATTTGATATAATGTTATAGTTCTTTGGTAATATTTATAAATTTTGCAAAGTAAGCAAGTTGTTATAAAATATTAGTTTGGTGGGGAATATTCTTTTTTTGTCGGGAAATATTAAATGCGACGGCTCAATCATTAGTGGACCCCACAACGTAGTATTGTCGTAGTTAGAAAATGACAAAATTATCTTTCTATAAAAATAATGGCGGAGGTGTTACCATTAAAAGCTGTTGAACTACCCCTATTAGTAAAAAATACGATGTCTACGCGTGGTTGTATAGTAGCAGCACGATATTGATTATTGATGCTTTACGTTAGAAGTCACTCGGTTATGCTCGATTATTGCTACGATAATTCTTTGCATCATATCTCTTATATTATTGATTCAATTATTGTCACGGTATCATCATCATATAATATGTTATAGTATTAAATCAATAATTGAGGCGACAAGTTATAAATGATTAATAATTGTTGAAAGATTAAATATGTGTTGATTAAAATAAAATGATTTGTGGTATTATTTATTCAATCCTTGATGTATATAAAGAGTCTGTTATGAGGCGTTTGTGGTAAGTTTGATTATTTTATGGGGGCCATATGTCATCATCTAAGAGTCTCTTCGTCGATAGTAATTACCTTCATCAATAGTAATTACCTTTGTGAATAATAATTACCTTCGTCAATAGTAATTACCTTTTACTAGACGTCAAACCACTTGCCGTTTCATATTACGGTGTCCGAACCACTTGTCGTTTCACATTACGAGGCGTCGAACCACTTGTCGTTTCACATTACGTGCGTCAAACCACTTTTCTTTTCACATCACCGATCGTCGAAGCCACTTGCCTTTTCACATGGCGGTGCTAAGCTAAAATCTTCTATAAATAGAGGCTAGTGCTTCATTATTTTTCACGAATTCATTCAAGCTATAGAGAGAAAAGTATAGAGAAAAAGAGAAAGTAGAAGAGTATTCATTATTACACTCTCATGCGGTATTCAATCTCCTACTAAAGTAAGGGGTGTTATTCTTTCTTATTCATGAAGAAAGCTGTTGTTATTCCATTGCTTATTATTACATTGGAATAACTTTTGTATACGTGGTTTACCCTATACTTGGTGACATTCTTCTATTATTCTATTGGAACATCACATGCGTGTGTTTTATACGGACTGGTTAAAATCTTTATTATTATTCTATTGGAACATCACATACATGTGTTTTACATTTGGACTGGTTCCGTCTTTATTATTATTCTATTGGAACATCCTCATGCATGTGTTTTACACCTAGGACTGGTTCCGCTCTTTTATTATTATTATTACTTTGGAACATCACATGCATGCGTTTTCTGGCCGGATCCAGTTCCATTCTTTATTATTACATTGGAATATCACATGCATGCGTTTTCTGCCGGGACACAGTTCCGTTATTTATTATTACTTTGGAATAACTGCATGTATGCGGTCTATCGCATGCATGGTGATTTCTTTTGTTATTCCATTCTTTATTACACCCGGTTGGTTAAAACTTTGACTTCTATACTCCATGAAATTAGTGGAATATCCTTGATATTTGCGCTTCATCCAAAGATCCTTTCATGGAAATATTCTTCTCGGTATTCTTGAATTTTACTCTACAAAGCGATCATCGTGTTGACATTTTGGATGTTATTGGTTCCTAGATAAATTAATTCTTGAACTTGTTTTATTGAATTCTTATATCATTGTCATCATCCTCATGTTTATATTATCTTGAAAGTCATCATGGCTTTGTAGTGCATAGATGGACTTGGTATGATTATGACCAGAGACTATTGGTGTAATTATGGCCGTAATGTTACAAATGATATGGTAAAAATCCTCGGTGGCCCGTGAGTGCATTGATGGATGATTGTTGACAGGATCATGACCATTAATGAATACACAAATATTCTTGGCCGTAGGTGCGTGAATAATTGTGGTCATGATACTAAAGAATATCCTTGGCGTAGTAGTGCGGGGTGATTCGATGATGTGGAATATTTATTAAAGATGAGTCTCACTTATAACAATGATGAAAAACCTTTTAAATCATAAAAGATAGTAGATTTTATTTTCTACTTGACTCTTTTAATGGATTCTTTGGTTCATTGTGTAGTTAAACTTGATGTTCATTATATTTTATCGGTTTAACAACTTTGTTGTGAAAGCTAATGATAATTTATTCTCGCATTATCTTAGTCATAATATTTCTTCTTGAGCTAGTTGAGCTCACCCTTTCTTTCACCGTTCTCTTGAGAAATGAGAATATAGCCGGGATGAGTCGGGAAGCGGAGTAATGGTCTAGAGGATAGCATTAGTAGTCCTCACTATTACGTGAAATAGTGTGATAATAATTGTAATGAGGACTCCTTTTGAGTTTGTATGATCTCTAGTAGACAATATTTGTATTCAAACTCACAGTTTATGTCGTATTGTACACGACAGTTATATTAGTAAGTTGTATTTAAATTCTGTACCATGTATCTGACTACCCAAGATGGGTGATGTATACCTAATTTTGGGGGCGTCACATTTATGTTATTTTCATTATTCTTCATGTTTATGTTATTTTAATTTAACAATAATATCTTTTTATTTCTCACATATATACGGACTAATGATTTTTATTTTTAATTTTATGAACAGGGTGGCGATGGTGATGGTGATGGCGATGGCGAGGGGACTGGGACTGGGACTGGGACTAAGACCGACGATGGCGATGGCTAGGGTGATGGAGATGGAAATGATCATACTAGTTTATAGATTCATTTGTCATTCATTTATTTGTACTTATTAGTGTAGCCTCTAAAAGTGTTGTAAATTGTATATAAATTTTGGAACATTCGTTAATATTTCAAATTGTTGATGGGTTAGTAGATTATTGTAATTGTTGATGAGATAGTAGATTATTTGTAATTGTTAATTTAGTTTATATATTTGGCGAATATATATGTTGAATGACAGGAAATAGTACTGTTATTAGGCTAAAATAGGTTGCAGGTACAAAAATATTGGGTTTAAACACCTGGACCCTGAAATTTTAAAAAAAAACATTTCTTAAAAAAAATCTTATTTTTGACGAAATAAGGTAATTTCGACGAATATTCAGTCAAAAATAAGGTTTTCGGATTTAATTGATAAATAAAAATTCCGTTGGTAATAGCTTATGTACGACGGAAATTCCGTCGTATTTATCACTCATTATATGCGACTGAAATTGGCCGTCGTAAATATTCCCTCGAACATATTTGGAATTATCCCCAACGGAATTATTTCCTTGAAAATATTCCCTCGAACTTAGGTTATGTACGACGGAATTACGTAGTACTTAATTCCGTCGAAGTTAGCTAATTACGACGGACAATTCGACGGACTTATTTTCGACGCGTGTTATTACGACGGAATTTACGACAAAAAGTTCCCTCGTAAATAACCTAATTCCGAAGGAATAAGAATAATACCGACGAAAATGTCTGTCGGAATTAGTCGGTTTTCTTGTAGTGTTATATAAATATTTTCGATAGACAACTTGAATTTCAAGGACAAGCTGAATATTTCTCTATGAGAAGTATTCTGGGATCGATCAAGTATTCGTCTACTTTACGATATTTATATAAATAATAAATAGATGAAATATATATATATATATATATATATATATAATTGTGAAGAACAATGTATATTATTATATCTATAACAATAAACAAGTACGAGATAATTTAATCAAGTAATTTAAACAACTTATCTCAAGTACTTGTGATCAATTTTATCTTCTTCAAATAATCAGAATTTTGAAGTAACAAAGAGAGATTAAAGTTTTGAGAGAATGTAGGTAAGGAGTAAGTTTTTTCTTTGATAATGAATTGGTAAGTTGAAATGAAAGAAAAACTTTTTATTTATAGGATTTTCAAACTTGAGGCAAAATGATCTTTTTGAAAAATCAAAGGCTGATAATCATTTGATTAAAATGTAAGATTCGAATGAGTTTAACAAGTATTGAGCGCACGGATTGCCATGTCACAAAGCCATCCGAATTTGGAGTCTAGGAGCATAAATTTTTTTGCCAATTTTTAATGCATTAAATGCTTATATGATTACATTGCCTTTTGTATCTCAAAAATCAAATTCTTCAGCCAATATGTATGTCTCATCTCTTTTATCAAATAGTATTTCATTAAATGTAAGTCTAGGACCGTTGAATTTTTGACCTTCTTTTCGATTATTAAATGCTTTAAATGAGTTACATGTTCATTTTCAATTCTCAATAGCACATAAACGGATTCAGCAAATACTCTCTCTGTTCCTTAATATAGGTCGTTTTAAAATTATGCACAAATATTATATAAGGAAATGATTGTAAAACATTAAATATATTATCAATTGTCTATATTGCCCTTGTATTGAAAAAAGAGAGTATTATTTATTGGTCAAAAAATAATGAGAGAATCAAAGTTATATGTATTACTCCCTCCGTTCCTAAATAAGTGACGTTTTAGAAGAAAATATTTGTTTCAATTTATCTGTCGTTTACAACTTTCTAGGAGAATAAATTATTTACTTTCCTATATCACCCTTACCTTCTCTCATTGTCCCAAGAAATTCTCACCCTTAGTATTAATAGTTTTCAACTTCCCATAAAGGGATAGTGATGAAATTTCACACAGATTTTAATTATAAAATGATAATATTAAATGACTTTCTTAATCTATGTGCAAAAACCTTAAACGACACTTATTTAGGAATGGGGAGAGTACTTAGGATAATATTGAAAACTAAGCAATTAATGCTTACTTGAAATTTTCAAACGACTTATATTTAGGAATAAAAATATTTCTCTAAAATGACTTATATTAAGGAACGGAGGTAGTACTATTTATCCCAAAATGGATGTTTCCTTTCATTTGGTCAAATGGACAATTAATGCGCATAAACATACATATATATATATATAGAGAGAGAGAGAAAAAGAGAGAGAAAGAGAAATAGAGAGAGAGAGAGAGAGGGAGAGAAAATAGATCAGGTCCGGACTCCCAGTGTTAGAGTTTATGCCCTAGAGGCCAATTATTTGATATAATTGCTTAACGTTTTGATATTATATTTGATTGAGTAAAGGAATGATTTTATTATGGTTTTATTTACTGCGTTATATAAATGTTAACATAATAAAAAATCCTTAGAATAGTGATACAAATTATATAGTTTTAAGTATGTGACTTGAACATGAGATTATATAATTACTATTAGTATCATTGTTCTTAAATGTCCCTAGTCGAGTATAATTGTTGATGGGACAACAATGATGCATTGAGACTAGTGTGTGGATTGACTGATGGCCAAATCTCAATGGTCATAAATATATGAGATATTAAGTCAATGCATAGGTACATGTTAGAGAACGATGTACTGGACAGACCCACCATGAGAATTCTACGTGGAACATTTTACAAAGTGTCATTAGCAATTCTCATAGTGACAATGGTGTAATGGTCCTCCGACCTGAAATCACTATATTACTACACGGGAATTTATGTACTTTGATATCATCAAATGTCACCTTTAATAGGGTGGACTATAAAGCTGATTATTGGGTACATCATGAATCGTGTGAGGAATATGAGTGATCTAGATGGAATTTAACCCTCCTATATATTACGGATGATATCCATAGGCCTCTTAATTGAGTATGACTATGAAATACATGGCCATGCTCAAATAGTGATTTGTTTCATATAGTCTACTCATTGATCAAGAAAAACTCAGATTAAATTATGAAGAGTATGACACATTCCATGACTCGAGTT
Organism: Panax quinquefolius; assembly: GCA_020205615.1. Lineage (NCBI taxonomy): Eukaryota > Viridiplantae > Streptophyta > Magnoliopsida > Apiales > Araliaceae > Panax > Panax quinquefolius. The sequence continues at coordinate 19,443,307 of CM035157.1, forward strand.
TAATCTTGGATATTAAGGTTAAAAGGATTAAATTACATTGAAACATTGGTCACGAAAAAGGTTGCATCGAATCATCGATCTTATTTTTACTTGGGTGGCAGTAATGTATTACTAGATGCCGCTCACTGTTTATAATTTTATAATATGATTTTAAAATTATTGTCAACGTAATAATAACCTATAGGGTCACACACATAGAACGTAATTAAAAGGGAATTAATTTAAATTATAAAGATTTAAATATGTCAATATGATTGATAGTATTTAAATTGCAATTTAAATTAAAGGACGATTATATATATATTCATTAAGTAAGACTTAATTAAGATATAATATATATATAAATTCGGATTTTATTTTAATTAGATTAGGGTTTTGAATAGTTTCTTTTAAATCTCTATATATATGATATGTAGCCACTTTAGGGAATTATTCATTCACAACCCAAAACCCTAGCCGCTCTTTAGAGAAAGACTAGAGAGAAAATTCCGAAATTTTCATCCTTGGTGGCTAGTACCGCAATTCCTTCTTCCGCAGATCGTAGGGCGATTAGATGCGGAGAAGCGTTAAATGTGGATCTTAGTAGAGACGCAGTCTGTTTGAATTGCGTTGGAGATTCGACCGCATCGATTCTAGCTTTAATAATCGATACAATTTCTAACCTCTGAATTAATTAATTTTTCGCATGGATCCTGTTTGAGGGTTTCGGAAATTGCTTTGAATTGTTCAATTTCTGCTGCGTTTTCTATGCCGAAACCCCTACAGTGGTATCAGAGCTACTTGCGAAACGATTGATTCAGATTGCGTGTTTTATTATTTTTGATATATTTGATATATGTTGTTACAATTTTTTCGATATGAAATTACCGATCTGAAATTAGTTTTATTGATTTCGATATATATGATATATGATGATACAATTTTACCGATCTGAAATTGGATTTTGATATATATGATATATGATGATACAATTTTACCGATCTAAAATTGAGTATATGATATTCTGTTTTTAAGCGAATTCTGGTGTTATGAATATCAGTGATAGCTGTTAATTGTATCTTATATGGCGTAATAACAGTATACAACTTATGTTCTAATTGGATTAGAAGTTTGCAGATTCGGTTTAATATGATTCATTGAATCTGGACATATGTGATATGTACCGAGTATATTGTTATTATGACAGTTTTGGTGGATTAAATATATGAAAAATTCTGCAATACAGTTTGTAGTTCAAAATTTTTTTTTCCAGGGACGCTTTGCCCGGCCACATTGACCGGTCGTGAGACCACCCACCATTGATCGGTCACCGGACCACCGCCAGGAGACCCCCCTGACTTCCCGTCATGTAGCGAACGATGGTCGTGTCCCCTATATGTTATATATAGTTTTCTTTAATTATATATAAATTGTTATGTGCTTATTGTGATATGCATGGTGCCTGATTATGGCCTTTTGACCAATAGGTTAGTGGTTTTTGGTTTTGAAATACGGCTTGCATGTCGTGCCTTTCTATAAATTCTAATGTAATATTCTCTTCTCATCTAAATCCCCTCGAATGTAACTCGAGGTTTCTTTATGTCATGTAACAATCTGTAATCGATGAAGATGTAAAGATGAAGAACACAATGAAAAGATGTTGATGGAGAGGAGGCACATGCTTGAGGAAGATCCAAGGAAGCTATTTATTTTTAGATCTTTTACCACCTTAGATTGACCTTCAATCTTTCATTAGCTTGAAAAGATTGACAGTGGATTGGGCCATAACTGTGACACATTTAATTTCGCACTTTATTTATGCTTGTATGTGATATGATGTGATAAATAATGTGCATGTTTAATGAGATTAAAATTGGTGAGATCTGAATTTATTTATAAAATCCCTCATTAAATTATTAAGTCTAAATCAGATGCCTTCCAATGAATAACACTCATCAAGACCTTGATCAATAGATGTAGGTTTGCCAAAGCAAAGTACCCTATTTATCTTGGTAAGATGCGATAGGATAATTGTGATATCCAAACTGTTAAAATCATTGGGCCCGACTTAACTAAGTTATCTCAATAAGATTGAGGACTTAGAGGCATAGAGTTTGGTGGGAACCATTAGATGGACTAGAAACAAATGTTGTTTACCAAACTATCCAAGAGTTATATATGATATAATTGACAAAAGGGTTGTCTACCTAAATAATTGTGTTTTAAGAGATTAGCCAAAGCTAACTTAGGGCATAATGATATATGGATCTTGGCTCACTAGAAAGATTTAATAGAAAATGCTTTCCGAATTAATGGTGAGGGCTATTAATTTGAATAAAATAGTGGGAGTATATTTTGAATATATTATTATCAATTACATATTATTAACTCTGCAATTTGACTTATCATTTTGGCACTTATAAATTATAGATATCAATGGCAAACATCAACAATACAAGTAGTCTTTCACTACGATCAGTCCTTGAGAAGGACAAGCTGAGTAGAATTAATTTCCTTGACTGGCACGGGAATTTGAGGATTGTCCTCAAACAGGAGCGCAAGCTATATGTCCTTGATGGGCCCATTCTGCGCGGCACCGGTATCATCCATCGCACCACGTGCGGAGCATAATGCTTACAAGAAGCATCAAGATGATGGTCTGGACATGAGTTGTCTCATGCTAACAACGATGAACCCTGAGCTACAGAAGCAACATGAGTTGATGGATGCTTATGAGATGATCGAGCATCTCAAGAAATTGTTCGAAGGGCATGCTCGACAGGAGAGGTATGATACTGAAGCAAGGCGTTGTATCAACGCAAGATGGGTGAGCGTGATCCGGTTGGTCCACATGTCTTTGAAAATGATTGGGTATATTGAGTACCTTAATAGGTTGGGTTTTCCAATCACTCCGAAAGCCCAAACTTATCTTGTTTTGCAATCATTGAGCAATGACTACTCTCAATTTGTTATGAATTATCTAATGAATGAAATTGAGAAACCCTTCTTGAGTTATTGAGCATGTTAAGAAATCTTTGAGAACAACATGAAAAAGGCAGGACCCGCTCCCATAATGATGGTGCAAAATGGGAATGCTAAGGGAAATTGGAAAGCCAAGAAGAAGATAGGATCTAAATCTGGTGCTAAACCTAATCCCAAAACCAAACAGGTTTTAAAACCTAAAGGTGGGGTGGCTAAAGAAGGTGATTGTCACTTCTGTGGAAAACCTGGACACTGGAAGAGGAATTGTCATGCTTATTTGGAAGAAGTGAAGAAAAAAAAAAAAGTGTGACTTCTGATTCAGGTATATATGTTATAGAAGTCAACTGGTCCACTTCTACATCATGGGTATTGGATACTGGATGTGGTTCTCACATTTATGTAAATATGCAGGAACTTCGACGAAGTAGGACTTTGGGAAAAGGAGAGGTTGACCTACGGGTTGGGAATGGAGCAAAAGTTGCTACACTGGCCGTAGGAACTTATCATTTATCTTTGCCCTCTGGGCTGGTATTAGAATTAGAGGATTGTTATTATGTGCCTGCTATAAGCAAAAACATTATTTCTGTTTCTTGTTTGGACAAGAAAGGTTTTTCATTTATAATTAAGAACAATCGTTGTTCGTTTTACTTAAATGATATTTGTTATGGTGTTGCACAATTGTTTAACGGTCTTTATATTCTTGATTTAGAAATGCCTATCTATAACATAAATACAAAACGATTTAAATCAAATGATTCAAATGTGACATATCTCTGGCACTGTCGTTTGGGCCATATAAATGAGAAACGCATATCAAAACTCCATAAAGGTGGATTTTTGGATTCATTTGATTTTGAATCATATGAAAAATGTGAATCTTGTTTATTAGGCAAGATGACTAAAGCCCCTTTCACTGGACACAATGAACGGGCTAGCAATAAATTAGGACTTATACATAGTGATGTATGTGGACCCATGAGTTCGTTAGCAAGAGGTAGGTTTTATTACTTCATTACATTTACTGACGACTTCAGTAGATATGGATATGTATATCTTATGATACACAAATTTGAATCCTTTGAAAAGTTTAAGGAATTCAAGAATGAAGTTTAAAACCAATTTGGAAAAAGCATAAAAGCCCTTCGATCCGATCGAGGAGGTGAATACTTAAGCCAAGACTTTGATGACCTTACAAAAGAGTGTGGTATTATATCACACTCACTCCACAGAACACCACAATGGAATGGTGTGTCTAAGAGGAGGAATCGAACCTTGTTGGACATGATACGATCAATGATGAGTCATGCGAGATCTTCGATAAGCTTACGGGGTCATGCCTTAGAGACAATTTGCATTCACATTAATCGTGTTCCTACAAAAGCGGTTCGAAAGACACCATATGAGATGTGGATTTGGGAAGCGTCCTAGTATGTCGTTCATGAAGATTTGGGGTTGCGAGGCATTTGTAAAACGTCTGGATTCTGACAAGCTCGGACCCAAGTCTGACAAATGTAATTTTGTGGGATACCCAAAGGAAACAAAAGGGTATTATTTCTACAAACCTTCTGAGAATAAAGTGTTTGTTGCTCGAACTGGTATTTTTCTAGAAAGAGAATTTGTCTCTAAAGGAAATAGTGGGAGGAAAGTAGAACTCGAAGAAATTCAAGAACCACAGAATATCATTGAACCTGAGTTGGAATATGAGCAGGAACCACAAGATGTTGTGGAAAGTGAACCTGCTCAAATTACACAAGGAATTCGTAGATCTAGTAGGACACGCCAAGAGCCCGAGAGATATTATGGATATCTTGTGACTCAAAACGGCGATGTGATGATCATAGATCAGGATGAGCCTGCTTCCTACCAAGAAGCTATGAATGGACCAGATTCTGAGAGATGGCTTGAAGCCATGAGATCTGAAATGAAATCCATGTATACTAACCAAGTATGGACTTTGGTTGATCCACCCGAAGGGAAAAAACCAATCAGATGCAAATGGGTTTTCAAGTAGAAAACCGACATGGATGGTATTATACAAACCTACAAAGGTCGACTGGTAGCAAAAGGTTACAAACAAGTTCAAGGTGTTGACTATGATGAAACCTTCTCTCCGGTGGCAAATGATGGATCTTACTTGCTATTGCAGCTTTTTATGATTATGAAATCTGGCAGATGGATGTCAAAACTGCTTTCCTTAATGGAAATCTCCTTAAGGATGTGTACATGACACAACCTGAGGGTTTTGTCATTCCAAAGGATGTTAGAAAGGTATGTAAGCTGCAATAATCCATTTATGGATTGAAGCAAGCCTCTCGGAGTTGGAATCTTTGATTTGATGAAGCAGTCAAAGAGTTTGGTTTTATTAAAAATGAAGATGAACCTTGTGTATATAAAAAGGTTAGTGGGAGTTACATTGTATACCTGATATTATATGTTGACGACATATTAATTATTGGGAATGACATTCCTTCATTACATGCTGTAAAAACATGGTTAGGAAAATGTTTCTCCATGAAAGATTTAGATAATGCAGCCTACATTTTAGGTATTAAGATCTATCGAGATAGATCAAGAAAAATGATCAGCCTAAGTCAGAGTACATATATTGATAAAGTGTTGAAACGGTTCAGCATGTAAGAGGCAAAAAAAGGACACTTACCCATGACTCATGGTGTAAAGATCTCTAAGGCCCAATGTCCTAAATCACAAGATGATGAGGAGCATATGAGAAAGATCCCTTATGCTTCAGCAATTGGATCTATCATGTATGCAATGATATGTACTCGTCTGGATGTCTCGTATGCTTTGAGCATGACGAGCATATACCCGATCGAATCGGGTGAAGGTCATTTGGGCGGATGATCGAGAATATCCTCAAGTACCTAAAAAGGACTAAGGATTCATTCTTGGTATATGGAGGTGAAGACAAACTAGCAATAAAGGGTTACACAGATGCTAGTTTCCGGACTGATAATGATGATTATAAGTCTCAGTCAGGTTTTGTATTTTGCCTTAATGGTGGTGTTTGTTAGTCGGAAAAGTTCGAAGCGAAGAGCGATGATCGATTCTGAATAGAAATTTGAGTATATTGTTGCTTCTAGTGCGGCCAAGGAGGCCGTATGGATTAAAAAGTTCATCACTGAACTAGGTGTTGTTCCAACCATTGTTGATCCGGTTAAGCTATACTGTGATAACAATGGAGCCATTGCACAGGGTAAAGAACCCAGATCTCACCAACGATCCAAGCATATACTTAGGCGGTACCATCTCATCCGTGAAATAATTGATAGAGGAGTGTACATATAGGAAGAGTGCCAACAGATGATAATGTTACAGATCCACTGACCAAGGTTTTGTCGCAGCAGAAGCACGACGGTCACACTAGTTCCATGGGTATTAGATACATGAGTGATTGGCTCTAGTGCAAGTGGGAGACTTTTAGAGTTTATGCCCTAGAGGCCAATTATTTGATATAATTGCTTAACGTTTTGATATTATATTTGATTGAGTAAAGGAATGATTTTATTATGGTTTTATTTACTGCGTTATATAAATGTTAACATAATAAAAAATCCTTAGAATAGTGATACAAATTATATAGTTTCAAGTATGTGACTTGAACATGAGATTATATAATTACTATTAGTATCATTGTTCTTAAATGTCCCTAATCGAGTATCATTGTTGATGGGACAACAATGATGCATTGAGACTAGTATGTGGATTGACTGATGGCCAAATCTCAATGGTCATAAATATATGAGATATTAAGTCAATGCATAGGTACATGTTAGAGAACGATGTACTGGACAGACCCACCACGAGAATTCTACGTGGAACATTTTACAAAGTGTGATTAGGAATTCTCATAGTGACAATGGTGTAATAGTCCTCCGACCTGAAATCACTATATTACTACACGGGAATTTATGTACTTTTATATCATCAAATGTCACCTTTAATAGGGCGGACTATAAAGGTGATTATTGGGTACATCATGAATCGTGTGAGGAATATGAGTGATCTAGATGGAATTTAACCCTTCTATATATTACGGATGATATCCATAGGCCTCTTGATTGAGTAGGACTATGAAATGCATGGCCATGCTCAAATAGTGATTTGTTTCATATAGTCTACTCATTGATCAAGAAAAACTCAGATTAAATTATGAAGAGTATGACACATTCCATGACTCGAGTTTAATCTTGGATATTAAGGTTAAAAGGATTATATTACATTGAAACATTGGTCACGAAAAAGGTTGCATCGAATCATCGATCTTATTATTACTTGGGTAGCAGTGATGCATTACTAGATGCTTAGCTCAACGTTTATAATTTTATAATATAATTTTAAAATTATTGCCAGCGTAATAATAATGTAAAGACTGACTTATTATTAATGAAATTTAATTTTCTCTATTTATTATTTTGAAATAGTAAGGGTTGATTTGATTAATGTGGATAGTTAGGGGTAAAATCATGTAAATATTTCAAAATAAGCAAGTGGTCATAAAATATTCATTGTTGTGGGAGAATATTCATGCTGTCGGGGAATATTAAATGCGGCCAGTAGCAACCATAATAAGGCCCCATGCTGAAAAGCGATTGGATGAAGAAAAAGCGACAAATATAAGTTGTTTAAAAATAGCAGGCGTGGTTATTCTGAGTTATCTTGTTAAAATACCCGGTGGTTAAAACACGGTAGCACCTGGTATTGTACCAATTATTGATTCTTACGTGAAGGCACTACTCGATAATGGTTACGATAATTCTTTATTCGATATTTTATTGAGTTAATAATTCTTTGCGTTGATATTTTATATTCTTTGTTGTTTGATAATTGTCATTACGATTATTTTCATTATCGAAGCAATAATTCATATTATCTGAATAATATTATTAGATAACATTATTGGCAATGTCTAGAAAGTTACATGCAAGGAGGTTTGGTCACTAATTGCGGCATTGATGAAGAAGAAATTCTTATTGGAAAGCCCCTCTTTCGAGGCTATGCGGTTGTCGATAATGTGATTACGTAATATTATTTATGAATAATTAATTATTGATTTATATGATGAGAAAATATTGATTTTATGAGGATATAGATGGAAAAATTTTTAATGTGACAATTGTTGAAAATTAATATTTTATCTTTTTTACGATAAAATAATTCATTTAAATATATTATTTTAATAATATATTAACAATGATATTTTTACAATGAATGTGGGATATATGAGTATATGAGGGGAAGAGTATTTTGTGGCATTAAATGTTTAACACATATTTTGTGTGTTGGTGGACCTGATTATTGGCCAGAAATTTGATTATGGCACAATAAAATCGCTTGGTTGTGGATTTGGTCAATTTCTATTTAGAATTTGGAAAAACTTTCTTACGCAAAGTTGTAGAAATTGAATTTCCTATAAAAATCGCGTGATTCAATTTTTACGATGAAAGGGCTATTTATTATGAATTATTGAAGTTAGAAGTTCAAAATAATTAATTTTGGGAGTTTTAGTTAATTATTTTGAGAAAAACGTTTTTTTGCAACTAAGTTGGCCTCACATGTGATTCAAATGGGCTGAGATCAGTTGTCTAAGGTGGGCTAAAGAAAATGTAAAAATATATTAATATTATATTCAATTTTACGCTTTGGTGTTACAAGCATTTTCTATAAATAGGGTCTTAGGTTAGAATTGAAAAACACACCGAAGCTGAAGTTTCTCTCTATTTCTCTCTCGATATATTGAGCATTTTCTTGTGAGTATACTTTGAGTATTGTTAGGCAGTGCAAGTTCCTTGACCTTTTATACACGGTATTCAATTAGAAATCTTAATCTTTTGAGGGTAAGAGATGTTATTTTCTTCTCGAATGATATTATTTCTTGATATCATTATCTTTGAAATATTAGTTGGAACTTTTTATCAAATTTGGAACTTTTTCATGTGGGGTTTACTATTCATGAGTTCTTATTCACGAGTTCTTATTCATGAGTTTCTTATTCACGAGTCTTATTAAGCGGAAGCGTGAAGATGTTTTTATGGAATTTCTATCTTTTGGTGTCGGATTTACTATTCACGTGTCTGGCACTATTCATGTATCTGACACTATTCACCAAAATTAAAATTTCTTCTTTTTGTCCAAAATATCTATTACGGATACTAGCTTTGATTGTATCCATGTTTTGATCATTCTTGAATTTTACACCACTATGATTATTTTTGAGGTATTTTTTTTGAACATGGATAAAACAAAATACGAATCCTTAATCCTTAATCCTTGTCATTTTGTTTCCTTTGGATTCGTTTCTTTAAAAATATTTTCATCATCCTCGATCTTAAATGATGATATTATTGAATATCTTTGGCACATGGTCAAAGATGAATGATTTCTGAAGAATATCTTTGGTAGTAGTCTGAAAGATGATCGAGTGTTTAGATGAACATGACCAAGTGATGAATATTGATTGATGTTCTGAGGGGATAAAAGATGAGCGATGAACTTTTAAATTCATCACATAGAAGATAGTAGTTTGCATTCTCTACTTAACTCTTACAATGAATTATTATTTCCATTGCGAATATTGATTTAAAATTTGTTGTCTATTGTATTCTATTAGATTTTTCCTGTTGAAGACTAACGGTAATTTGTTGTATATTATCTTAGTCATAATATTCTTTCTTTGGGCTAGTTGAGCTCACCCTTTTCCTTTTTGTTCCATTTTTCTCGGGAGCGAGAATATAAGCGAGTGCAGTCTGGGGTATGGAATGAAGGTTCTAGAGAGAGTTGTTTAGTAGTCCTCACCATTTTGTAAAATAATGTATCAATAAATGTGATGAGGATTTATTTGAGTATAGATATTGTCTGCAGAAGATAATATTTGTATTCAAACTCACAGTTTCTTGTTGTAATAATAAAGTTGTAGTTATTTACATACCATGTATTGTGACAACTCGAATAGGTGATGTATACCTATTTTTGGGCGTCACAAATAACCTATAAGGTCACACACATAGAAACGTAATTAAATGGGAATTAATTTAAATTATAAAGATTTAAATATGTCAATATGATTGATAGTATTTAAATTGCGAATTTAAATTAAAAGGATGATTTATATATATATATTCATTAAGTGACTTAATTAAGATATAATATATATATATATATATAAATTCGGATTTTATTTTAATTAGATTAGGGTTTTGAATAGTTTCTTTTAAATCGCTATATATATGATATGTAGCCACTTTAGGGAATTATTCATTCACAACCCAAAACCCTAGCCGCTCTTTAGAGAGAGACTAGAAAGAAAATTCCGAAATTTTCATCCTTGGTGGCTAGTACCGCAATTCCTTCTTCTGCAGATCGTAGGACGATTAGATGCGGAGGCGTTAAATGTGAATCTTAGTAGAGACGCAGTCCGTTTAAATTGCGTTGGAGATTCGACCGCATCGATTCTAGCTTTAATAATCGGTACAATTTCTAACCTCTGAATTAATTAATTTTTCGCATGGATCCTGTTTGAGGGTTTCGGAAATTGCTTTGAATTGTTCAATTTTCGCTGCGTTTTCTATGCCGAAACCCCTACACCCTGATGGGAGAAAATTCAGACCCTATATTTTTTATTTATTTTTTGCTTTTTTTTAAAACAACTAAAAAAAATTAATATTTTATGGAACTGAAATTTTTCCTTAATCTGATGTTTTGGGCGTGATTTGGATCGTATAACTAAAAGCAGTATGTGTCTTGTGGCCTTCCCAAAATAGGTATACATCACCTATTACGAGTTGTCAATACATGAATGCGAAACAACTACAACTTTATTATTACAGCGGTAAAGCGCGAGTTTGAATACAAATATTATCTTACTAGACAATATCTATACTCAAATAAATCCTCATCACATTTATTGATACATTATTTTACAAAAATGGTGAGGACTACTAAACAATCCTTTCTAAAACCTTCATTCCATACCCCGGCACCTCGCACTCGCTATATATTCGCCTCCCCGAGAAAAATGGAACAAAAGGGGAAGTGGTGAGCTCAACTAGCTCAAGAAGAATATTATGACTAAGATAATATACAACAAATTATCGTTAGTCTTCAACAGAAAAATCTAAAATATTCAAATTTTAAATCAATATTCGCAATGAAATAATAATTCATTAGAAGGCAAAGATATTCATCTTCTATGTATGAATTTAAAAGTTCATCGCCTATCTTTATCCTCAACATCAATCAATTACATCTCAAATATTCATCTTTGCACTACGGGCCAAAGATATTCATCACTGATCATGTTCATCTGGAAACACTGCTCATCTTTCACTATTAGGCCAAAGATATTCTTCAAAATCATTCATCTTTGCATTACATGTGCCAAAGATATTCTTAAGAAATCATTCATCTTTTACTATGTGCCAAAAGATATTCCATAATATCATCATTTAAGACGGGGATGATGAAAAATATTTTTTTTAAAGAAACGAATCTAGTGAAACAAAATGACAAGGATTAAGATTAAGGATTCGCATTGGTTTTATCCACGTCCAAAAATACCTCAAAAATAATCGTAGTGGTGTAAAATTCAAGAATGATCAAAATATGGATACAATCGATATCCGAATAGATGTTTTTGACGAAAAAGAAGAAATTTTATTTTTCTAATGAATAATGATCAGATATCGTGAATAGTGCCGTATACGTGAATAGTAACTCGACACCAAAAGATAGAAATTCCACAAACATCTTCACGCTTCATGAATAGTACTTTCGTGAATAGTAACTCGTGAATAAGAACTCATGAATAAGTAACTCGTGAATAAGAACTCATGAATAAGAACTCGCGAATAGTAACCCCGAGCATGAAAAAGTTCCAAATTTGATAAAAACTTCGATCAACATTTCAAAGATAATGATATTGAAGAAATAATATCATTCGAGAAGAAAATAACATCCCTTACCTCGAAGATCATTTATACTAGGTTGAAACACCGGATATAAGCTATGACTTGGACTTGCACCGTATAACAATACTCAAAGTATACTCAAAATACTCACAAGAATAAACCGATAATATAGAGAGAAAATTTCATTTACGGTGTGATTTTCAATTCTAACCTAAGACCTATTTATAGGAAAATGCTTAATAACAAAAAGCGAAAATTTAATAAAATATATTATTATTAATAAATTTCCTCGCCTCTTTGGAAATCAGATCCCAACATTTCCCACATGCCAACCTTCTAGAAAGAAATGATAAAAAACGTTTTTCATAAAATAAATAATTAAAACTTACAAAAATCAATTATTTGAGCTTCGAACTTCAATAATTCATAATAAATAGCCCTTTCATCGAAAAATTAGAATCTCGAGAGTTTTTATAGGAAATTCAATTCTCTACAACTTTGCGTAAGAAAGTTTTTCCAATTTCCAAAGAAAATTGACCAAATCCACAAACCAAGCGATTTTACAAACTATAATCAAATTTCTATTAATAAATGGGGTCCACCGACATGTTTAACATGTTTTAAACATTTATTGCAACAAAAAATACTCTTCCTCCTCAGATACTCATATATCCCACATTCGTTGTAAAATATCACCGTTAATATATTATTAAAATAATATATTTAAATGAATTATTTTATCGTAAAAGATAAAATATTAATTTTCAACAATTGTCATTTTAAAATTTTCTCCATCTATATCCACATAAAATCAATATTTTTCTCATCATATAAATCAATAATTAATTATTCACAAATAATATTACGAATCACAATATCGACAACTGTGCAGCTCTCAGGAAGAGGGCTTTCCAATAAGAATTTCTTCTTCTTGGTAGCGCAATTAGGTGACCAAACCTCTCCTGTAGATGAACTTTCTGTACATTGCCAATAATGTTATCTAATAATATTATTCGATATAATATGAATTATTGCTTCGATAATAAAAAAATAATGTGTAATGACAATTATCAAACAATGATAATAAAAATATCAACGCAAAGAATTATTAACTCAATAAAATAATTGAACGAAGAATTACAGAATTATTATCGAAAGTGCCTTCTTACGTAAGAATCAATAATTGGTGCAATACCGCAGTAAATCACTTCAACAACGCGTATTAGTGTGTTTTAACCACCGGTATTCCAACAAGATAATTAGAATAACCACTACGCCTTATTTAAAAACAACTTATATTTGTCATTTTCTTTATCCAATCGCTTCAAGCATGGGGCCCACACATTTTAATGGTACTGGTCGCATTTAATATTCCCCGATAAAGATCTAATATTCCACGACCAAACGAATATTCCCGATAATAATGAATATTTTATAACCACTTTAACTATTTTGAAATATTTGCGTGATTTAACCCTTAACTATCCACATTAATCAAATCAACCTTACTATTTTAAAATAATAAATAAAGGAAATTCCTTTTATTTAAAAATTTCGAGGGTCTTATACGTATACGATCTGCTAAATCACATCCAAAATATTGTATTATATAAAAACATCCAAAACATTGTATTATGTAAAAATTTGAGTTCCATAAAATATTAATTTTTTTAGTTGTTTTAAAAAACAAAAGCAAAAAAAAAAAAAGTCCGCATTTTAAGAAAATGCGAGTCCTGACTGGATCCCACTATATATATATATATATATATATATATATATATATATATATTTTTTTTTTTTAACATTTAAAATATATATATATATATATATATGGAATCGCATGAGACTGCTTTGTTATATGTATCCAAATCACATCCAAAACACTGTATTATGAAAAAATTTCAGTTTCATAAAATATTAAGTTTTTTTTAGTTGTTTAAAAAAAAGCAAAAAAAAAGTCAGGACTTTAGATCCGTCCTGGAGTCCAAACTGGATCTTGGTCATATATATATATATATATATACACGGTTTGCACACACACACACGTAACTTATTTTTATACTTCCTCCGTCTCTTAATATAAAAATTTTTAGAGTTATGCACAAATATTAAGAAAATGATTGTATAACATTAAATATAATATCAAATGTTTATATTACCCTTGTATTGAAAAAAGAAATTGTTATTTATTGGACAAAAAATAGTGAGAGAAATAAAGTTATATTTAATACTTGGGGTAATATTGGAAATTAAACAATTAATACTTACTTGGAATTCTAAAACGTCATATATTAAAAAATTTACTTCTCTAAACGTCTTATATTAATGGACGGAGTGAGTATCATGCATGCAACCATAATGTTTTAACACTTTATATTAAATTATAAAGATCAAGAAAATCAATTCAATAAGATTTAAAAAATATTTTTGGTCAAAGTAAATAAGATAATTAAAATAAATATATTACAAATTTTATAAAGAGAATTCTACCCTTTTAATTAATCTATTTACTTATTATTATTATCATCAAAATAAACCTAAAAATTAGAGAACCAATACTCTCAAATAAAATTCTAGTTCCAAATCTCAAATACCCATCAATCATAGCATTGAAGCAAACAACATCCGATTCCCCATTCGAATCAAGAATATTCCTAGCCTCCCTCAAACACCCAAAAGAGGAATACATCTGAATGCCAGAACTCTTTATATACCCATCTCCCATAAGCCCATTTTTCACCACAAGACCATGAATTTGTACCCCTTCTTTATAAGCTTGTGCAATAACACAAGCTTTAAACAAAGGAGGGTATGTGTATTTATTAGGCCTAGAATTGGAACCCACCATTTTACAACACCAAGAGAGAGCCAAAATGGGCTCATGTTGAACTGCAGAAAGTCCCACAATATGGAATTGCATAGGATTTGATTAAAGACCCAGCTACAAAATGGTCTTGAAATTGGTTGGTTTTAGGATTAAAGCATGGACTTGCTTGAGATGGTGGAGGAGGAAGTGTTGCATTTTGTGGCTAAAAGATTTAAGACGGTTTTCTGGGAGAGACTGAAGGTTGTGGTGGAGGGTGGGTTATCTGGTGGTAGTTGTTTGGGCGTAAGATGATAAGGCAGCTCTGTGGTGGTTGTGATGCTCATTTTTGGTCAATTGTCTTTCCAAATGAATGTAAAGAATTAGGCAGACAAGTGAATTCCCGCGTTACATGGATAAGGTCCGATGTGCTCATTTTCATTATTGGAGGGGAGAGGACTCGGGGAGGGGAAGGCGGCGGTTGGGAATCTGTCCCAAAATAAATGTCTTACTTTGGAATTTACAATTAAATTAACTATTTGAAAATAATAATGAATCATATTTTTCAAAAACAATAATGTTTTTAATAATTTTTCTGTATTTTATTTTGGACGGAATCTCTTCGCTATATTCTAACAAATACTACTATCAATTTTAATATTGGTTATTTTAAACTTAAAAGTTATCTAAATAGCGAGGATCGAAGCATCTATTTTTATCTAACTCACTTAAGAAACTACACTCCTTTAGCGGCCAGATAAACGACGGTTCGGTTATACAACCGTCGTCTATACTTTTAGCGACGGACAACATATAGCGTCATTAAAAAGTATAGGCAACGATTGTATGACCGAACCGTCGTCATCCCGTCGCTAAAAGGTAATCTTCAATGAGAGTTAGATAAAGAAATCTCTTCTTGATCCTAATCAAATTATCTAATATCCATGTTGCTCCTCTTTTACATTTTTATTTTGATTTCTTGATATCAATTCAATTACTTTAAATTTTTTAAATACTTGACTCATGTAAATGATGAAAATAACAAGTCTTTTAATTAATTTTATTTATTTAATATTCTTCAACGATTGTGATTGTACTAAATAAATAAATAAATAAATTTATATTAAATTTTAAATTTCATAAATTAATTTTTTAAATATAAAATAATACTTTTTTGTGGAAGAGATGGGTATATATACTATTTTTGCCCCCACATAAGTCTTTCCCAATTGACAATTTTTTACTTACTAAAATTTGCAAATTTGAACATTATTTTCCCTTGCACTAAGTATTGATTTTCTTTAAGGAGATGTCAATTTAGTAATTATTTTTCTGAAGAGAAAAGTATATTATTGTGCAAACAAGGGCTTTAGTTTTACCCAATAAAAATTGCAATCCTAATCAAATTCAACAAGTAGACACACAATCCTATCCTAATTTAATTTGCCTCTAAATCCAATTCTACCAAGGCAAAAAATAATCCAAATCCTAATTGGATTGTGGTAAAAATCTCTATAAATACATCTCACGAATATGCTTGCAAGTACTACTCAATTCTCTATTTTGTTAGGTTTGTTTCACAAGTTTCAATTTGATAAGTTTATGACATCAACGATGAAGGGAATTACTTTTTTTCACTTCCATGAGCTAAACACTAAAACTCAGCTGCATGAGGTGGTGGAGATAAGGGCTGAGCCGCCGCGGTTGAAGCAACTTTTTCCATGGGAATTCACCAAAATCTTATCGGAGAACGACGTAGCACTGTTTGGTAGCCTGGAATTAAGTCCTAATCAAGTTTATAATAATATTTTCAAATACTGGGACAAGAATATCGTGTCGCGTGTCATGTTCAATGGGGAGCAAGTGCCAATTGTTGTGTGGGATTTGGATACGGAACTAAGCATAGTTTGATGTTGAAAAAATGGCCGTATGCGGAGAATTTTTATATTCATACGGGGTGGACTAGGGATTTCGTAGCGAGACGAGGGCTTAAGAAAGGTATGACGATTGGGATGTTTTGGGATGTTACTAAAATTTTCATTGATAAACATGGAGGACTCTGTTTAGATTTGTCTGTGTCTGCGGGTAAAGTCAATTTAAGATATTTTTAAATTTAGAATTGATATTTGTTTGTTGAACTATTACGATTAATTGTGTTATTATAGGTTATTCATAGGTTAGTTGAACTGTAGTTTTGTAACTATGGGTTATTCATAAGTTGCAGTTTTACAGCACTACTTTTATACTCTATGCTGGTTGTGTATTTTTATTTTATTTTTTTGGTTTTTCTTTCTGAGTAAAGACCTTCTTTGTTTTTAAGTAGTCAAATAGTTTGATTAAGGAATATAGGATTACAAACTACCCTCTATCACTCCGTCCGATGAAAACAGTCCAACCTTTTGAATCCTTTGTAAAACCGTAAAATTTAAAACTAAAACAAATTTATTTAAGTCTTTATAAATTTTAAAATATTTACTAGTGTATTAACTATAATCAAATTAACTTTCATCAATTTTAATTTGATCAATTTTAATGTGAAAATTATCCGAATTGTTTTTAAAATACCAAAATGAGAGTGGCCAACGACTTATTTTAAAATGACTTAAAATTAAAATATAAGTTGACTTATAAATAAAAACGTTCGGCATCAATTTAACTCTTATAAGAATTAAGTTAAAATAAGTTATGAAGTTGTTCAACTCATAATGACTTATAAGTTAATATCAAATATAAAGATTACTAAAAATGACATTAATAAAAAGAGGGGCAAAATAAACATTACATTTGGTCAAACTAATTACTGATTTTAAAATAAGTTACAAATACTTGTTTTTTCTTTTTTGACTTAAAAATCAACTTATAAGTAGAAAAATAAGATGTTACCAAATTTGAGGAATAATAGCACGTAACTTATAAGTTGGTTTGACCAACTTATAAGTCACTACCAAACGGTCTCTTAAACCCCTCAAACAAGCCTCCCATCGGATAGAACAACTAAAAGATATATATATATATATATATATATATATATATATATATATATATATATATATATCTGGTTCGGATCAAATCATCTTTCTTTATCTTCTCTTACCGTATTTCCCCTTTGGCGGCGGTTTGGTCTTACAACCGTCGTCTATACTTTTAGCGACGGACAACATATAAGCGTCACTAAAAATATAGGCAGACGGTTGTATAACCAAACCGCCACCTAAAAGGGAATGCTACTGAAAAGAATGATAAAGTATCTGAACGATCCTCTTCTATATATATATATATCACTAATTTCTCAAAAGATAAATTATTATTATTAATTTTTTCATGCTAGTTCTAAGTTCAAAGTACCATTTGTACAATATTACCTGCAACCTAAAAGGTAATTGCCAAACATATCAACATGAATTAGTTATATCTGAAAACTAAAAACATCATATTACTACATCCCAATCTTATGTACAAAATTGCAGAAACACCTTAAAATATACAGATGTGACAAAAGATTAGCATATAGCCTAAGTCCCTAACTATAACACTTTTAAAACTTCATGCTAGTTCCAAGTTCAAAGTACCATTTGTACAATATTACGTTGCCAAACAGGGAAGTGGTTAGCATGAAATTTATTTTTAGGTAAGTTGATCAATTGACCAATAGCATAAAGGTTAGCAGGTGAGGCTCTATGTTTGTCAACATTCTATTAGCCAGTTAATCGAATACAGATTAAAATTGCAGAAACATCTTAAAATATACAGATGTGACAAAAGATTAGCATATACCCTAAGTCCCTAACTATAACACTTTTAAAACCACTCCCAGCCCATACAGAACACCAACGGGTTTTTTTTTGGCTCATTTTTACACACCCCCCATTCCGATCACTCACACACTCAAGAATTAAAAAAATTAAAATTTTGAACTCATGAAAACCATAAGGCAAGTGTTTTCGTTGGACCAAGAATCATACAGCAAACACTAATTGTTTTAGTTTTACCCAATAAAAATTGCAATCCTAATCAAACTCAACAAATAGACACACAATCCTATCCTAATTTAATTTTCCTCTAAATCCAATTCTACCAAGGAAAAAATATAATCCCAAGGAAAAACTAAATCTTAATTGGATTATGGTAAAAATCTCTATAAATACATCTCATGAATATGCTTACAAATACTATCCAATTCTCTCTTCTTCTATTTTTTACAAATACTACCCAATTCTCTATATTATTTTTTGTTGTTAGGTGCTTTCTTGTTTCACAAGTCTCAATTTGGTAAAGTTTATGGCATCAACAATGAAGAGAACTATTTTTCATCACTTCCATGACCTCAGAGTTGAAGAGAATTTGAGGACAGAGGATCTGCTCTCAAGAAAACTACCTTTTCATGTTTCATAAATTTCAGCATGCTATAACATTAATATTCCTGCACAGTGGGGTTTAAAAATATTTAAAAACTAATATAATTTTGGTGGGATAAATAAGGAGTGGAAGGGAGAAAAGTTGAGAATTAAATGTTATTGACCTCTTTTAGGTGGACATAAAAATTAGATATAAGTGTATTTGAATTTTACCTATTTATATTTTTACTCACCATTGGAGGTCAAAATACAAATAAGTGAAATTCAAATACACTTATGTCCAATTTTCATGTCCACATAAAGTTTTTAAATTTTATTTTATCACCAAAATCCTGCTTTATAATTTAGATGTTATATACATATTCAGATCAGGGGAAATTGATCTGATTTTTGAAATGTTATATACATATTCAGATTAGGGGAAATTGATCTGATTTTTGAATTCGAGCTAATTTAAATTTGGGATGAAAATATCATATATTCTTATTGCCAGGCTTGGAGTTATAGTGGTGTTAATAAATATATAATAAATATAGGAGAGCGCTACTTTTATTAGAGTTGAGTAAGAAACCAAATTATTTCTGAAATTACACAAATCGCACCAACGGTTCCGGTGTATATGGCGGGTTTTAGGTAGGTTAAAAAATCGAATTTACGATTTGGATTTGGTTACCGGCTAAAACCGCATGCATAAAACCGAAACTGCATCACTCTTCTTTTGAGTTTCTTTTAAAAAAAAAATAAATTACTAACAAGAATGAGGCTTCGTTACATAAAATTGATGTTCTTCCATCTTATTATTATCATCTCATTTATCTCACGGTTCGTTAACTTTTTTTGATCTCTCTTACATCTTCACATTCAGAAAACTTTTTTGCCATTTACAACACAAGAAAAATAAAAAAAAAATGGAAAAAACATTATAAAACTGTTAAATTGAATTAATTTTGTATTATAAACTATGGATCAATCTTTTAATGTATTTTTTTATTTATTTTCTCGATAAATAATGATAAACAAGTCAAATAATTCAAGTATTCAGCTTTTTTTATTTTACCGTTTTTCTTGTATATAACCTCTTCAAATATTTCTCTTTGTATAAGAGATTGTGATTAATCATTTAATTTTCGAGTAACTGTAATATTTAGAAGTAGATTAATTTAATTAATGGAACTGAAACTGCATCAAATGAAACCGCACCCCGCACCAATTACAAGCAATTTCATGTGCGCTTTTGGATTTGTCAAACCTCACCTAAGCGATTTCGTGTGCAGTTTGAACTTCAAACCGCACCATTCTCACCCCTAACTCTCCCAACGTATTCGATATATTTATAATTTTAAAAATAAAATAAAAAATTTTAAAAAAATTCTAGTGTGGGTCCCATCCACCTTCGAGAGGAAAAAAATTATAAATATGCATGTGGAATATCATCTACCTAAATATATCTATCTCGAAAAAATTTGTTCACTATTTCTCTCTATAATTTCTCCATCTATAAATTTATTTCTAGTCACTTTAAAATATTTTGTAATTACTTGCTAGATTTTTAGTTGTCTCTCAAAATTTGTACTCTTTCCCGGTCTTAAAAATTATCTACTAACTTTACTTTCTATCTCAAATAAATTTTTACTAACTTTTATACACACTCCTAAAAACGTATTTACTTTATCTCAAATTTTTTTATTCCATTTATATATAAAAAATAAATCTCTCCACTCTCACTCTCTCTAATTTGGTATAAAATTTTGATAACCTCAACCAAAAATTCATAACAATTACTCATCAAATTTACCCATTTTTATTACCCATTTATCATATTTAACCACATTACTACATTTTTTTATTAATAGTAATTTATCTAAGAAATACAATATTCCTTTTTGTTAAATGAGCATACCAAACGTCAATTGGAATGAGAATGTAACAGAATTTCAAACACAAACCCCCTCACTCACATATCCAAACATTGGAATTCCATCATTCCTTAGCATCTCATACCAGTTTGCCATGGAGCTGTAAATCTAAACGCTAGAAGCTCAACTTAGGGTGGATATATTGTGTATAAAAATCTTTTCAAGGTCATATATATATATATATATATATATATATATATATATATATATATATATATATATAGGGAACCCATCAATGACAATAGGTTGTCATGAGAATATCTTAACAACAACCCCTTTTCGGACCGTTGATAATATATTTTGAAGGCTGGGATGAGATGTTAGATATAATAAGCCAGCACAGGTTGTTGTGTCCATATATTTACTTGTACCGGCTTCTATTTTAATAAGAGAGGCCCACATAAAATATTATTGTCAGTATAGTTATACAATATGAATATTTATTATTAAAATAATCCTATTTAAGAGCTTGTAAACTTCTACTTTTTTTTTTTTTTTTTCTTTTTTTTTTCCGTAAGTGCAAATTTAATCTTAAACATTATAAAAATGTATATTTATGATTAAAATAATAAAAGCTAGGAAGAGCTTGTGCAAACTTCTACTTCTTTTTTTTAAATAAAGTACATCTTATCTTAACACCTTTTATTTTATTTTTCTTCTTTTCTCCATTATATGTTATAACTGAGCAAATTAAAATAAAAAAAATAATAAATAAGGACCCGACCAGTAAATAAACTGTCACTAATTTGAAAAATAATTAAAAAAAAAAATTGTATCCAACTATTCGCTGCTAAACAAATTTGAACTTGCGACCTCAAGCACCAATCCCTCATCATATAACCACCCGAGTACCACGGGCCTAGCTGTTAATTTCAACCAAGGATATATCTTTATAGTAAAACTTCACCATCCCCCAAAATTTATATATTATTATATTACAATTTATTTTTATATAAATCTATATTATTAATTGGGTTTGTTAAAATAGAAATAAGTTAATATCTATATTTATTATTATCCCCTTTAATGTTTTTTCTTATTTTTATAATAATATCAATAAAAGAATTATTAATATAAAAATAAATATCATTCTTTAATAAAATATAAAGTGATCATTATAAATCTTGCATTATTAGTATTAATAATTTTATTATTAAGCAATGATTATTAGTAATGATTTTATATATTAAGCAATGATTTTATTATTAAGCAATGATTTTATTATTAATAAAATTAGTTCAATTAGTCTAATAAGTAATGATGATAATTTTTCAAGATATTTCGGAAATTAATTTACTTATCGAATTTATAAAAGTAGTGAAGTATTATTATAATAATAATAATGTGATTATCAATATTAGAAGTACAGATTATACCAATACTAGTACTACATAACATTAAGAGGAATAGTAAATATTACATGTTCATTTTTTATAAAATAAAAAATATAGCATGATTAATACAATGACACCTATTTTTTGGCTCGAGAATCCCTAGCACTCGATAGTGATTTAAGCTTATCGTGGCTCGGTTTTAAAGCCACAAATTGCACATTTTTCGATGAGGCTTAGAAGGAATGATTTTCTCGAGTGCACTCTTGAATCTAGATTGTTTTTTTGCGGCCCTTTGTTTGAGAAATAATAGGCGTCAAAAACTCTTCTTCTGCTTCCACCTTTGCATCTTCATCGTCATTATCGTATCCCATATCATGATTTGGATCTCCAACTGTGCAATCAATGTCGTCATCTGCCAGTTCAGTAATATTCTCATCCGGATCATACTTGTCAACCAACTCTTTTCTTCGTGCATTCAGTTTAAGAACAGTTTTGTAACCTTGGACTGAGCAAGCCGCTTTGCTCCCTAACTCCTGGTAATCACTCATCAAATGATTATAGCGCATTGTTTGATTTTGTTCGAAGTCAACAGATGTGGAGTTAAAGAGTAAGTCTTCACCATTGCTTTTATTCGCGTCTCTTGTCCACCGATGAAGGATCATGTCGCTCGGTATTTGTGAAATACTCTTTGCTATGAAATATCTCAAGATGTGCCTGTATAATTCACCAGAGTGAGAAAACATTTGGCAGTTACATGTTACCGATCCCAGTTGACGATTGTTGACAACTTCTTTATATCTTCCACCACTTTCAGTTGCATCTGAATTATACACTGCATAAACCTTAATATCAGTGACACACAACTCACTAAGTTTATGAACATTGTATTTCATGGAATCGACGAATTGACGTTGAAAATGTCTAAACATCTCTTTTGTGTACACTTGTGCAGCATGAACTTCTAAAGATGAACCGAGTACCATAATCCTTTTACGATGTTTTGTTATGTAGTCGGCCTTCCTCTCCCTGATAAACTGTCTTTCTCTGACCTTTTGACTCTCTGAGATAGAAAAACATAGCATACCTGTTGATGCATTAACATACTCATCAAAAAAGGCATTCATGCTCTCGCTTCTTCTAGTGGTAGTCATTCCCACGGCAAAATATCTCTTTGTATATGCTGGAATCCATTTCTGTCATACATCATACAAACTTCCAAGCCATTCATTAGTTTACAATTTATAAGAACTTATCAAAATATGCCAACGCTCTTCAAATTGCTCGATGGACAATGAGTTATACACACAGTTGTTAAAATCATTTTTGAACGATGGGTGCTCAGAATAAACATGATGCAATTTTTCAGGAAATTTATTGCTAATATGCCAAGAACACAATAAATGATAACTAGAAGGAAGTACCGTAGCAATAGCATTACTCATAGCTCTGTCTTGATCAGTGATGATGGTTGTAGGTGCCTTGTAGTCCATGGCTTCAAGCCATGTCTGTAATACCCAAACGAAAGTGTCCTCTGTCTCGTCTCTTAACAATGCAAATCCAAATAGTATAGACTGATAATGGTGGTTGACCCCGGCAAATGGAACAAATGGCATGCCATACTTATTTGTCCGGTATGTACTATCAAATGTCACAACATCTCCGAACCGTTGATACATAAATCTTAATCGGGCGTCAACCCATAAAATACAAGCTATGCGGTTGTTTTCACCGGGTTTCACTAGGAAAAAAAATTTGTTGGCACTTCCGGATGCAAGTTTGTTCAAATGATTGACAGTAGCTTGTGCATCATTTTCATCTGCAGAATCACACCTTAAATCTCGCACCACATTCTCAACATTGGCAGTAGAGAAAGGAACATTTTGCAACCCACCTCCCATTGTGCTCAAAACATTCATCATCTTACTAGGACCAATACCAGACTTATTTAAAGTATCAATTAAATTTCTTGTAACAGGAGTAATATTTATGTGTGTCTCTATCAAATCAACTTTGGTGGGGGTCACTAAGTGATGATTGTGCTCTAATTCAACGATGAAATCGCCCGATTGTCTTCTTTCTAATTGTGGACAACATATATTCTAGCTTTGCACATTGTTAGATCCTATAGAGTCTCTCTGTCTAGTTATTTTATTACTATTATCTTCATCATCAGGTAAACTCTTGCCAACAATTGGTGTACCGGCTTTCTTACATACATACATCCTAGATCTGATATCATTCGTATTAGCATGTTTATAACTAGTTGCAATTCTAATCTCAAATCCATTTTTACGAGCATATGATCTATAAAAATTTTCAACCTCTTCCAACTTACAAAATAATTGACCAACGTACGGAACAATTTCAGATTTATTACTTTCAACTTCACTGTCAAATTCAGATGTATTATATGACATTTTGAAAAACTTACTTGTGAATAATAACTCTGAATAATTTTTCTCGATCAGAACTTCAACTTGATTTTTCCGAAGTGAAAGTGGGCAACCAGATGAAACAAATTATGAGTAATAGGTGAAAAGAGAAATTAATATCCGAGAGCAAATTTTATGGAAGGATAAGAAGATAACTTGAAAAAATAGCATCTTCCTAGAAGATATTAAAAGGGCAAAAAGACCAGCCAGTACAGCTTGTAGCGGTTAATGCTCAAGAAGTCAAACTAATGTACTTTTCCTATATAATCAATGTCAGCTTTTTCTATTCCCATAGTGTTTTATTATTATGTTTGACTACTTATTCCCATAATGTACCAGACAGTCTTTATAATAATAATAATAATAATAATAATAATAATAATAATAATAATAAACCCTTGGCCACAATCATCCGTATGGTTACCTAGGGCTTTAGCATGGTCATATTTTGGAGCCCACAGTTACCCTGGTAGGCGTGAAAATTCCCACCACCATTTGTCATTTTATCGTGGGGAGTTAGTGAAAGTAGTATGCACACAAGCCAATCATGTTTGATGATAAAGCATATACTTTGTAACAATCTTATTCATTTATTAATAAAAAGTATTAATTTATTAAAGGCTTTTAATTATCTACATGATGTTGTTTTATAATATGTGATAAACCCATAGTTTTAAGCAATGCTTTTAGAATAATGATGATGATCATTCTAATGAGATCTAAATTCTTAGAAAGCTTAAAACTAAAATAGTTCCCAATCATTGGATTACTAAATTGGGGATTAGTGAATCCGGATAGATTGGTACATCGTTGTTTGCTTTCATTGGATGAGGATGATTGATCTCATGATCATTTGTGTGGAGACACTAAAGCAAGTATGTAGGTGCTTATTAGAGAATAAGTTCATTTGAGCATTGGCTCATTGAAGGAATACCTAATGGAGTTTTATTTGCTGTCGATAGGAATTCTGTAGTGATAGTAGTCTGAAGTAATCCTTGGACTTGAGATCATCATAGTATCTTGTGTATGATGAGTTATACTTTGACTTATTCCTTAAGACCCTTAGGGTATATCAAAAGAGTATGCTTAGGTATAATAAGTTATGCATATGGAGATAATGTATGATTAATAAAAATCTACCACTTCTAATAAAAGAAGAAATGTCCTATGTGATTCGATAAATGACAACCCAAAGAGTCCTTGGCGGCGCGTAATGAAATTAGAAAGAAGTTTCTAATTTGCATTATTTGAGTTGTGCATTTAAGAATCGAAATACATATAATTAAATAAAATAAGACTTGACAATAATTTCATGTCTTATATTTAATTGGGACATTGTATGGTGGAAGGATTGAATTATCACGGTAACTATTTACTCAAAGGTTCTTTAATGATTAATGTTGAAATCTATATTATCTCGAAAAGTCGTTTTGATCATTAGGGAGGCTTATCCCTATTGTAAAATAAATATTATTTATTTAAATAAATTAATTGTTTAATTTATTTATTTAAATAAGATTAGAATTGTTCTAATTGATTTATTCACAACCTAGGTTTAATATCGAGAACCTAAAGGGTCACACCATAAAAGGAAGAATAATTATTTAAGAAGTTAATGGCATAATCGTAATAATATATTTAAGTATATTTAATTTAATCTATGGTGATAGAATAAATTAAATAGCTTAATATTATTATTTAATATTTTAGAAATATTAAATATAAATTAATAAGAGAGTCTTATTAATATTATTACAATTATTATTATTTTAATTTCTAAAAGAGTTTAGGAATTAATTTAATATAAGTACTCTCATTTATTCCTAATAAGATTAGGAGGTTAAATTAATTAAAAGAGTTTAATTAATTATCCCTAATAAGATTAGGGAGCCTAATTAATTAAAAGAATTTAATTAATTAAATTAAAACTCAATTCCTTAATTGTTAAGGTGGGTTGCCCACATCTATAATGTGAGACCCCAGATTTTATCAATAAAGATTTAAATTTTGTCAAAATAATTTTTTAATATTATGGTGTGAATTTGAGATAATATTATAGTTTTGGGTAGTATTTATAAATTTTGCAAAGTATGCAAGTGGTTATATTATATTCGATTGGTGGGGAATATTCGGTTTAGCGAGGGAATATTAGATACAACTACTCAATCATTGGTGGACCCTAGCAATGAAATTATTGTCGGATTGAGAAAACGACAAAAATATTTTATTGAAATAACGGCGAAAGTTTTACTGTGAGTTCTTGTTGAACTACTCGGTAGTAAAAAAATACGATGTCGTGTGGTTGCATAGTAGCACACACGGGTATTGATTATTGATGCTTATGTGAGAAGTCACTCGGTTTGATTCCATTATTGTCGATTAATAATATGAATTATTATAAGCGATAATGACGTTTTGTTTTATTAGTATTATTAACGTAATAAAAAAGCGAAACATCTTTTATATAAAATAGAATACTTTATTAAAGTTATTCTATAAATAGAATATATTATATTTTATTATGCATAGTGTTGCGTAGTGTTTTTTGCATAGTGTTTTTTGCATAGTATTGCATAGTGTTTGCATAGTAAAATGTTTTTATATAAATAGAATATATTATATTTTATTTAAAAGATTTTTCTTTAAATATGGACCGTCGATTAAAGTAAATCAATCTGGACCGTTCATGGATTAATTACTATGCATTCTATTTTCCTATAAATAGAAGCTCATTCCTTCATTATTTTCTTACGAATTCATTGAAACTACAGAGAGAAAATTATAGAGAGAAGCTATAGAGAAAAATCCATAGAGAGAAAGAAGAAGAGTATTACGGTACTTCACTACTTTGATATCCGGTGTCTTTTACTACGGTAGGGAATATTATTTGTTGTACCCAGTAAGAGGTGTTATTCTTTCTTCTTGAAGAGAACTTCATTATTCCATTCATTATTATTACATTTGGAATAACTTTGTAAAAGTGGCATACCTATACATAACTTTGTATACGCATGGCATACCTATACTTGGTGAAATCCTTATGTTATTCCATTGCTTATTATTACATTGGAATAACTTTGTATCTGTGATTTACCCTATACTTGGTGACATTCTTCTATTATTACATTGGAACATCACATGCATGTGTTTTACAGGACACAGTTCCGCTTTTATTATTACATTGGAACATCACATGCGTGTGTTTTACACAGGACTGGTTCCGTTCTTTTATCATTCATTGGAATATCCTATCATGTGTTTTTACACCGATCCGGTTCCATCTTTATTATTACATTGAAACATCCCATCGGTTGTGAATTTCACGACTGGTTCCGTTATTATTATTCTGTTGGAATAACTTTGTACATCTGCAATCTTAGCATGCATGGTGATTTCTTTTGTTATTCCATTCTTTATTATACCCAGTTGGTTAAAACTTTGACTTATATACTCCATGAAATTAGTAGAATATCCTTGATATTTGCGTTTCATCGATATCTTTTCATGGAAATATTCTTCTGATCATTATTGAATTTTACTCTACGAAACAGTATCATGTTGACAATTTGGACGTTAATAATTCATGGATTAAATAATTCTTGAACTTGTTTTATTGAATTACTATGTCATTGTCATCATCCTCATGTTATATTATGTTATCTTTGGCTTACGTGCATAGATGAACTTAGTATGATTATGACCGAGGGATCATTCGGTATAATCATGACTTGATATAAATGATGTGACAAAAGTCCTCGATGGCACATGTAATGCGATGATGGATAGTTTTTGGTATGATTATGACTAGGGGTGATTCGGTATAGTCATGACCATTGATAATTTGATGAAAATCCTTGGCCGTGGTAATGCAGGGGATGATTAGATGTGGTGGTTTATTATTAAAATTTGAGTCTCGGCGATAAAAATTGATGAAAACCTTTTAAAACCTAAAAGATAGTAGACTTTTATTCTCTACTTGACTCTTTTAATGGATTGCTTATTCATTATGATTAAACTGTTTGTCTATTGTATTTTATCGGTTTAACATTTGTTGAAGACTAATGATAATTTATTACGCATTATCTTAGTCATAATATTTCTTCTTGGGCTAGTTGAGCTCACCCTTTCTTTTTCTTTTGTTCTCTTGAGAAATGAGAACATAGGCGGGACGAGTCGGGGAGCAAGTAATGGTCCGAGAGGATAGCATTAGTAGTCCTCACTATTACGTGAAATAGTGTGATAATAGTTGTAATGAGGACTCCTTTTGAGTTTGTATAATATCTAGTAGACAATATTTGTATTCAAACTCACGATTTTTGTCGTATTGTACCACGACAGTTATATTAGTAAGTTGTATTTGAATTTATGTACCATGTAAGTGGCGACCCAAGATGGGTGGCGTATACCTAATTTTGGGGCGTCACACGTTTGGTATCGAGCTTAGGGATATGATCCCTGGCTAAGATGCGAGATAAGAACTAGGAGGGAAGAGACGGGGAATTCCTTCGCTAGTATGACCTACCTAAGTTTATTTGGTATTTGATTGGTCGGTTAGAATATAGGGATAATTTGTTAAATGTCAATTAACCCTTGTTTTGTGACAGTGTTTGAGAATGGCATCTGAAAATGTTTGAGATAAGCAATGAAGCACATGAAAGTGTTGATTCAGTTCAAACAAAAGGTAACGACCAACAACACGATAATAATCATCTTTGTGGCAACGGCTATCGAAAATGATAATAACCATCGTGGGGAAATTATCATGCTAAGAATGGTAACCACTTGGTGGTAATCATGGCAAAGATAATAGAAGTGGAAATTTCAAGAAGAGAAGGTCATTTAGCTCGATTTTGTCGTATAGTGAAGTCAAGTCCAGGCGGATAGTGGCACCAAAGGCGGATACTGGACAAAACAAAATCGGTGGTTTTTAGGAAGAGCGTTTTCGTGACTTCTCAAAAAGTGGGTAACCCGAACGGTTAGCACGGGTTAGTTAATTATAAATTCTTGAAGTCTATACCTTATTAGATCTGGGTTCTACCCATTCTTTTATCTCTCTTGCTGCTTGCGTTCAACGTTTAAATTTGACTCAGGAGAAATTAGACTTTGATTTATCTATTGAAACTTCGTTGGGAGAAACCTTCGTTACCTCCATTTGTTTATTAATCTTGTTGTTTCAAATAAACACTTTCACGTTACTGTCTATCTTATCTCTTTGAAAATACTTGCCTTTGAGGTAATTTTTTGAAAAACGATTGATTAACTACTCATTATTCTTTTTGTAAGGTTGTTAGCTTTCATATTCCTAACCAACCTGTTATACTGAATTCAAAGTAACCAAATCCTAAATTTAATCAACATTGTTATATCAAGCCATAAGTAAAGAGCCCGATCCTTTCGTTGTTGACTTCCTTGTGTGGAATGCACCGAAGCCAGACTTTCTGTAGGCGACGTCATGACTGAAGATGGCAAGTTGATAGGTATCATTGTGAGGTGCTTATCTGAGGTTAAGGGATAGAAGTCACAGTTGGTATTAATGTGACGTACTATCCAAGTCTTGGACGAGAGTAACAGTTTTGAATGATATTTCTATCATTAATAAATTTCTTGGCGTATTCTTGAAGACTTCCTAGCCTACCCTAGAACGTGAAATCGAATTTTGTATTGACCCCAGTACAAAAAAAAACCCATTTCTTAAACCCTCAAATATTTCTTCAACTAAAAGGATCTGTTTACGTGGATTATGATGAAAGTCATAATAAAAGTATAGAACTAATAAAAATCATGGGTATATGAAGTATTAGTAAGTTTTATGATGAGTTATGTTGGTTAGTATGTGAAAACATGAAAGTTTCTTAGAAATCACAAAGAGTTGAAAATCAGATTTTAGTGAAAAAACGTAACATGAAATTCAATTGACCATATCTCCTATTATATTTTGAATTTTTGAATGTGGTCAAGTCCTAGAGTTAGATCTATGAGTTACCTAACTAATCCAAGTGGAATTACTGGAAAAGGTGTTGTAGATTTTTGTGTGGACTGATTTTAGCAAAGGAGTGCAAAGCTGCAAAAACCGAAAAAGCTTCTGCCATGATTTTAGAGAGGCTGTTTCGGCCACTTAAATTATGAGAAAAATTCTGGCCTTTTGGGACATGAAAGTATATGGTATAAAGTATCTCCTGTCCAAAAATGAGCTCATTCTGACTTAAAATGAGCAAGTTATGACTATTTCAATATTTAGGTTTTTCCGATGAAAACGCTATAACCGAGTTCTATAACTCAGATGACCATGAAATTTAAACTGGAAGCTCACGTTAACATGTGTAAGGTCCTGTCAAGATTTGGGAATTTTGGAGTTAACCTTGAGGTAGCTAATTTCTTAAGGAATTAATTAGAAATTGATTTTTGAAAAATAGTAAATGAATTTTAAAAATTCCGAGAAAAATATATTTTCATTATGGGACTATATTATGCTAAATCCCAGAAAAGAAATATTTTTGGGACTGATTTGGTATTTTTCATGAAAATAGTTTAATTCTGAACATATGAGTTAAATATGTTATGTGAAGTAACAAAGTTGAAAATAGGATTTTATGGCTAAAGAA
Source organism: Panax quinquefolius (assembly GCA_020205615.1). Lineage (NCBI taxonomy): Eukaryota > Viridiplantae > Streptophyta > Magnoliopsida > Apiales > Araliaceae > Panax > Panax quinquefolius. The sequence continues at coordinate 19,474,634 of CM035157.1, forward strand.
TCCTATATAGAGTATATGCATATTTTTTTGAGAGATTTGATAATTGGTGATGATATCTTATAGTATGGCATTTTGAATGATTAAATGCATTATATGGTAAAGCGTAAACAATTAAGATAAATTGTTTATAAATTTAAGAAGTGATTAAAATATTGTTATAATATTAATGATATTAGATTATGAGATTATTAAGTGATTGATAACATGGGGATATTCTTGAATCCTAGATAAATTATATTATAAATGTTTAATATTTATCCTTTATCTCATTTGATTGATTCTTTATATTATTATCCTCATGCTTATTTTATGTTGAAAGTCATCTGTGGCCTGTAGTGCATAGATGGACTTGGTATGATTATGACCAGGGATTGTTCGGTATAATCATAACCGTAATTGAAAACACAATTATCTTTAGCCGTAGTGCATGGATAATTTGTGGTCGTGATACTAATGAATACACGATTATCTTTGGCCGTAGTGCATGGATAATTTGTGGTCGTGATACTAATGAATACACAATTATCTTTGGCCATAGTGCATGGATAATTTGTGGTCGTGATACTAATGAATACACAATTATCTTTGGCCGTAGTGCATGGATAATTTGTGGTCGTGATACTAATGAATACACGATTATCTTTGGTCGTAGTGCATGGATAATTTGTGGTCGTGATACTAATGAATACACGATTATCTTTGGCAGTAGTGCATGGATAATTTGTGGTCGTGATACTAATGAATACACGATTATCTTTGGCCGTAGTGCATGGATAATTTGTGGTCGTGATACTAATGAATACACGATTATCTTTGGCAGTAGTGCATGGATAATTTGTGGTCGTGATACTAATGAATACACAATTATCTTTGGCCGTAGTGCATGGATAATTTGTGGTCGTGATACTAATGAATACACGATTATCTTTGGTCGTAGTGCATGGATAATTTATGGTCGTGATACTAATGAATACACGATTATCTTTGGCCGTAGTGCATGGATAATTTGTGGTCGTGATACTAATGAATACACAATTATCTTTGGTCGTAGTGCATGGATAATTTGTGGTCGTGATACTAATGAATACACGATTATCTTTGGTCGTAGTGCATGGATAATTTGTGGTCGTGATACTAATGAATACACGATTATCTTTGGCCGTAGTGCATGGATAATTCGTGGTAATCTGATATCTAATGAATATCCTTGGCCTGTAGTGCAGGGATGATTCGATGATATGGATTAATTATTGAGCTGAGTCTCAGCAATGAAATATTAATTCATGGATGTGGTAAAAGTCATCTTTGGCCGTAGTGCATTGATAGACTTGGTATGATTATGACCACGGATTATTCGGTATAATCATGACCGTAATTGAAAACACGAATATCCTTAGCCAGTAGTGCATGGATAATTCATGGTTGTGATACTATTAAGCTAAGTCTCAGTATTATTGGTTTTACAGTTATATATCTTTGGCCTGTAGTGCAAAGATGAATTGTTAATAAATATCTTTGGCCTGTAGTGCAAAGATGAATTGTTAATGAATATCTTTGGCGGATTACGAAGATGAATTTAATATTTTTAACAATAAAGGTATTCAAGGTATCCTCACCTCTTTATCATACAGTGTATCGTACCCTAATTTCGAGGGTGAAATTCCATAAGGAGGGAGATTGTGAGACCCAGATTTTATCAATAAAGATTTAAATTTTGTCAAAATAATTTTTAATATTATGGTGTGAATTTGAGATAATATTATAGTTTTGGGTAGTATTTATAAATTTTGCAAAGTATGCAAGTGGTTATATTATATTCGATTGGTGGGGAATATTCGGTTTAGCGGGGAATATTCGTACAACTACTCAATCATTGGTGGACCCCATAATGAAATTATTGTCGGATTGAGAAAACGACAAAAATATTTTATTGAAATAACGGCGGAAGTTTTACTGTGGTTCTTGTTGAACTACTTTCGGTAGTAAAAAAATGCGATGTCGTGTGGTTGCATAGTAGCACCACGGTATTGATTATTGATGCTTATGTGAGAAGTCACTCGGTTTGATTCCATTATTGTCGATTAATAATATGAATTATTATAGCGATAATGACGTTTTGTTTTATTCAGTATTATTAACGTAATAAAACGAAACATCTTTTATATAAAATAGAATACTTTATTAAAGTTATTCTATAAATAGAATATATTATATTTTATTATGCATAGTGTTGCATAGTGTTTTGCATAGTGTTTTGCATAGTATTGCATAGTGTTTGCATATTAAAATGTTTTTATATAAATAGAATATATTATATTTTATTTAAAAGATTTTTCTTTAAATATGGACCGTCGATTAAAGTAAATCAATCTGGACCGTTCATGGATTAATTACTATGCATTCTATTTTCCTATAAATAGAAGCTCATTCCTTCATTATTTTCTTACTGAATTCATTGAAACTCTCAGAGAGAAATTATAGAGAGAAGCTATAGAGAGAAAATCCATAGAGAGAAAGAAGAAGAGTATACGGTACTTCACTACTTTGATATCAAAGTGTCTTTTTTTACGGTGGGAATATTATTTTTTGTTGTACGTAAGGGGTGTTATTCTTTCTTCTTGAAGAGAACTTACATTATTCCATTCATTATTATTACATTGGAATAACTTTGTAAAAGTGGCATACCCTATACATAACTTTGTATTATCACGGCATACCCCTATACTTGGTGAAATCCTTATGTTATTCCATTGCTTATTATTACATTGGAATAACTTTTGTATATCTGTGATTTACCTATACTTGGTGACATTCTTCTATTATTACATTGGAACATCACATGCATGTGTTTTACACCCGACACGGTTCCGCTTTTATTATTACATTGGAACATCACATGCATGTGTTTTTACAGGGACTTTGGTTAAAATCTTTATCATTCTCCGTTGGAATATCCTATCGTGTGTTTTACACCGGATCTGTTCCATCTTTATTATTACATTAGGAACATCCTAGCGGTTGTGAATTTCACCCGACACGGTTCCGTTATTATTATTACATTGGAATAACTTTGTCTATCTGCAATCTGCATGCATGGTGATTTCTTTTGTTATTCCATTCTTTATTATACCCAGTTGGTTAAAACTTTGACTTCTATACTCCATGAAATTAGTAGAATATCCTTGATATTTGCGTTTCATCCAAAGATATCTTTCATGGAAATATTCTTCCGATTATTATTGAATTTTACTCTCTGACAAAGATGTCGTGTTGACAATTTGGGCGTTAATAATTCATGGATTAAATAATTCTTGAACTTGTTTTATTGAATTACTATGTCATTGTCATCATCCTCATGTTATATTATGTTATCTTTGGCTTACGTGCATAGATGAACTTAGTATGATTATGACCGAGGATCATTCGGTATATAATCATGACTTGATATAAATGATGTGACAAAAAGTCCTCGATGGCACAGTAATGCGGTGATGGATAGTTTTGGTATGATTATGACCGGGGGTGATTCGGTATAGTCATGACCATTGATAATTTGATGAAAATCCTTGGCCAAGTAGTACGAGGATGATTAGATGTGGTGGTTTATTATTAAGTGAGTCTCGTGATAAAATTGATGAAAACCTTTTAAAACCTAAAAGATAGTAGACTTTATTCTCTACTTGACTCTTTTAATGGATTGCTTATTCATTGCGCAGATTAAACTGGTTGTCTATTGTATTTTATCGGTTTAACATTTGTTGAAGGCTAATGATAATTTATTCGCATTATCTTAGTCATAATATTTCTTCTTGGGCTAGTTGAGCTCACCCTTTCTTTCACCGTTCTCTTGGTGAAATGAGAACATAGTTGGGACGAGTCGGGGAGCGAAGTAATGGTCGGAGGATAGCATTAGTAGTCCTCACTATTACGTGAAATAATGTGATAATAGTTGTAATGAGGACTCCTTTTGAGTTTGTATAATATCTAGTAGACAATATTTGTATTCAAACTCACGCTTTTTGTCGTATTATACCACAGCAGATTATATTAGTAAGTTGTATTTGAATTTATGTACCATGTAAGTGGCGACCCAAGATGGGTGACGTATACCTAATTTTGGGGGCGTCACATATAAATAAGAGGAGTCTTATTATGGGTGATAGGGGTTGTTGATTTTTCAACATACGTAATAATTCCAATTTGTTGGGAGAGTACATCTTTTTCTATAGAGATGGAAAAACTAGGGTTTAGCCAACCACCCTTCTTCTTGAATTTTCTTCTTCCTTGGTGGATCACCTCTAGAGGCCAAACATTTGGGTGGCTAACGTTGATCGAAGGAAGGAACCAAACCCGGTGGATTCAAGATTGGACGCGAAAAGGATTTGGAGGTGAACTTGTACGAGAGGAAGCTCGATCTTGAAGGGTATGATTTTATTCTTTATCTTTTCGTTTAATTAATAATTATGCATAAAGGGTGATCCGGGTATATGGTTTGTAAATTTTTAAACTCTGATTTTTACACTCTTCCGCTAATTTTATGCAATTTGATTGCGTTATGAATATTACAAACCTAACAGTGGCATCAGAGCCAAACCTTTATGCGAATTATTAATTGTTTTAATTTGATATGTATATTGATATGTGTTTAGAACAATTTAATTGGGCATAATTTTAATGTATAAAATTAAAAAAAAAAAAAAAAAAAAATACCGCGGACTGATTATTTTTTCGCTGTGATTCACGAAAAAAAAAAAAAAAGGGGGAGCAACATATTGTGCATTGAAACCACCGCACGGAAATATATATATATTATATCCGATTAACGGTAATGATTAACGGTAATGCCTGGTTTTCCTGTTAAAAAGTTTGCAAAAAGGAACGGATGGTTATATATATATATAATATATATTACGAATATATATATACATATATATATTCTAAATTATTATATAATTAAAATAAAAAGTTTATTTTAATTTTAAAATAAAAGGTTTATTTTAATATTAAAATATAAAATTTTATTTTAATTTTAAATAATTTTATAATTAAAATAAAAGGTTTATTTTAATCTTAAAATAAAAGGTTTATTTTAATATTAAAATAAAAGATTTATTTTAATTTTAAAATTAAATTTCATGCTAACTAATTAGAGTTGGAATTGGATTCCATGCTAACTAATTGGAGTTGAAATTGGATTCTATTTTTTCCTTAAATAAAGGAGTTTATTTAGATATAAAATAGATTTCATATTATTCAAAATAAAGGAGTTTATTTGTGAATAGGAAAGAGAATCCTAATTTTCTTAAATAAAGGAGTTTATTTAGATATGAAATATGATTTCATATTATTCAAAATAAAGAAGTTTATTTGTGAATAGGAAAGAATATCCGTGTTTCCTTTAATAAAAGATTTTTTTTACATGAAATTGGATTCCATAATTAATTAAAATAAAAGAGTTTATTTTAATTAAAGATTTTTTTTATTACATGGAATTGGATTCCATAATTAATTAAAATAAAGGAGTTTATTTTGATTAAATATTTTGATTAAAATAAAATAGTTTATTTTATTCAAAATAGGATAAATTAAAATAAAATAGTTTTATTTTGATTTAAATTTGGATTAAAATAAAGGAGTTTATTTTGATTCAAAAATAGATTTTATACTAACTAAATTTGCCCATTAAATGATATCAATATATATATTAAATGTTTATTATTCATAGGATGAATGTTATTTATTGATGCATATGATGATGTGTATGATATAATAAATGGGATTGATTATGGACTATTGACCAATGTGATTGGATTTATTTTAGTTGGATGCATGAATGTATGGGTTTTATTAAATGGGGTCTCACAGATTCTCGCCTTCTCTAATTTTTCCGAATGTAAATTCTATCTCCTCCTGTATGTACTTCCCTCGATCACGATCAAGGTTTCTATTTATTTTAAAATAGTTTTGTAATAGGAATATTTAGAATTAATTTTGAAGAATTAGAGATCAAGGGACAAGAAGCGTTTGAAGACCCGTTTGTAATAGAGCCCGGGTTTAAATGTAATAGTTATATTTAAATATTATTTCTTGCACCCCTAGGGTTTGACCTTTTGGTTCACTTGGTGGCTCTAGTGAACCAAACTAGAATAAAAGTCCATAATCAATCCGGGTAGAATATAGTATTCTATATGTGCATGCTTATACTATATATATATATATTATATATTATGCAAACATGCTTCGCATGTTCATTAATATGACGCGTATTTTATATATATATGTGCATGCGTGCTAAACAAGATGAGACAAATTAATAACAAACCCCTCAATTTTTTTTATATTAAGTCCTAAGCGTTCAAAGATGTTTGGAATATCGAACGTCGCCTTCTAGCATGATAAAATTAATAGAGTATTAAATATTTAATATGAGTTTGTTGTGTCACCACAAGGTAAGTATTAAGTATTTAAGATGTTAATTTATCACATTTGATGCTTATAAAGAAAATTGAACAATATTGTTTTGTTGTGTCACCACAAGGATGATATTTTTCTTTTTTGAATATATGGAGTGCTAGGTTGGACTTAACTTGGATAATTTTGATTCGGATGTGCCACCACTTGATCAAAATAATCTAAGAGGCAAAATACAAGGAGTTGCATAGTTGATGTAATTGACAAAAGTTGTCTACCTATTTATTTATATATAGTTTGTTGTGTCACCACAAGGCTATATACATTTGAAATGGGATCCTTATTCTCACTAGCAAATCTTTAATTAGATTTTGCTGAACTATATAAGTGAGGGTAATATAGTTTGAAGAAAATAGTGGGAGATACAAATTTAAAACAAGACCTAATTTATTTTGGTAATTAATAAAAGAATGTATGTTAAAATATTGTTAATTACAAATTCATCTATAGAATTTTACAATGTCTAAATTACTATCATCTTTAAAAGCGTATTAGATGCTAAATTAACGGGGCCAAGAATTAAACGGATTGGTTAAGGAATTTGAGAATAGTTCTCATAGTGAAAAAGCTATCTTATGTCATTAATCGCCTATCCTGCAATGGTTGCGCATAATGCCTCGAGGAAGAGATTGCTACTTTTAGAAAGTGGCAAGATGATGCACATTGGCTCGATGCATCATGCTCAGTATCCATGAGTAACAAGCTTGAAATCGACTGAAACTATGGATACTTCTACTATACTCCCCACGCGTCAAGTAGTTGATGGTGAGGAAAGTAGGGTGATAGATATCGAGATATCTAAGGAGCTCTTCCGATCTAGAATGGCCAATGGCACTATAAATACAGCATAAAAAGTTCTTAACATAATCAATTTGATTGATCAATTAAGACAACTGGTTTTGTCATGGATGGAGAGTTGAGCCAAGATTTGATCTTGCACTCACTCCCGGACTCTTTTCACAATTGTTGTGAATTTTTCATATAAACAAGCTAAATATCAGCTTCGTTGATTTGCTTAACATGTTGAAAAATGTTGAGAGTCACTTTCCAACCAAGAAAGATCAAGTTTTACTGGTAGGGGCCAAAGGATCTTCTGAAAAGAAGAACGATTCAAAGAAGGTAAATAGAAATGCAAAAACAAAGGATAATAAGAGCAAAACTGATACGGATAGCAAAGGAGTTTGCTTCCACTACAATAAGAATGGACACTGGAAAGAAACTGCGAGAAGCATCTTGCAGAGGCTAACCAAAGAAGCTTAGTGAAGTTTCGGTTACAATACAGTTTTTGTTCATGATTGAAATAAATTTTTCTTTAAGTCAAGGTTCTACTTGGGTATTGGATACCGACTTTGGTTATCATAAATATAGATTTATGAAGGGACCAAGCAGAAGTAGAAAGCTAAACATATATAAGTAATCCTATGCGGAAAATGAAGCAAAGGTTCTTTGCATTAGCTATAGAAACTTATAGTTTAGCATCGCTTACGAAAAATCTATTAAGTTAATAAGTTGTTATTGTATTCCAATTCTTGTTAGAAACATTATTTCCGTTTTATTGTTGGACAATAAAATTTTTGGTATTATAATTAAGAACAATTGTTGTTCTATTTATAATAATAATGTTTTGCATAAATCTGGAATATTACTTAATAAATTTTGTATACTTGACTTACATGAAAATAATTTTGCATATTGAACAAACTAGTATAAGAAAAGGAGATGATCATTCAAAGAGTTGAATGTGTGTATTTTCTGAAATACAAGTATGAATTATTTGAAAGGTTCAAAGAATTCAGAAGTGAAACAAATTGACAATGTATTAAGATTCTTTGATCGGATCAAGGAATAAATACTTGTGCAATAAGTTTCTAGATCGTCTCAAATGGTTTTCTCATAATGGACACATCCTGATACGCAATAATTGATTGATGTATCTGAATGGAAAATTCGTACCTTGTTGGACATGGTGCGGTCCATAATGATTTTACCGACATTCCAGTATCCTTCTGGGATAATGTCCTAGAAATGGCTGCATATCTACGAAAATGGTAACCTCAAAATCCATTTCAAGACTCCATAAAAGTTATGGACAAGGAGGATTCCTAATCTTAAGTATGTTAAGATAAGGGGTTGTCCAACTTATGTGAAAAGGTTTCGAAGGATAAGCTTGGGACAAGATTTGACAAGTGTCGATTTGTGGGACATCCTAAAGTAAGTTTAGGGTATATGTTCTATAATTCTACTTAGCAAAAGGTGTTTATTGCGAAACACGCTTCCTTCTAAGATAAAGGTGTTTATCATTGAAAGGGCTAGTGGGAGGATAATAGATCTTGAAGAGTTCAAGAACCACAAAACACTATAAGTCAAATAAGAGGAACTCACGAGATGAACCTATTGTACCACAACCGAATCGCAAATCGGAATAGTCTCAAAGATACCTAGGAGGTATGGATTCATCATAGATGATGATGATGAGGTACACATCATAGAAGATGATGATCCATTACATACGATGAGGTAAGTGTTGTGAACACTTTCGGAGAAATGGATTGAAGCAAGTTTCTCAAATATGGAACATTCGTTTTGATGAGGCAATCAAAAGAGTTTGATTTTATCAAAATAAGAATGAACCTAGTGTGTACAAAAGGGTTTGGTGGAGCAGCATCGTGACATTCCTAGTACTATATGTTGATATACTACGGATAAGGAATGACATATTAATGCTACAATCAGTAATGATAAAGTTGTCTAAACATTCCTCCATGAATGTTTGGGAAGAGTATCTTAATTGGGGATAAAATCTATATAGATAGATTCAAGAGGATGCTCGATTTAACCCAAGGAACGTATATTCATTTGATGCTAAAGTTGTTTAGCATGGCAAACTCCAAGAGATGTCTCATGTCGATGAGCTATGGAGTGTATCTCTCTTAATAGTCCCCACAGACTCCTGAAAAGAGAGGTCGCATGAGTGACAATCATGTATGGAATGAAATATATGAGACCTGATGTTGATCAGTCATATTATGGAGAAGTTCACTATGAGTCAGTGAAAAATATCTTAAAGTGCTTAACCGGCACTAAGGATGTGATCATATTCATGGTGGGTCTAAATTAAAACTAGAGGGCTTAACATACTCAAGTTTTTCGATGCACCAAAATGATGAAAAATCCACTTTAAGGTAAAGCGTTACCTTGAACAATTGGTGCGTTGAATTGGAAAGGTTCCAAACAACAAAGAGTTCTTTGGTTTAGTGATAAAGACAAAGTAAATAGCTATAAATGAAGTCGCAAGTTGATTGTTTGGATTAAAAGTTCATTACGTAACTAGAATAGTTCCTAAGTCTCATCTTGGATCTAAACATGTGTTGTGGCACTTTCATTTGATTATTAGAATCATTGAAAGATGAGAAATCACTATAGAGATAGTGGACTCTCATGAACAACATTACATATCCATTAACTAAAGCTTATCTAACAATGGGATAATCGCCACTTAGAGAAGAAGAGTATGAGATACCATGACGATTGGCTTTAGTGCAAGTGGGAGATTGAAAGTAGTATGCACACACAAGCGATCATGTTTGATGATAAAGCATATACTTTGTAACAATCTTATTCATTTATTAATAAAAAGTATTAATTTATTAAAGGCTTTTAATTATCTACATGATCTTTGTTTTATAATATGTGATAAACCCATAGTTTTAAGCAATGCTTTTAGAATAATGATGATGATCATTCTAATGAGATCTAAATTCTTAGAAAGCTTAAAACTAAAATAGTTCCCAATCATTGGATTACTAAATTGGGGATTAGTGAATCCGGATAGATTGGTACATACGTTGTTTGCTTTCATTGGATGAGGATGATTGATCTCATGATCATTTGTGTGGAGACACTAAAGCAAGTATGTAGGTGCTTATTAGAGAATAAGTTCACCGAACGTGGCTCGCTAAGGAATACCTAATGGAGTTTTATTTGCTGTCGATAGGAATTCTGTAGTGATAGTAGTACAAGTAATCCTTGGACTTGAGATCATCATAGTATCTTGTGTATGATGAGTTATACTTTGACTTATTCCTTAAGACCCTTAGGGTATATCAAAGGGTATGCTTGGGTATAATAAGTTGTACATGGAGATAATGTATGATCAATAAAGAATCTACCACTTCTAATAAAAGAGAGAAATGTCTATGTGATTCGATAAATGACAACCCAAAGAGTCCTTGGCGGCGGTAATGAAATTAGAAAGGAGTTTCTAATTTGCATTATTTGAGTTATATTTAAGAGTCGAAATACATATAATTAAATAAAATAAGACTTGTGATAATTCCATGTCTTATATTTAATTGGGACATTGTATGGTGGAAGGATTGAATTGTGACGGTAACTATTTACTCAAAGGTTCTTTAATAATTAATGTTGAAATCTATATTATCCTGGAAAGTCGTTGATCGCTAGGGAGGCTTATCCTATTGTAGAATAAATATTATTTATTTAAATAAAATAATTGTTTAATTTATTTATTTAAATAAGATTAGAATTGTTCTAATTGATTTATTCACAACCTAGGTTTAATATGGAGAACCTAAAGGGTCACACCATAAAAGGAAGAATAATTATTTAAGAAGTTAATGGCATAATCGTAATAATATATTAAGTATATTTAATTTAATCTATGGTGATAGAATAAATTAAATAGCTTAATATTTATTATTTAATATTTTAGAAATATTAAATATAAATTAATAAGAGGAGTCTTATTAATATTATTACAATTATTATTATTTTAATTTCTAAAAGAGTTTAGGAATTAATTTAATATAAGTACTCTCATTTATTCCTAATAAGATTAGGAGGTTAAATTAATTAAAAGAGTTTAATTAATTATCCCTAATAAGATTAGGGAGCCTAATTAATTAAAAGAATTTAATTAATTAAATTAAAACCCAATTCCTTAATTGTTAAGGTGGGTTGCCCACATCTATAAATAAGAGGAGTCTTATTATGGGTGATAGGGGTTGTTGATTTTTCAACATACGTAATAATTCCAATTTGTTGGGAGAGTACACCTTTTTCTATAGAGATAGAAAAACTAAGGTTTAGCCAACCACCCTTCTTCTTGAATTTTCTTCTTCCTTGGTGGATCACCTCTAGAGGCCAAACATTTGGGTGGCTAACGTTGATCAAAGGAAGGAACCAAACCCGGTGGATTCAAGATTGGACGCGAAAGGATTTGGAGGTGAACTTGTACCTGAGGAAGCTCGATCTTCAAGGGTATGATTTTATTCGTTATCTTTTCGTTTAATTAATAATTATGCATAAAGGGTGATCCGGGTATATGGTTTGTAAATTTTTAAACTCTGATTTTTACACGCTTCTGCTAATTTTATGCAATTTGATTGCGTTATGAATATTACAAACCTAACAGTTAGACATTAAGTCTATGTGGGATGTGATTTGGCGGCCTTACATGATGTGGGATGATGATATTAGTGGATTTAATTTTGAAGGCAGGTTGTTGGGATCTGGTGGGGTCCCCTTGATCCACTTTGATATTGTGGAATTTCAGATGCCGGACCGTGTGATGAGACAGTTCGGGTTCATGCAAGGCATACCATCACTCGCCAAAAACCATGGTGACCTTAGGAGGGAGAAAAAGTTTAAATTTATTGATGTCGAGGATTGCATGGCCTTGCGAGGGAAATACATTTCGATTTGGGAGGCATACATGGATCATCTCGAAGGACAACAATGTGAAATTTCCAATTATGTGTCAGTAGATGATTACATGGCCTGGTATAGAAAAATTACACGTTGAAAAATTCACCGACCTCGAGAGGCAAGGGACCCCGACAGATGTTATTAGCCTCGGGCCATTTACAACCAACAACACCTTATTAAAATGGTAGGAAATTATATTCTTCTTTAATTAATCATGTATTAGAGTAAATACTTAATATTACTTTTATAGTTCTTTAATTAATCATGTATTAGAGTAAATATTTAATATTACATTTATTCATATTTAGTGTTATTAATATTTGTTTGTGTTCATCTTATATGGCTGGTTGAGAGTGCAAAGTCTTTACTTGATAAATTGTCAGTACTTACTCAGCTACCTCCCGAGTTGGTTCTGCAAAAACACAATTGGAATTACCAATACAGTCTGTACGACTTCGAAGCAAAAGGGAAACAAATACCTCGACAGATGGGTCCCACAATTTTTGCACCATCAACCGAATTCTCTCAATTCAATGAAGGGCTTGGGAAACAAACTGATTATGTTGTACAAGAGAGCTACATACCCACCACACAAGCACGGCAAGAGAGCTCCATTCCCACCTCCCAAGCCCACGAGGAGTGTTACATTCCGACCTCTCTTGCCAATGAGGAGTATTACGTCCCGACCTCCCAAGCCTATGAGGAGGGTTACATTCCAACCACCTCTAATTTTGCGGGACTTTCTAACGTCATAGAAGATTGTTCACTTAAGGTATATATAATGATGATTTTATTTATATTCATATTTTAAAATAAAAATGACATGCACAATAATAATAATGTACATTTGGGTCTCAATCAGGTACAAGATGCGAGAGATCACATCTCTTATGGACCAAAAGGGTCCATTACCAAAAAATTGAAAGATTGGAAGGAGGTATTTATCAATAAACATATGTTTGGAAATGTGGTGGCCTCGGAAATGAATTTATATCCTTTGTCACATCCACGGCAGTTATATGATTTAGACCACAATGCATTGCATTCCTTAGGACCTGGGAATTGGATTTTCGAGCATGTCCTCGATGCTTATATGTTGTTACTACGAGACAGGGAGGAATACTACAGGTCACGGGGAATACAAAGGTGGGCCAAATTTGGTTTCATAAATTCATTCTTCATGCATCCTGGGCAGAGCTATGTGCCCATAACTGAAGAGATTCATACATGGAGTTTTTGCCATCCGTATGTGAACCAAGATGTTGGCCCACCTTTACACGAATGCCAATACATATTCATGCCGGTGTGTAGTACACATCAACGCCATTTTGTCTTGTTCCTATTTGGAGTTGAAGATTGGATGGTTACGATAATTGACTCGTACTACAATGATACCAAACATATGAAGTTACAGAAATGTACGTAGAATTCGTTAAAGTTCAGTCAGTATGTGTAGTTTTAAAATATTTTACTTTTATAATGTCCTTTAATATTAAAAATTCATTAACCAACTACTTTGTACGTGCAGGTACATTTGATACCATTTTATTTGCGAAATGGTAATCCGATGCGTGCGTGGCCCAAATGGTAATCCTACTGCAAGAATCACCATGATGATTCGATCAAACAACACAACGACTCAGACTGTGGCATTTTTGTATGCAAGTATATTGACTTATTCGTTAATGCCAATAGTGATATTTGCCGCGAGAAGTGGTCCTTAGAAGATGTCACGGTCTTTCGTTACCGCATCGCATGGGAACTCTACAAGAAATCCGCAAGATTACTTCCGGCCTCTAAGATATAAAACTTGTCAAGCGTTATCTAATGTACATATTAATTAATAAGAATATCTATTTTGTTGAACTATATGGATATTATTATTCAGTCTAGTTATTAATAATCACATTATTTATATTAATATTAATATTAATAGTCCATTTAAATTCCTCTCAACCAATTTAATAATAAAATCATTAATACTAATAATGCAAGATTTATAATGATCACTTTATATTTTATTAAAGAATGATATTTATTTTTTATATTAATAATCCTTTCATTGATATTATTACAAAAATAAGAAAAAACATTAAAGGGGATAATAATAAATATAGATATTAACTTATTTCTATTTTAACAAACCCAATTAATAATATAGATTTATATAAAAATAAATCATAATATAATAATGTATAGATTTTGGGGGATGGTGAAGTTTTACCATAAAGATATATCCTTGGTTGAAATTAGTAGCTAGGCCCGTGGTGCTTGGGTGGTCATATGATGAGGGATTGGTGCTTGAGGTCGCGAGTTTGAATCTGTTTAGCAGCGAATAGTTGGATATAGAATTTTTTTTTAATTATTTCCCAGACGTGACAGGCTGTATTAAACCGGCCGGGTCCTTATTTATTTTTTTATTTTATTTTAATTTTCTCAGTTATAACATATAATGGAGAAAAGAAGAAAAAATAAAATAAAAAAGGTAAGCCGATACAAGCTGTATCGACCGGAAAAAAAGAAGTAGAAGCCGGTACAAGCTCTTCCGGCTTTATTATTTTAATCATAAATATAAATTTTTATAAATTTGGTACAAAATTTGTATTGGTAGGAAAAAAAAAAAAAAAAAAAATAAATAAGCTACAAGCTCTTAACGGGATTATTTTAATAATAAATATTCATATTGTATAACTATACTGACAATAATATTTTATATGAGCCTCATTTATTAAAATAGAAATGGGTACAAGTAAATATATGGGCACAACAACCTGTGTCGGCTTATCATATCTAACATCTCATCCCAGCCTTCAAAACATATTATCAACGGTCCGAAAAGGGATTGTTGCACAGTTCTCATGACAACCGGTTGCCATGGATGGGTTCCCATATATATATATATATATATATATATATATATATATATATATATATATATATAGGGTATGAACCGTCGTCATAGCCTAGAACCGTCGTTATAGTCCGGTTCAGACCCTATTGCGACGGATTTAGCGACAATTTTGTCCGTCGCTAAATGTGATCCACAGCGAACCACCAGAAAAAATAAAACATAAACCGAGTTTACTATTCTTTTTTTTAGCATTCCAGACAGCAAAGAACAAGAGAAGTAACATGATAAAAGGGCATGCAGAATAAGACCAAGATGTATTATCGAAGTGTCTCAAACCTATGAAAATTCATAAGATTTGTTAATCACTTCAAGCATGTCTAAATGTTGATAGTTACATAATTGACCATCAAATAAATGATTGAATATTCTCCAATTAAATCCCGAAAACAAGATGAACTCGTCGACAATAACTAAAAACAGGAATCCCCCTACATTATTCTGTATATTTCTTCTAGTATTTAAGCCGCCACAAAATCTAAACTACAACTCCAATGATAATTGTTTTACAAAAGGATGATTTCGATGCTACAACGATAAATTAAAATTGAATAAATAATGGTGGCTTAACTCCCCGTACAAAGACATTTGACTAACCTCAACACTGTGCTGTTGAAGTGGTACTATGGGGAAAATGGTTAATGGTCTTGAATTTTGATTATTAATAAGAGCTTCAATGCCCAGAAAACTGGAGCTGCAGCAGGATGGAATGCTTGGGAGTGGCTCATTCTTCAGTCTGCTTGTTGTCGAAAGCCAACTCAAATATTTGGTTGTAATCGTCAACGAAATGTGCCTCAAGGCCTTCCTTTACATTAGAAGCAAGCTCATCAAAATCTCTTCTATTCGCTTCAGGAAATATGAGGGTCTTCACTTGACTACGCCGCGCTGCTATTGTCTTCTCCTTGACCTTTTGCACAATACAAATCCATGAGATCAGAGGATCAAGAACATGAAACAAACAAATGCAGGGAAAAAAATTATCCAAATATTTAATTCATTCATATAATAATACCGAAAGAAAATTTAAGGGTGAAAACAAAAAGTTAGTTACAAAACCTGTGTGATTTATCCAAATATTTAAAGGTTTATTAATTTAATTTATTCTAGCAAGTCCAGAAAATTGTATTTTCAACCAGGTAATGGTTAACATACCCCGCCAATTGGTAGAATCCTCCCCGTTAGGGTTACTTCCCCGGTCATTGCTATGTCCTTCTTCACCGGCTTGTTCATGGCAAGAGAGAGCAAGGATGTGATCATGGTGCAGCCAGCACTAGGGCCGTCCTTAGGGGTAGCACCTGCAGGGACATGGAGATGAACCTTGGAATTGGCAAAGAAGGGACTCTCAGGTTCCTTTGCAGCTAATATTGCTCTGGCGACTGTGTGAGCAATTTGGGCACTTTCCTTCATCACGTCTCCAAGTTGTCCAGTAAGATTGAGGGCCCCTTTACCATCACCTTGCTCTATGATGGTAGTTTCTATATACAATGTAGAACCACCCATTGCAGTCCAAGCAAGACCCATCACAACTCCAATTGGTGTCTTCTCATATATGCGCTCCGCATGGAAAACAGGTTTTCCAACAAAATCCGATAAATTTGACTCATCAACCAACACTTTCTTCACAGGCTTTGTTTCTTCGCCTTCCAGTACCTCAGTTTCTGTGAGGTCCTGCCAAAATGACAATCACCACCAACATCAAAATCTAATAAGCCAACATTTAAATCCAAAAAAATAGAAAGTTGGAAACCAGAAGAAGTAGATGTAGGTTTTTGAAAACTATTTTACTGCAAATTTGACCTCTGGGTCTGTTAAGAGTGTGTTTTCTTATATTTGCAATCTGTGTCTGTCTGTGTATGTGTTTTTCTGTTTGCATTTTGAACTCGTCAATATTCTGTGTATGTTTTTTTCTACTCTATGATAACAGATTATTTACATTTGCTTTATTAATAAATGCAGGTCAAAAGCAATGACAGACAATGAAGAATTGAAGATAAACGGGTACCGTAAAATTTCAACACGTAAACCAGCATAAAGTGTGATTCTCTAGATACCTTTGTATCAGGAGCCTGATCAGCAGGGAGCTCAGTTTTGTCATTTGAAAGAACCACCTCGACTATTTCAGCTTCTTCAGCAGTTTCAGAAACCTTTTCATCAGTGTTACACTCGGCTGATTCAGCTTCAACTTGATCATCACCATCAATTGTGGTGTCATCAGTTGCAGATTCTGATTTGACCGCATCAGGTCCCACATTCTGAACTACAGCAGCGGGAGGATCACATGTTGCTCCTTGTCGCACAAGTTGCAGAGCAATCTGCCAGGCAATCGCATAAGATTCTAGTGTTAGAGCACTATCAACAAATGAGTCCTACATAGATGCATAACTCACCTAGTCTCAAGGAATCAAAAGAACGAATTCCAAGAAACTATTGCAGGCCATCATAACATTGATATCACATACAATAGATTAAATCATTTTTCTTCGTAAAAATAAAATAACAGGAAAAAAAAATATTACAAACCTTGCGGTAAATCTTCTCAATGTGCTTTTGAAGATTTCGTACACCTGCTTCTCGACAGTAATTTTCTATTAAAGCAAGAAGAGCTGCATCGGTCACTTCAACCTGTTGCAAGTCGGTTACATAAATTTTGTATACCCATTGCTCCATATATATATATGAACACTATAATATATACAGAAAGGAGGTTATGTCTCACTGTAAAATCTAAAACTAAGCACTAGTAGTAGCCAGCATAATCAGTTATGACTTATGAGGTCCAACTGAAGGAAGGCATCCAATGAAAGCACAAGAGTGAAATGTAAACTCGCAACACATCAACCACAAAAGTATCGAACTAAGGGAGAAAAGATGCAAAACCCTCAGAGATAAACTTCCAAGGACTTGGCATATCATTATACTCAACACATCAACCACAAGGTTCATAAAAAGGGAGGCGGTATCCCTGACGCAAGCCCCTGGATACCTAAAACCATAATAAAGAAGAAGGGGAACCACCAGGATACCAGCAGCCCACCTCCCTCCAAACCCCTTCCACTCCGACACCCAATCAAGGAAATCCAAACATGCACATTATCTTAAGCTTTCTCAAAGTCCTGCTTGAGAAATTGACGAACCCTTCTAGACAAATGTTCTATAACCTCATTGGCAACCAAAGCTGCAGCCACAATCTGACAACACCACCCCCAAACGCCTAAACAGCTGCTTGGTGAGAACTTTATACACTATTCACCAGACTAAAGAGACAAAAATCTGAAAATTGCTAAAATGATCACAACCTTCAACCAAAGGAAAAACTATAACCGACTTGGAGTACTTTAAGCACAGTGATAGACAAGAGTAAACTACAATCTAAGGAAACAGTTCTGCCTTCCATGAGGAGAGGTAGAAGCACTATACAAAGTATGAAAACAAAACACAAAAATCTATCTAAAGGTATATATAAAAGTATTTTACTAGTAAAAAATTACTATCCTTAATTTTTTATAGAAAAAATCACGACTTAAAAGCTATATTTAAGACAAACAAGTAGAAAACGGAAAGTCTGTTATGGTTATGGTTATGGTTATGGTTATGGTGGAGAGAATTGGGACAAATTTTAGAGTTTATAAAAGTAGTGAATAGCTAGCAGCAAACAAATCCAATATACCACATATACTGAGGCATTGAAACACCACAAGGACACTTAATTAATGCCATGGTTTGAATAGCCAAATCAGCCTCAGTCATTTAATAATAATTCAATCAGCAGATCAATATAAAAATGAATTTCATTAGATATATAACCAAAAGACGATGTACTAAGTTTCTATTACTGCACCCGAAGATATGCATTACTGCTTTCCAGCCTGAATATTAAAGACATTTTTAAGTTGGATGCCATTCATGCCTGGTTATCCATTCCTGTCGGTATTTCAAATCTCTGTTGCTAAGATAATTATCAAAACTATTAATTAAATGTGCATTATTTTTAGTTTCATTCCTAACATGCAAACTATTTTCCGTTAATGTATAAGAGCAATAAACATCACCATAAAAGCCAGATACATCAACTAAACACCTTTGCGCTCTCGGCAAGAAAAATAAAGTGTATACACATCAAACATCAAGATGCAATACCCAACCCAATTCACACGAAAAAAAACTGGTAAAAACTAGAGTTGAATATATAAGTTTGGAATAGTCATTGCTTGCAACTTGTATTTAGCTTTTAGGTCATGTTACAAAGTACAAACCTAGTCAACCAAAATAAGCAAATAAGTTCAATCAAAGCACAAAATATAAGATAGGATGTTAACACAAACACGAACTTCTTGGCTCAATCTGAACTGTAACTCTGTTTAGGTGGTACATAATTTTACTCTTTCTTGTTACTGTTGATGTTAAACAAGGGAAACTTTAGATAGTTGTTATTTGTTAAAGATTAATCAACACAGTAAGATGGGGAGATAGAAAGGGAGAGAGGAGGATACTGGAGGGGGAGAGAGAGAAAGAGAGGGAAAACCTGTTCAGGCTTGATACCACATGCTTCACGGGTGGTTTTCTCTAAATAGTCCCTCGCGATGTGCGTCTTTTCATCAGTAATATAACCAGCAATTGAAATTATCTCCATTCTGTCCAATAGAGGATTGGGTATCATTTCCACAACATTGGCCGTACATACGAATAAAACCTGCCACAAAAATGTAAGGATAAGTCACCCGAGTCACACTTTGCATTTCATAATGCCATTTATTTATAAAAGTGGTAAGTAATGTTTAAACAGGTACATGCGTTATACTAGGAGCGCAGACCAAAAAAAAGTAAGAAGCACAAACTTATGCCTAGAAAGAAAAACTAAAAACGCGCATCCTATTCTAAACACTATGTTGTATACGAAGTTACAAACTAAACTACAGAACATTTGGAATATATTATAATAGAAAGGATAAACTACTCTAACCATACATATTAGAGTTTTAAGATGTAAAAGATCATTGTCATAGCAGTAAAGTAGTGTCATAGCATCTAAGCAAATGGTTGTATCATGGTCGCAGATCTCATTAATCATAATTAACAATCAGAAAAGTAAACTCAACATTGCATCTTAAAACAATCTCTTATTTGGATTGAATCTAAAATAGTACTTAGCATAGATGTCATGGCGTCGTTGGAGAAGGGTAAGGTGACGCCTTGGACGCCGAGCAGCCAAAGCTCACGCCTTGGTAGCTCACCCAAGTTAAGTGATTAAGTTATTTTTTATCCATGACTCATCATAACCCATGGATTTGCTATGTCGTATAATTTTATTACTTATTATACTTGTAATGGATGATGGACAAGTCATCATTTTTTATTTTCTACGTGGTGTTTATAGACTTGTTCTACTTAGTTTTTAATGTCAAGTGTTTTATTTTTGAATTTTGATTGTGAATTATTCATATAATTGTGTTTATAATTTTATTCCATAATGTTAGTTATTATGATTTGGGTATTAATATATATAAAATTTTATTGTTCAATATAATTTTAAAGTGAAATAATAATGTATAAATTGAACATTGTTAACGATCAATGCCTTATCGCCTAAGCATCCTAGCGGCCAACCAACTACCTTCACATCTTGCCATGGCACCGTGACAACTATGGTACTTAGCAAAATTTTAAACCCCCGAGGCACCTTTTCTCTCTCCAATTATGTGTGTATATATACTCACATGCATATATGCATAGTACATATTATTACAGTTGAGCAATAGGAAAGTGCAACTTCACAGATGCTCCAAGCTCAGTGAATTAAATATAAGAAAGCATGTAAAACAAAGGTTACTAGTTCAAAGAGGATAAACTAAGATATTCTCGTAAGTGCACGACACTAATATTAATTGAAAGTATAATATAGCTTGCTACTTTAAATATTCAAAAGGTATAAACAGGTCAAATAAATTAAGGTGCCACTAAGATGATGATGACTGCCAAGACAAGTGCAACAATGAAAGATTGGAACTTGGCTAAGGTAAAAAGTTCTCTCAACAAGATTAAAACCCAAGGAAAACAATAACAGCCGAGTGTTATGCAGGTCACTCTTTCAACAGTGATTACATTGTTTTTCAAATTTCTGTTGCACTTGCATTCTGGATTAATCCTTTAGGAATTTGCTCTATCAGCAGAAGCCAAGGACCATACTACATTATGAAGCCATGTCAAAAGGTGAAACTAAGATGACATTTGAAACATAAAATGGTCATATATTGGCCACCTATCCTATGGATACAGAAATATGTATTATGGAAATAATATAGTTGAACATGATTTTCCAGAACAATAATTTCTCTGTAATAGCATATCATTTTGTTGACTTATGATAAACCTGAGAACCACCCCGGCTCATGTTATCTTGCCAAACAATTTCACAGGTAGAAGGAATTCCTATATAGATAAAGATATGAAATATAATAACCCACACCAACTAACCTTTGATAAGTCAATTGTAACATCAAGATAGTGATCTAGAAAATTGGCATTTTGCTCTGGATCAAGAAGCTCCAACATAGCACTCGCTGGATCACCTGCATGTCCCCTTCCCAGCTGAAAAGGGGGGGGGCATGACATTATATTTAAAAATTAATCAGTAAAATGGATATTCAAAACCATTTGAAACAAAAGTTGTACATTGTTAATGGTTTGTGGTGCTCATATATTTCAGTACAGAATCCCCTTGGGCTCCAAAGGAATACAGGAAATTCAACCTGAAATTCTATTGGCAAGCAATAGATGATCAGAAATTCAACATTATACACTACTAGAGCCAACCATATGATACCTTGTCAATCTCATCAATCAGAACAAGAGGATTTGCTGTACCCACGCTTTTCAGACATTGCACCATCTTTCCCGGCATTGCACCGATATAGGTTCGACGATGCCCCTGAAGTAATTTTAGAAGTCAATAATGAAAGCAAGTACATGCTTAATGTGAATGTATAATCATGTGCTTATTCAGTTCTTAACGCTGTTTTCTCTACCTTGATTTCGGCAACATCAGACAATCCACCAACAGAAAATCGGTAGAACTTACGGTTCAAGGCACGTGCAATTGAACGACCAATGCTTGTTTTACCCACTCCAGGAGGGCCAGAGAAACAAATGATTTTCCCTATGATAAAATGAAATTCGCTTTAATATTTATTCTTATGGAGGGAAAAGATATTGTTAAATGGTTATTATGGTTGTTGTAACTTGCAAGCATCTTCAAGTCTAAAACTATATGAAGATAGCAACTGTCGGATTGCTCAGCAAAGAAAACAAATCAGTTGGAAAAACATTTATCGTTATTCAAGAATACCGATAACATGAAATGAACAAATAAGTATATCGTTATTCAAGAATACCAATAAGTATATTAAATGAACAAAAGATTATCCAACAGAAGGGGATTTACGACAAAAGTTTTCTACTTCCAGAATTCCTTTGTCTGCCATTGGGCCATACCCATGTTATGCTCCTCGTGAAAGTGTCCAAAGAACTAAAAGATCGACAAAAAAAACGTGGCAGCTTGCAAAATTTCACCATTTGTTACTCGTTAGGAATTATGGACCTAGAGGAATGCTAGGATCTTCAGAGCTAGTTCTTCTGCTGTCCAACTTCCCCACCCGTTCGCTCCAACCACGTACCAGTACCACTTCTACCCAAATAGGTATCGTTGTTATATATTTCCACCCTTAGAAAACCAAATATGTAGTATAAATCCCCCATAGAAACCCATTCTTTACTCATTTCACATTCTGATTTCACCAAAATACAAGCCAACCAGAAGTGGGAGCTCACAGACATATAACTTTCCGAGCCCAAATGAAGGTGGAAGCTCGCCAACGTATCATCATCCACTGTTACAAAGCTATTGCATTCTTTACCGATTAAACAGAATGTGATTTTTCCCCGACACTAAAATTCAATTCAAGTTTGGTATTGCCGTCGACCTTGGCTTCTAACATGCTTGGTTGAATTGACAGAAATCAAGAAATAACGACTCCTCATTCACTCACATAACATCGCTTAAAATGGATAATTTGTTGGTACCTCCTCTGAGGCTCTGATGGAAATTTGAACAAAAAGATGGAGCATGTCCTTCATCCCCACTACCCTCCACCTTCAGTGGAGACTGACCCACCATTACATCTCCGATGTCATTAAAATAATTGCCCCACAATTCGAACTTTCGAACTTTCTGGTATTTTCCCATCTTGGGATGATACAACAAGGGAACACAATCACCCTACCCACCAAACACCTATGCAAGAACTTTACTACTCCTTCGTCCTCCCATATTAGTTGCAACACTTAGTTTAGTGCGTGCAACACGGTTTTTAAGACGTACCGAAAGCATATTTATATACTCTATTATCAATATTACAAATATTTTAAAAATAATACAAGAACATTAATCATAACACCTCTTCTAGTGTACGTGGCACAGAGTTCAAGTCATGCCAAAAGTATTATTATACATTTAATATTTATATATTTTGCTATGTTCAAATGTTATATTTTTAACTATATTACGAATTTTTTTAGGACAAAATATTTAAATAAGTTTTTAGCGCACATACTAAAAAAGAAGTTGCAATTACTATGGGACAGGAGTATTAAGCACTTTCAGTACACCTCAAAATTCGTACCAAAAATTCAAAGTCAAACCCCTCACTGCCCCCATCTTCTTCACCTTTGCCGAAGAGTTAGGCCACCATTGAATCTCTTATCCAAGGACTTCCAACCCAACCTGCTTCCCAGCTCTAGTAGATGTGTAGATCATTGCAGCCACTTGTACACCACTTCAATCACCACAACATCATCCTCTTTGCTTACAACACCCACAGTCACCATCTTCAAGTTACCCTCACTCTCCTCTTCACTTAAGACTTTTATTTGTTCTAGCCGCCATGGCTAGGCACTCGTACGACCACCCATAGTTGTTATGGCGTCGCCTAGGCGATGCCTTGGCGTCCCGGCGATGAAGAAGAGTCTAAAGGCGTACGGCGACTTAAGTCGGTGCTTCCAAGGCAGCCGCCTTGGAAGCACTGACCCAACTAATTTTTACTCATGGGGGCGACACCGTGAGACGCCGAGCTGCCTAGGCGGCCGCCTCATTGACCCAACTAATTTTTACCATGGTCTAACCTTTGACCCATCAAATAAAAAAGAAGTGAGAACCCTTATCTGCAGAAAAAAGGAGAAGTCGATCGCGAACCCTATTCTGCAGACCCATCGCGAACCCTTATCTGCAGACCCATCGCGAACCTCTGAGGCTCCGACCAGCTCCATCCATCGCGAACTCTTCGATCCATCGCGAACTTTGCTCCGTCTTCGCAGCCGCATCACCCCATCTTTGCTCCGACCGACCAGCCCCGAGCCTCCGACCGACCAACTCCGAGCCTCTGACCAGCCCCGACGAGGCGACGACTCTCACAGGTTCTTCTTTCTCTGCTTCTCTTCTCCTCTGTTCTCGACTTCTGTTTTTTTTTTATCGACTGATTCTCTTCTCTTCTCTTCTCCTCTGTTTTTTTCCCTAGTTCTTCTATGTATGACTGTCATATGTATGGCTGTATATAATTTTTTTACACTTGGCATATGTATTGCTGTTGAAAATATGTATGCAATTTTCAACTGATGACTAATATAATGTAATGATAACTAATAAAATTACAACTGATGACTAACTGATGACTAATGGACTAATATTAGTTAACTAATAACTAATATGACAACAAATCATATTGTCCACTGTAATCAATTTTCCACTATAATATCATTAAGTCTCTGATGTATGTTTTTTAGGCATGCTGATTTTAGGAATATATTGTGATTATACTTTAAAATGTACAAAATTATATGAGAGGTGTTTATTGTTTACTCTTTTTTTGTTCATAAGTAAAAATAAAAATATGTCAATGACTCAATTGTCTCTAATATATTGTTTGTTTGATTGTATTTTGTAGAAACTAGAAAATAAAATGGCAGAAAGTTCGGGAACCGATGGTTATGATATAACCAAGGACCTGAAAAGAAAGGCCAAATCAAATGACCCGAGTTGGAAATATGAGTATTGGCCGGACATGAGTAATAAGGATATAGTGCAATGTATCCTTTGTGGGAACAATGTCGTTCGGGAATCAAAAAGTTGAAGCAACATTTAGCAGGAAATTTTGGAGATGTAGTGAAGTGCCCCAAAACAACAACAGAATTTATGAGGGAGATGCAAGCGGCTTTGAATAGTAGAAAGAGGAACAAGCCACTTGAGCTAGATGATGATGATGTATTAGAAGTGCAAGAAGCACAATCATCTACTCGTCCTGCTTCCAATACTTCTTTTAACACTATCCCAAGTTCTGGGACGTCTTCTAAAAGTAAGAATGTTGTATTTCAATTTCAAAAGCCACAACCAAAAGCTAAGACGGTTGAAGCACTTCTAAGGAAGACTCCCAAAGAAGTTGTAAAGGAGAGACATGAGCCAAACGAGTATTGAAAGTCGTTTGAGGACACCAGAGGAAAAGGAGAGAGTCCAAATGCACGTTGCCGACTTTTTCTACGAATGTGGCATACCATTCAATGCTGCAAATTCAAGGAGATTTGAAGTAATGGTCGAGTCCATTGGGCAATATGGGTCAGGTTTCAAGCCTCCAACATATCACGAGTTGAGGGTTCCTTTACTTGAGAATGCAAAGAAGAAAATCAATGACTTAAAGAAGAAACATGAAGTTGCTTGGAAGGAATACGGCTGCTCACTTATGTCGGATGGTTGAACAGATAAGATGGGAAGACACTTGTTGAATTTCCTTGTTAATAGTCCGGAGGGGACTTATTTCATGGGTTCTGTTGATGTCTCCAGTCAGTCTCAAGATGCCACAATGTTCGTAAATTTACTTGATAACAAGATCGAGGAAATTGGCCCCGAGTATGTTGTTCAGGTGGTCACAAACAATGCCTCTAATTACAAGGTAGCGCATATACTAATGGAGAGGAGACCTACACTATTTTGGACACCTTGTGCCGCTCACTGCCTTGACCTTGTGTTAGAGGACATAAGCAAGTTGAAGCAATTCCAGCCCACAATTACAAATGCAAGGAGAATTACAACATTCATTTATAGACATGATCGTCTTCTTAGTGCGATGAGGGAGAAAATGAATGGGAGGGATCTCACCCGCAGTTACTAGATTTGCTACAGCTTTCCTCAACTTGCAGAGTTTGAACAAGAATAAAGATGCATTGAGGCATTTGTTCATCAGCGAGGATTGGTCAAAATCAAAGTTGTCGGCTACTGAAGCAGGAAAAAAAGTATGTGATACTGTTATTTCAACAACATTTTGGCATACTGTTGAAGATTGCATTAGAGCGTCACAACCACTTCTTATAGTCTTGAGGATTGTTGATAGTGATGAGAAGCTCGCTATATCTTAGGAAGTTATTAGCTTTAATGGAATGCGCGAAGAAAAAATCAAAGATGCATTTGATAACAAACAAAGACTGTATAAGAAGGTGATTGAAATTGTTGAGCAACGATGAAAAAAACAAATGGAGCAAAAATTATATGGGGCTGCGTTGTTTCTCAATCCGGGCAAGTACTTTGATATCAAAGAGGAACGTCGGTTGTTTGCTAATGCTTTACGAGATGACTTCAATGACGTTCTTGCAAAGATGGTGCCCGAGTTAGATTTGCTAGACAAGATAAGCAATCTAGCCGACAATTATGATGCTTCTCGAGATACTTTTAAAAGAGAAATGGCGATTAGGCAACGAAAAATAAAGAATCCTCGTACGTATATTAAAATATATATAAAGATATAAAAGCTAAATTATGATTATAATTTATATACATTCTTCATTTCCTCCCTTTAAAAATATTTATATTTCTTTTAAATGTTTGCTAGTTGATAGGTGGAATGCTTTTGGAGCGCGGACTATTGAGCTATCCTCATTTGCAAAAAGAATTCTAGGCCTCAGTTGTTCTTCTTCCGGTTGCGAGCACAATTGGAATACATTTGAGTTTGTAAGTACTTTCTATTGTTAGTTCAAATTTCAAAAGTAATAAATCATTCACTATTATTAAAATTTTATCATTAATATTATTATTTTTTGTTCTATTTATTTTAGATTCATACGAAGAAGAGGAATAGATTGGAACACAAACGATTGAGTGACTTGGTGTATGTCCAATACAATCGAACGATCGACTCAAGGTTTCAAAAGAGGCGTGAACTTGGCAATAATTTTGATCCATTAGTCATTGATGACTTTGAATGGGGTAATGAATGGATCGATAATGATGTCGATGTTGTTCATCCTGGGGGATCTTACATGGAATGATGTGGATCGAGCAATCGGTGCATCCAACACGCTTGAGGGTCGCATTCTTTCAAAGAGTGCTCGTGCTAATACTAGTAATAATCTCATGACGTACTCTCGACGTGATGGTTGTTCAACTTCAAGGGAATCAAGGTTGATGGATTCCGACTCTGATAATGAAGTTAATGAAGAAGAGAGAATTCCAAATGACGATGAAGATGTGGAGGATGATTTTGGAGAAAGACCACCACCTACGCCTTTGAATGAAAGTAGTTCTCGTGGAAGAGATGGAGATGACCTTTTCTATGATGATTTTTATTGAATGATGTTTCTAAACTAGTGTAGAGAGTCTAGACATTATTTTGGCTTGCTATGGTGGTGTTTTATTAGTTATTAGACTACATATTTGTGATGGTTGGTTGCAACTTTATTGTTTTGTTTTTGGATTGTTACTGCTAAGTATTTACATAATTATGCCTTTAATGTTATTTCATAGTGTTATGTTTTGAGTTTTAATGTATATGAAATTTTATTGCCAATATATACTTGTTAAGTAAAATAAATAATATATAAATTGCACATTGTAAACGACTTATCGTCTTACAGACGCCATGGCGGTCGCCTTGTCTCCTAGGCGTCCAGGCAATCGGCTACCGCCATGACTCGCCGTAGCGGCGTAACAACTATGCGACCACCTCATCTCATCCCAACCAATACAACAAACGAAGATAGGCCCCGACCCCCCCCCCCTCCCCCTCCCCCTCCCCCACCTTGAAACACTTCCTATCACCATGGCCCAACCACATCACCATCTTACACCCTATTTGCACCAAATATGAAGCATGGACACCTCCCGGAATCCTCCAAGTCGGCGTCAGGACTGTGTCGAATACGAACACACCAGAACACGCCTTGAACACGTTCCCAACAAGAACCCATAATTTATTTATTTTTTAAAAAAAATATTTAGAAGTCAGACACTGCAAGGATAGGACTGAATAAGGGAAAAACAAACTATTAGGAATTTATATAGTTGTGAAGTTGATTTATTTTATCCATTTCAAGATCAAAGGATTTAAGATAAAGTATTGAAGAAAACCGACAACAAATACTATTAATAAAAGTAATATTAGACTACATCTGGTCTGGTAATATTGTCGTATAAGATTATTATATAGCAGTATTACTCGACCACATCTGGTAATATTTGTTTTACTATATAATGTCTAGTGAACATGCCTGCTGAACTTGTTTGTGTACATCTGGTTAGTAAATTTCTATTAATAATTAAATTCATTTATTGTTGAAATAAATTTATATTTATTAAATAAATATCAAAAAATTATACGTAACACCGACGTATTGTCTCCTTTTTTGGGAAAATGTCATGCGTGTCCCATGTCGTATATTGTGTTGCATCCCGTGTCCGTATCAGTGCTTCATAGTGCACCAACTTTCTCTCTCGTGGTTTGTAGGATCATCATTCTTCTTAGTATTTTACCAATCACTATGAAATGAAGTACACATATAGTGCTTCATAGTGCACCAACTTTCTCTCTCGTGGTTTGTAGGATCATCATTCTTCTTAGTATTTTACCATATCACTATGAAATGAAGTACACATGCCAGTTGACTAAGTTAAAGGCATTGGAGATTAATATTTGTTCGATAGTTGATACCCTTCAGTGATTTATAGTTGAACATACTCTTTCCATTAAAACTGCTACTTATTAACACAAGCTCCAATCTTTATATTCTCTTGCATAGTACACCATATATATTTAAGCATTTCTTTGACTCATTTATTCATAATATATAAGATAATATGGAACAGTGCACAGGGATAATAAAGGTTAACCAATACACTTAATTTCATCACAATCAAAGAATCAAGTAAACCAACCTTGTGAAGTTCCTCTTAGTTTTCCCACGGCTATAAATTCCAATATCCTTTCCTTAACATCACTTAATCCGTAATGGTCCTCATCAAGAATCACTTGGGCCCGTATTACGTCAAAATTCTCATCACTGCATTTGGATTAAAGAAAAAATCTTTACATGAGGTCATATAAAAGTGTTGTTATAAGTTCCAAAACCACCACTAAAAAGCATAAATGAATAACATATATATGTAATAAAAATATTTTTACTAGTGTAAACAATACAGAATTAAAATAGCTTATAAAACCCATAATCGTATAGAACCATTTTCTATTAGAGTGAAACAATAAATGAATTAGAATAAGAGTGAAAAAATTCAACAAATTTTTAACCTCTTCAAATTATTTAATTTGAGGTTAGAGTGAGACTACCTTCCGAGTGCTAAACACAATATCATCATTTCCAATGCAAGACGGGACAAATTGGAAGACTACATATAGGCAAGTAAAACAGGAGAACTTGGAGAGTGGTAAGACGTGAACAGTGATTTACGTATTTTAGGTTGTTGTTGTGGAGTAATGTGGAACAACCATAGTAATATGATTCACTTATCAAAAAAATCACAGCAATATAATTCAGGCTTTAATTGTTGAAATTTTAAGAAAAAATAATCAGACTTTTGTCACAAATAGGAAAATCATCTGTTTTGGCACTGAAAATTTTCTCTTCAACACGTTAAATCTGGCTCAAATTAAATAAGCTACAAAAGCTTGTCGGATTAGCCCACTTCTACATTCCTATGTAAAAGATCTAAATACTCCAAATATAAAAATTCCACTAAATCACATTCTACCCTAACCAAAAAAATGCACCTCTGAAATCTGGAGTTCAGTTAAACCTGTATAACTGAAATTAGTAGTTTAGTACTACTTCTCTCAAAACAACAGTAAAAGAAATATTAGCTATAACGCCAGCCCAACAGTATAAGAAATACCAATTCCTAAACAATCTTATAAATCAGAATTCCAGTCGGTGACTAACAAACTCCATATATCCAACATAAACCAAGATTTCCCCCAACAGATGACAGCATTACAACTTGCATTTTGCCTCTTCATTTATTTTCCTTTTCCCGGTTTTCTTATGTTCTATTCTCATTTTTGGTCGGGGGAATCAGGGCCTGGGAGATGCTGAAAGTAGCTGTCACAGAAGGCATGCTTCAGGAATTCAAACAAACAAAGATATTTAGCCATGCATTGTGTAAATTATCTGCAGATCTTACAGAGCTCGATGAAATTTATCAAGTTAGCTCTCAGCCATTTAACTGGCCCATTTAAGATCTTCTAAAATTGTTGCAGATTTTTGCCATTTACTAACTACCGAATTCACAGAGTTACCTTTGTACTCTGCTCCAGTTAATGTAAGGTGACAAGGGCATACAAAAGCACAAAAGCAAAACCACACATTGCATGTGACAACAAAGGTCAACAGACAACAGACTAAACCATATTATTTCACTAGACCATGCAAGATATTTTAAAACGTTTTTTTGGATAAAATTCCAAAATTTTATTGATGAGAGAAGAAATTATGAGCCAAAAGAAAGTAATGAAAATGATTTATATTCTAAAAACTTTTTCAATTTGAATTTACTAAACATTTGATTTTAGCACAACAATGCATCGCAACCATATAAAAATGTTATCTGCTTACACAACAGTAAGAAGATAAACAAATAAATAAATAAAAGCAACTTACGTACCTGTAATTACCCCAAGGCAATGCAGTCAACCAATCAAGATAATTACGTGTTACATTGAATTCACTTGAACTAGCTTCCAACAATTGTAGTTTCGTCAGTTCTTCTTCTATGACTTGCAGAACATGCGGCGGGCATTTCACCTTATTTGGCTCGAGTCTCTCTCTAAATTTTGCTAAAGCAAAGAATGAGCCATGAATCACAACAACAATAATTAGATGTTTAACAAAGAAGAAGATATGATTTTTAGTAAATAGTAAAAATCAAGCTAATGCCATAAGTCGACTGCTATTTGGGATCAAGTGGTGGAGAGATTTGAGACGAGATTGGCTGGATGGAAAAGGAGGCATTTGTTAAAGCTCTTCAATTTAAAAGAGACTAGATAATTTGGTCAATAATTCTTCGTGGGCAGGTAATGACGAGGGAGGCAAATATCATTAGGTTAGCTGGTTGAGAGTTTGCTCGCCATTGAAGGATGGACAGTTTCCGGTTAGGGATTTTAACAGGTTCAATCGAGCTCACAAGGGGAAGTGCCGAAGTGGCTTTGGTGCTTGCGGTGGAGGAAGACAGGTGGTGGAAGAAGGTTGTTGCTAGCAAATTTGGGGAAGATCCAGGAGGATGGTGGTCCGCGATAATGAGGAACAGAACAAGAGAACTAATGAAAAGTACAAGGATTTAGAAAAATGTCAATGTGCACAGGGGGAATCAAGCGAGATGAGGCATGATCCCCCGTTGCTTAAGGTGGACTTTATGAAGAGAGAAACGTGAATTATACAAGATCATTATTTTAGTCTTTTTTTGTGTTTGGCAGATCAAGGTCTATCAGGACTATATTCTGTCATTCATTCATATTCCGGAAGAGTTTAGTTTAGTGGCTCTTTGAGAGATATGGTTGTCCTATGTACATGTGTTATAGGAGATTTCTTTGCTTGTTGCAAGCTGTATTTATTGAGTCCACCTACTTTACGAATACTCTGCATGTAAAGGGAAGAAGTCCACTTTTGACTCCTTTGTGTATAATTTCTACTTGTAAACAATGCCTTCACTTAGGCAACTCAGTTCATTTCTCTACAGCACTAGCTACCCGATCAAAGACCACAGTGATACTCAGAAGCCAGTAAAAGCAATTTCCATATAAATATCATACCAAATTGAAAGAATGCTCTTTTCTCACCAACCTAGATATCTCACCCTAGAATGGGGTAAAAGGCTTATAAAACTTAAGATTGTCCTGCAAAAGTGCTATGGACTCCTTCATGCAAATAGCAAGGGATGAATAAGAGATGGAAGACATCCAAACTATGATGAACTTTCTTATAAATGCATTTAACTTTAATCAAAACTGGTAAAAGAGAACTAACAAGAGAGCGCCGTTTTGTCATCAGCCTCTAGACCCAATTCCTGCATCATGGTAGAACAAGTAATACAAAATTATAAGAAAGCCAATTGATTCAGTGCTCCTCAGCTACTAAAATATGAATCAAAATGTATTCAGTATAGTACAGAAGGCCTTAAGATGAAAAAACAAATGAGATACATATAGCTCCAAAAAATTTGCAATACTGAAGTCACCTTCTTTATGGCCTTAAGTTGCTCATTCAACAAGTAACGTCGTTGTTCACTGCTTATCTTTTCTTCAATTGCTTTCGCTATAGATTCCTAGAATTCAAAAAAGGGTAAAGACCACTTAGGCAACTGAACAACAAAAAATTTAACTTAAATGCACACCAGTACTAGTAGGACATACCTGAATCTTACTAATCTCCATTTCTTTCTTCACCAATTCCAATGTAAGTTTCAATCTTTTATACACCTGAGTTGGGAAAGTTGTGTGAAGCCACGAGATAATTATGGAAGCAAGAAACATCAAGTGAGAAGTTCATTGAAATGCAATTACAAAGATAAAAAATTGACTGAAGATCAGCCGCTTCCACTGTGAATTTGGAAATGTTTCATTAGATACTCCATATCAAAACTTGATATGAGAAATAATGACTTAACCCCCATGGGAGGGAGAAATGACAGATGCCTCCAGAAATAACCTCAATGTCACTTGCACCCATCTCCATACTTGGAGCTACAATTGCCTATCTAAAAGAAGAACAGAAATGAATTACAAACAAGACAACAATAAGGTAGTTCCGTAAATGATAGTGCCCTGATAAAAAAAAATTGGATATAAACACAGACTCGCACATGCATTCCAAAAATGAGATGGACGATGAGTAATATTTAAGAATTCTTGGAAAGACTCATCTGAAAATCTTGGGAATCTAAACCCAGACTTTCAATAAAATGAAGAAAAAAAATCACTCGGAAACTGAGGGGAAGAATTTCAAGAAATCATTCATATAACTTATCTGTAAATTCAAGGGCATTTGCTGCATTAAAACAAGTGAGTTACAAAGATGTACTCCCCAAAACCAGAGGAGCTGTAAATTGAAGGGCAATCTCTAAATTTATGGCTTCTCAAGGAAAAAGTAGTAAGCAAAGATATATTCATATAACAAGACTGCCTTGAATGCTTAAAGAAGAAAGTAGTAAAAATACAAAATTTTGATGTAACAGGCCCACCTTGAAAACTATAAAATTTGCAAAATGTGTGACTTATATACTTTCTTACTCCTAATAAATACCATTATATCACTCTCATTGACTATTTTGTGATTTGACGATTTGCAATTTCACGATATACTGTGATTCTATCAATACATCAGTAGAATCTTAAGAAGCTACTTACATCTAGCTCTTCAAGAACTTCCTGGCATTGTAATTTGTTTGCACCAGATATTGCAGCTCCAAAATCAGCTAATCGTGGATAATTGAAATCACCAATATGCTGCATACATATTAAAGAAGTTAGAAACAAAAGTGAACAATTTTTTAGGAGGATTGAATAGCTTAACAATAAAACTATAGGGTTCTTGAGGATCAAAATACAACTATAATCTGGTACAAATAGGACCGGTTTTTAGTTTTGACAATTGTCGTTGGGAAAAGCAGCACAAACATATTTAATGTGAATCTATCTTTAGGAACTAAAAACTAAAGATAAATTAGGAGACAGAAAAAGAGAAAGTGACGATTCCATGACAAAAACATCATATTATGAAAGACAAAACTAGAGATTGGGGAATTATGCCTGGAAGAAAGATAGAGTGCTGTAGAAAAGCATCACAAAAAGAAACATCTCTAGAATGCAAAAACTCCTCCCATCCCAAACATGAAGGTAAACTAAAGAATAAATTAATAAAAGGTGGGATAGCCCTACGAAATAAACTTCCAATAATAATAGTGATATATAGAGGTATTTGATCCTAAATTTTTACCAACCTTTTTTTCTTAGTCATCTATCCTTCAGTTCTTATTTGTCTCATTTAAATTTGGTGATTTAAAGAGCAAATATAGCATTTTGACACAACCCACTAAAGCTTTACCACCTTTTTTTGTCTTTCCCATCTATCCTCTGATTCTTGTTTCTCTCTTATGATTTTTACAGGAAGAAATATTGATAAAAATTCAATATTGGATAACAAATGTAAGAAGCATGAAAATTAATGTGAAAACAGTGGAAGAGAAACACTGTCAATGCTAACACATTATACGCAAGAACAATTAGTATTCGGCAACCCTTCAACACATAGCACTCTCCAACCATTAGTGAGTATGATAGATAATTAGACACTAGAAGCACTCAAAATTACAAGAGAGTAGTTTCAAAATAGAGATGGGCTTCCTGTGAGTCAATAAATTCTTATGCAGTTCTAATAAAGGATTGGAGTGCCTGGAGCAGTTTTTTTTAACAGCCAAAAGCTCACCATAAACTATGACTGCAATATTGCATACCAGACCAAACCAGGAGGGAGGATGGGGGGCTCACCTGAGTGTAAGTTTGTACATGATCTCTCCAAAGCGAACTTGTCTTCAGAACATCTCTCAAGGTTGATATAACCTCAAATGATGTTGCTTTTATAACATCATCATCCTTATTATATGGCTTATCCTGCAACATAGAGAGGAATAAAATAAGACAATGTATAGCAGTAGAACACTGCTAGCAATAACAAACTCCTAATTTTTCAAACTAGTTGATCATCAATCTGCACATGCCTTGAGATGATCGACTTTCACAGTAAGGGGATCTTCACTGACCTGTAGATGACAATTATATCAGTCTAGGGAAAGTTAATATGTGAGGAGTTAAATAGATCTTCTAACTAAAAATATAAAAAAATAAATTGAAAAAAAAGGAGTTTTTTTTCATACAAGCATAAGAGGAATATAATGGTCCTACTATGACAAAGTTTAAAGGATACTAATGAAGGCTCCACTCACCATCTCCGTAATTTGAAGTCGACGATGACCAATAAGAACAACCTGGTCTCCTTGGATGCTTGTAATCTAGTTCACCAAAACCACGTTAATCATGGATAGGAATCCTACCTTGGATCTCTGACTATGCAGAAACACCTAACGGATCTGCTTAAATTTAGTTACCTGAGCCAGTGTACCAACTTCATGAAGGCGGTTAAGCAATTCTTTTCCTTTAAGCTCGTATATGTTTTTCTCGGTATCCGACCCAGATGTCAGACTAGGATCAGCTCCTGGCTCATCTTTAATGAGGAAAGCACCGGCGTAAGGGGCATGCCGTTTACGACTTTCTACTAATGCTGCCAATAACTTAGGATCCTGTAAAGTAAGAAGTATATGGTTAAAGAGACCAAATTCTTCATTAATCAAATTAAGAAAGAGGGAAAAGTATCTAGCAGCAATCCTATATTTTCTTTCTTTTCTGCCTTTTTCTGTAAACCAAACCCCTAGAAGTAGATGTAGCCAAAATAATTCACTTGCAGTAACCTGCTCAGCCAAATTCAGAGGATGAAATTCATAGATGGCTTTAGATAAGTTATTCCAAAGTTTTTCTCAATGTTCTTATATGTACTTTGATCTTATAATGTGATTGTTCATTCATCACAGGAACTACCATCTCATTATATGCCAATCTGGAAAGAAAACAGTTCTTAAACTCTAACGCATTTTTGTTTTATTATTGGTATTTAGCTTATATGTATGGTTTGTTCTTTTCTTAATATGAATAGATAACAATATCATGAATTCTTAAGTGTCAAAATTACACTCAATGGAACAATCATATAACCTGTTTTACAGAAAATGAATAGTTATCTGAGCCCCAAAATAAAAATCCAAAGATTCCATTTTTGCTTAGCCTTCTGACATCCGATATATAACTCAACACTAACATACTCCCTAATAAGTTGTCATACCTTCACATATATCGGCATATAAAAGCCTGGAAATAACGGTCTATGAGGCAAAGGCAGTGCTAAAACCTGCATAGAAAATCAAAAGCGCGATCAAAATATAACTTTTAAAACTAAAGAAAAAGAAAATCATGGTGCCCGGATATGATAATTAAAAGTAAATCTCCGATCTTATTCCGATATGACCGAAATAATTAAGTCTATGCAATAGTGAAATCATATGATACATATAGCCTTTTAGATGGACTAATCAGTACTCTGAAATAAGAAAATCAAAAATCAAATGACGGAAAATGGAGATAACATGGTGATGATGAAAATTTTAGAAAATGTATAAACTGCACCCATCAACTCTTGACATCTCAAAGACATTTACTATGCATACAATATATCTTCATACAGCTGTGTCAACAAGTTTAGCACACCAATTTTGATCGAACTCTAAATTTTCATTGCCACAGCCCAAAAGGTGATTACCTCAAAATCTGATTTTTAATGCCTCCATGGAAAGACATTATGTTAGGCATAGACAGTATATCTTTGCTTTTTAAGTAGATAGTATTGGCTAAGGTTACATGATAAAATATGTTAAGCTTATATGACCAACTTGAAGAAACAATAAAAGTTGGATCATTTTCTTGATAAAAGTAAAAGTTGGATCATTAATTCATATTTTTTATAAATTATTCGATTTTAGCATTTGGAAGACTTGTAGAACAAGCTTTATCATCTACCTTTGTAGCTTCAATAGGCAGTCATACTAGGAGTTGTCTGCATATTTCTCCAAATGTGCAAGTTTGGTTCATGTGTGAGGATTCGAGCCACTAACGGTGATACAAGTTCAACAAGTGTGTTGTACTCGGGTGACAACTTTAACCAATGAAAACCATTTATTAATTAGATAAAAGAAGATTTTATTGTATAAAACTGACTAGTTATGATGTACTCCAACTCTACTACATTCCCTTCCAACATAAAAAATCAAAATAACCTGCATTATTACCTCCCCATAAGCATCAACATTCACCACCAACTTCACCCAATTTTCTAGATAAATTATAAATTAAACTTATTGGAAAAAACATTGACATGCACAATCCATGTATCAGAAAAGCATAACTACCCCTCCAAGCTAGTCAGCATACACTCCTAAATCAAAAGATAAATTGATGGTTAACAATGCAAGTGTATACACAGATATAATATTATAATAATGCACCAAACCAACACCTTTTACAAAATTTCTCAATCATAGCTAAAGTTAAATCACCCCTTTTTGTACGGGAAAATTTTAAATAAATGACAATTTTCACATGAATTTGCATCTGAGAATGGTAAAAACATCTCAATCACCCAAAATTTTGAATAAATTCAACTTTCATTATTGCGCCTAAAACAACATACTTCCCCCATTTAATATTGTAAGATCGTTATTGACTTTTTAAAGTCAACTTATGATATTTTTAACTTAAAATTGACATAATTTCCTTTACTTTAATTTTGATCAATGAATTTTGTAAATTATCTAACAAGTATTACACATCGTAAGCTTATTATTTCATAATTTTTACTGAGTCGTCTCTATTTTGAGTTCGAAAATGCCTCAAATTGACTTTCAAAAGTCAATAATAGCGAGGAAACTATTTTTTTTAGTCAGGCCTTATAATTTGGAACTGAAAGGCGTATATTTTTTAGATAAGTAAAACCACACCAAAATAAAAACTTTGAAAAGGTTTAATTTTTATAGTAAAAGCAATAGCACAATTTCAATTAAATATAGGGAGAGAGAATATGGATAAATGAAATCTAACTGTAAGAAAATCTTCAGGTCTGAAAACGGTGGGCACGATTGCTGATGAAGACTTTGAATCAACTTCTTCACCTTCTTCGGCCCGTTTGATCTCCACCACTGTATCCAACCCATCACTGGAGTCCGAACAGAAAAACGCCCGCTGATACAAATTAGGGTTTACCCGATTCGAATTTCTGAGGGAACTCAACACTCTAAGCAATGGCGATTTCACCTCAGTCCCATGTCGGAGATTGGACTGAAACGTCGACGTAACATTGTGGAATCGACCTTGCAAGCAATTAGATGCTAAAGCCTTCAACATGGGTGGTAGATATGGTAAATTGAATGTAAAGGTTGAATATTTTTATGGAGATTTGTGCCCTAATTTGAGTTTAATTTAAGCAGGGTGTGAACTGCATGGATGACCTGCAGAGGAAGAAAGCGGTTTTGGGAGCCTAGTCTCTCTGACTAAAACCCCCCCAACTATAAACCCCTGTTTTGACTGCGTTCCCGATTTCTCATCTTTTTATTTATTTTTTTAATTATAATTTCTACTTTTTTATCTTTGACTAATAATCAAGACTATTTCTCATCGCTTCAGTGACAACCTTACCCACGAGGCCCCCACGACCCACCCCCACCCATGACACCCAACTACCCCCAACTGCCCTCTAGAACCCATTCAAAAATCAAAATAATCAGATTTCTTTGTTCTTTCGTTTTAATGCTTGTTCTAATTAAATTACATAAATATTAAATATTTAAGTAAAATTCTTGTAATTTATTTTTAGACTGTTTGTTTACTTATATATTTTCGTTTTACGTATATTTCGTTTTTATTATTAAATTTCATATTTTATTAATTTTAGTTTTTATATAATATTTTTATTAAAAAAAAATTCATGTGTAGAAATATTTTTCCTTATAATATTCTAGTTTATTTATTTATTTTAGTGTTTTATATATTTCCTCATTTTAATTGAATAAATATGTTATATGCCACATCAATATTGTTTACACATTATATCTTATATAAGATTGATGCCATCTCATCAGTATGGTTATTTATTCGGGGAGCGGGTTGATTGGTCAGGAAGGATAGCGTTAGTAGTCTCCACTATTCTATAAAATAGTGTGTTAATAAATGTATTGAGGACTTATTTTGAGTTTGAATACTTGTCTGAAAACATATATTTGTATTAAAACTCACAGCTCATGTTGTATATTTAAAATTGTATTTGCATTCTATACCATGTATTTGGCGACTTAGAATAGGTGATGTATACCTATTTTGGGGCGTAACATAAAATATATTTAGAAATATTTTAATTTGGAGAAAATTGTATTTAAAAATATTTTTTTAATGAAGTCAACCCGTATTTGAATAAGATCAAACTGTATAAAACCAATCGAGTCCAATTGGATTGCCCCCGGTTAAGTAGTCTAGCCAATCAGCCGGAATTTGAATTTGAATATATATATATATATATATATATATATATATTACGGGGCCCACAGTTGGATGATATGATTTTGGTGGAAAAGTTGGATGATATGATTTTGGTAGAAATTGAAGGTTCACGGGAGGGTGAATGTTTTTTTTTTTCAAACAAACATGTGCCTTATAATTATATATATATATATATATATATTATATTTTTATTTTGTTTGATATTTTCAAACACCGATCATGCGTATGACATCCATGACTTCACATTCTGAATCCGTGAGTTTTCTTTTTCTTAAACAGTACTCCTTCAATTCTCCTATAAATAGGATGCTTAGTTAGAATTGAAAACACGTCAGAAATTCAGAGAATTCTTTTTCTATAATCTTGAGCGTATTTCTTTAGAGTTTTAAGAAGCTTTGGCGTGAAAGCATTATAAGTTTTCTTGAAGAATATCCTCGCCCTACCAATCGAGAATACTCTTCTTTCTAAGGTAAGGGGTATTATTTCTTTACAGTATTCATGAAGAGAACTATTATTCCATTCTTTATTATTACATTGGAATAACTTTGTATACGCGACTACCCTATACTTGGTGAAATTCTTCATTATTCCATTCTTTATTATTATGTTGGAATAACTTTTTACATCAAGTACCTGCATACATGGTGAAATTCATTGTTATTCCATTCTTTATTATTACATTTGGAATATCACATGCATGCGTTCTACGCATGACTGGTTCCATTATTTATTATTACATTGGAATATCACGTGCGTGCGTTTACGCATGACACGGTTCTATTATTTATTATTACGTGGGAATATTACGTACGTGCGTTCTGCGCATGACTGATTCCATTATTTATTATTACATTGGAATAACTTATCTGTATGTCTATCGCATGCTTGGTGAATTCTTTTGTTATTCCATTCGTTATTATACCCAATTGGTTAAAGTTTTGGCTTTTATACTCCATGAAATTAGTGGAATATCTTTGATATTTGCGCTTCATCTAATATCTTTTCATGAAAATATTCTTCTGAGCATTCTTGAATTTTACTCCACAATGAAGTATCATGTTGAGAATTTGGACGTTATTGATTCCTGGATAAATTAATTATTGAACTTGTTTTATTGAATTCTTATATCATTGTCATCATCCTCATGTTTATATTATGTTGAAAGTCATACATGGCACCTGTAGTGCATAGATGGACTTGGTATGATTATACTGAGGATTTTTTCGGATAATCATGGCCGTAATGTTACAAATGATGTGGTAAAAGTCCTCATTGGCGTAGTAGTGCATTGATGGGCCAGATTGTTGGCATGATCATGATCATCGATGAATACACGAATATCCTTGGCCCGCAATGCATGGATAATTTGTGGTTGTGATACTAATGAATATCCTTGGCCGTAGTGCAGGGATGAAGTTGATTATTTATTAAGCTGAGTCTCAGTGATAAAAATGATGAAAAACCTTTTAAAACATAGAAGATAGTAGATTTTATTCTCTACTTGACTCTTCTAATGGATTGTTTGTTCCGCTGTAGTTAAACTTGATGTTTGTTATATTGTATCAGTTTAACATTGTTAATGGCTAACGATAATTTATTCTGCATTATCTTAGTCATAATATTTCTTACTGGGCTAGTTGAGCTCACCCTTTTGCTTTCATTGTTCTCTTCGGGAAATGAGAACGTAGCAGGGACTAGTCGGGGAACGGAGTGACGGTCCAGAGAATAACATTAGTAGTCCTCACTATTCTATGAAATAGTGTGTTAATAAATGTATTGAGGACTTATTTTGAGTTTGAATACTGTCTAGAAGACAATATTTGTATTAAAACTCACAACTCATGTTGTATATTTAAAATTGTATTTGCATTCTGTACCATGTATTTGACGACTCAGAATAGGTGATGTATACCTATTTTGGGGGCGTCACATAAAATATATTTAGAAGTATTTTAATTTGGGGATAATTGTATTTAAAAGTATTTTTTTAATGAAGTCAACCCGTATTTGAATAAGATCAAACTGTATAAAACCAATCGAGTCCAATTGGGTTGCCCCCGGTCAGGTAGTCTGGCCAATCAGCCGGAATTTGAATTTGAATTTGGAGGATATTGTATACAATTCAGTAGTTTATGTATTAATTTATAAGCTCAATTATTTTAAGGGTCGAATTATAAATTTAGTAATACTTGGTGTAACATAAGTATATTTAATCCAATTTGATTGCTTACCATGTGGCATGTGGGACTTGAGAGAGAATTGGGAAAACTGTAAGATGATGTTAACGACAACGTTAGTGGGATAAGATGTAAAAAAAAAAGTGTATAAATTTTTTCAGAGAGATGTATTAAAAAAAATTAGAGAAAAAAGTTAAAAGGAATATAAAATAAAATTATGGAGCTATAATAATAGTAAGTTTGACAATTAAAAATGAGTAATTTATATCGGACTTGTAACTATTTGGTTTCAACTCAAACAGCCCATATTAAAACTAGTTACTCCCTTCTCTCTATTATCTAGGTCGTTTAAGACATAATCTCATGTACTAAAAAAATATCATTAATAGTAATATTATGTAATTAATTTTGTTGTAAAATTTTATTTTTACCCACTAATACTCCTCTCTCTCTCTATCAGTTGCTCGTGATATGTTCAATATTGCAAGTATACTATGCAACTTTTCATGTCTTCTATCATTTTATCTATAATTCCCTTATTAATTATAATAGATATATGTAAAACGTCTTATATTATGGATTTTTTCCCCGGTTCTTTCTTAATCCAACCCTGACGTAACTCATTTTCTTTCTTCATTTGATGCTTATTGCCCATTTCATCCAGTTATTTTTATATAACGGAAAGGAAGGAGTATAT
The DNA here is from genome assembly GCA_020205615.1 of Panax quinquefolius. NCBI lineage: Eukaryota > Viridiplantae > Streptophyta > Magnoliopsida > Apiales > Araliaceae > Panax > Panax quinquefolius. The sequence goes on from CM035157.1 coordinate 19,517,138, forward strand.
TGTTTTAGTTCTTAAAAAAAATCATAACCATATTTTAAAAATCATAATTAAACCAAATTCACTTTTTACCATGTATGTGAATATACGAAAGCCACTATGTAAAGAGATAAAGAACACTTACAATTTTCATATTAAAAATTGAGATAATATATCTTACAAATATGTATCGACTCTCTTATTATTAGTTACGTAAATAATTATTAATGATAATTTTTTTTAATTATACATGTAACCATTGTTTTAAAATCCCGTCCAGATTGGTTGGTTGATCAACCGATTGAATCGAGAACGGTTCTATGTCTTGTCTGGTTTGATGCGGTTGAACCAATATGGTCAAAATCTGGATTGAATCAGTTGGCCAACGGTAGTTCAACTGATAAAACTGTTTGACACTAAACCGATTTTTTATTATTTTCAAATAATTTATACCATTTTTTTAATATTATAATTAATCATTATTAGTAATATTGTAACTCAACTTTATTATGTCTTGATTCATAAATTTTATTAAGTACTAATAATATATATTTATTGTAAGACCCCAAATTATTAATAAATAAAATTTATTTTCCTCTATTTATTATTTTGAAATAGTAAGAGTTGATTTGATTAATGTGGATAGTTATGGGTAAAATATGCAAATATTTCAATAAGCAAGTGGTTATAAAATATTCATTATTGTCGGGGAATATTAAATGCACCACAGCGATCTTTTATGGGCCCCAAAACGAAAAGCGATTGGATGAAGAAAACGACAAATATAAGCTATTTATAAATAACTGGCGTAATTGTTCTGAATTAATCTTCGTTGGAATACCCGGTAGTTAAAACACACTAATACGCGTTATTGAACAAGAAGACACGGTATTGCACCAATTATTGATTCTTACGTGAAGGCACTTACTCAATAATAATTATTACAGTAATTACTATTCAAAGATTTTATTTTATTGATTCAATAATTCTTTGCATTCATATTTTATATTCTTGTTGTTTCAATAAATTGTCATTACATAGTATTTTCCATTATCGGGCAATAATTCATATTATCCTAATAATATTATTAGATAATATTATTGGCGATGTCTAGAAAGTTACATCAAGGAGAGGTTTGGTCACCTAATTGCGCCAAAGATGAGAGAGATCCTTATTGAAAGCCCCCTCTTTCCTGAGGCGGCTTCAGTTGCCGAGATCTTGTGATTACGTAATATTATTTGTGAATAATTAATTATTGATTTATATGATGAGGAAAATATTGATTTTATGTGGATATAGATGGAGAAATTTTTTAAATGACAATTGTTGAAAATTAATATTTTATCTTTTTCCTCGATAAAATAATTCATTTAAATATATTATTTTAATAATATATTAACGGTGATATTTTTACGATGAATGTGGGATATATGAGTATATGTGGAGGAGGAGTATTTTTGTTATCAAAAATATTTAAAGCATGTTTTATGTGTCGGTGGACCCCATTTCTTGGTTGAAATTTGATTATAGCACAAAAATCGCTTGGTTTGTGGATTTCATCAATTTACTGTTGAATTTGGAAAAACTTTCTTCTGTAAAGTTGTAGAGAATTGAATTTCCTATAAGAATCGCGAGATTTGAATTTTCTGGCAAAAGGGCTATTTTTTGTGAATTATTAAAGTTCCGAAGTTCTAAAATAATTGATTTTGGTAAGTTTTAATTATTTATTTTATGAAAAATGTTTTTTTATTACTTTTTCTAGAAGGTTGGAATGTGGGAAATGTTAGGAGCTGATTTCCAAAGAGGCGTAGGAAAATTTATTATTAATAATATATTATATTAAATTTTTTTGCTTTGGTGTTCTAAGCAATTTCCTATAAATAGGTGCTTAGGTTAAAATTGAAAATCACACCGTAAATCAAGTTTTCTCTCTATATATATCGAGCGTATTTTTTGTGAGTATTTTGAGTATACTTTGAGTATTGCTATAAGGTGCAAGTTCAAGTCATAGCCTATATCCTGTTTCAACTAGAAGTCTTGTCTTTGAGGTAAGGGATGTTATTTTATTCAAAAATGATATTATTTCTTCAATATCATTATGCCGAAATATTGGTTGGAAATTTTTATCAAATTTGGAACTTTTTCATGTCGGGGTTACTATTCATGAGTTACTATTCAGGAGTTCACGAGTTACTATTCACGAGTTACTATTCACGAGTACTATTCACGAAGCGTGATGATGTTTTTTTGGGAAATTTCTATCTTTTGGTGTCGGAGTTACTATTCACGTATACAATACTATTCACGAATACAGCACTATTCACCGAAAATGAAATTTCTTCTTTTTGTCCAAAATATCTATTCTGGATACTAGCTTTGATTGTATCCATGTTTTGATCATTCTTGAATTTTACACCACTATGATTATTTATGAGGTATTTTTGGACATGAAATAGCTGAAATACGAATCCTAAATACTTATTCTTTTGTTTCACTGGATTCGTTTCCTTTAAAATATTTTTCATCATCCTCAGTCCTAAATGATGATATTACTGAATATCTTTGGCCTGTAGTGCAAAGATGAACAGGTGTTGAGATGAATATGACCTGCTGATTAATATCTTTGGCCCGTAGTGCAAAGATAAACAGTGTTTTAGATGAACATGACCAATCGATGAATATCTTTGGCTTTGTAGTGCAAAAAGATGAATATTTGATTCCGATATATATTGATTGATGTTACGAGGATAAAAGATAGAGCGATGAACTTGTAAATTCATACATGTAAGATAGTAGTTTTCATTCTCTACTTAACTCTTCTAATGAATTATTATTTCATTGCGAATATTGATTTAAAAACTTGTTGTCTATTGTATTCTATTAGATTTTTCCTGTTGAAGACTAATGATAATTTGTTGTATATTATCTTAGTCATAATATTCTTTACTTTGGGCTAGTTGAGCTCACCCTTTTCCTTTTTGTTCCATTTTTCTTCTCGGGAGGCGAGAATATAAGCGAATACTGAGTCTGGGTATGGAATGAAAGTTCTAGAGAGAGTTGTTTAGTAGTCCTCACCATTTTTGTAAAATAATGTATCAATAAATGTGATGAGGATTTATTTGAGTATATATATTGTCTGAAGATAATATTTGTATTCAAACTCACAGCTTTCTTGTTGTAATAATAAAGTTGTAGTTGTTTTCGTACCATGTATTGACAACTCGAATGGGTGATGTATACCTATTTTGGGGGCGTCACGGTTGGTATCGAGCTTAGGGATATGATCTCTGGCGGAGATCGGGGAATAGAACTTGGAGGGAGAGACGAGTAAATCCTTCGCTAGTGTGTCCTACCTAAGCTTATTTGTTAGTTGGTCAATGGGATATAGGGATATTATGTGATATATTAATTTCCTTAATTAACCCTTGTTTTATGACGATGATTTGAGAATGTCGAATGAGAATATTAACAATGGAAATGAGACCGTGTGGACGCCTCAGTACTCACCAACGAGGAGAACGTGCAACAGTCAAGCAATGTTCCTCCAAAGTGAACAACACCAATTGAAAGCGATGATGAACGAGGGGATGTTTAGAAGCTTTTTGTAGTTCATATAAAATCAGACGAGGGAGACTCGTGTTCAAAATATAAGAGGAAATGATAGCAATTCACGGGTTGTCACAGCCAAGCAGTTCAAAGAGTTGGGACCACCAGAATTTAAGAGAAAGCCAGATCCGATCATGGCGGAAACATGGGTCAAGCAAATTACCAAGATATTCGATGTCTTGGGATGCACGGAGGAACTTTTAAATTCATATATAGAAGATAGTAGTTTGCATTCTCTACTTAACTCTTCTAATGAATTGTTGTTTCCGCTGCGAAGATTGATTTAAAACTGGTTGTCTATTGTATTGTATTAGATTTTTCCATGTTGAAGACTAACGATAATTTGTTGTATATTATCTTAGTCATAATATTCTTTACTGGGCTAGTTGAGCTCACCCTTTTCCTTTTTGTTCAATTTTTCTTCTCAGGAGGCGAGAATGTAGCGAGTACTAGTTGGGGTATGGAATGAAGATTCTAGAGAGAGTTGTTTAGTAGTCCTCACCATTTTTGTAAAATAATGTATCAATAATTATGATGGGGATTTATTTGCGTGTGGATATTGTCTAGATGGCAATATATCTCAGTATTTAAACTCACAGCTTATATGTTGTAATAATAAAGTTTTAGTTATTTCGTACCATGTATTTGGCGACTCGAGAATGGGTTGGATGGAATGGACCTATTTTGGGGAGTCACAGTTGGTATCGAGCTTAGGGATATGATCTCTGGCGGAGATCGGGGAATAGAACTAGGAGGGAGAGACGAGTAAATCCTTCGCTAGTGTGTCCTACCTAAGCTTATTTGTTAGTTGGTCGAGATATAGGGATATTATGTGATATATTGATTTCCTTAATTAACCCTTGTTTTATGATGATTTGAGAATGTCGATCGAGAATATTAACAAAGGGAGTAAATGAGATCGTGGAGATGCCTGTATACTTACCAACGAGGAGAACGTGCAACAGTCGACAATGTACCTCCCGTGAACAACACCAACGAAAGCGAGATGATGAACGAGGGATGTTTAGAAGCTTTTTGCGCTTCATGCAAAATCGACGTGGGAGACTCGTGTTCAAAATACAGGAGGAAATGATAGCAATTCACGGTGGTCACAACCAAGCGATTCAAAGAGTTGGGACCACCGTAATTCTGGGAAAGCGGATCCGATTAAGGCGGAGACGTGGTCAAACAAATTACCAAGATATTCGATGTCTTGATGATACCTGAGAGAACAAAAAGTTCCATTCGCTACTTTTTATGTTCAGTAACGAGGCGATTCTTGGTGGGAATTTGTGAAGCGCACCCATCCAAATTTGCACTCAAAGATGTCATCGGAGACGTTTGAAATGATTCAATGACAAGTACTTCCCAAAAGTATTCAATATATGAAGGAAGTGGAGTTTATTAGATCGGAGCGTAATAACATGACGGTGTCCCAAAGACGAGGCGAAGTTCATGAGTTATCCAGTTTGCACCTCATTTGGTGGAGAATGAGGAACGTATGACGCGGATGTTTCGAGAGGTTTGAAACCCCAAGATACGTCAAGATCTCATTTCTCATAAATTTTTCTCTATTCGGATGTTGTCAATGAGGCTCAGATTGTTAGAGTGAGATAACGAGTACGCTCAACCAAGGGACCATAACCAGGATCATCATCAAGATAGATAGCGATCGTCGAATAACGATAACCGGAGAAAAGAAGAATACGGACAAAGGCGGTAACCACTCGGTGGTAATCGTAGCCATGAAAATAGAAGAAGCGAGTGGGAGGAGATTTTAAAAGAGGAGATTCAACAACGTCCATGTGAAGACGCGTCGCTAGTAGAAAGAATCGGTTCCAAGGAGGAGAAAGACCACCGGTCGATGTTACAAATGCGGGAAGAGGGACATATCATTAAACCGCCTACAACAGTTTAAGGTATGCTACAATTGTGGAAAAGAAGGACATATCGCTTCGAGATTATGCGGTATCGAAACCCACCCAATGGGAATGGTGACTCAAAAGGATGTCCCGAAAAAGTCAAAGTCAACGGTTCTGGAAGAGCGTTTGTCGTGACCGGTCAAAATGCGAGGAACCCGAACGGTTAGCACGTTAGTTAATTATAAATTCTTATAAGTTTATACCTTTCTAGATACCCTGCTTCTACCCATTCTTTTATCTCTCTGCTTACGCTCAACGTTTGAACTTGACTACGGAGAAATTAGACTTTGACCTATTTATGGAGACTCAGTTAGGAGAAACTTTCATTACATCCATTGTTTAGAAATCTTGCTTGATTCAAAGTTAGCACTATCACATTACCGTTAACCTTATTTCTATAGAGATATTTGCTTTTGATGTGATTTTAAGGTTAACTACTCATCATGCCGAAATTGATTACTTTTGTAAGGTTCTTAGTTTTCATATTCCTAAGCAACTCATTATTCAATTCAAGCAATCAAACCATTGTAGTCAAACATTTTCATGTCAAGCCATGAAGTCATTCGTTTATTACGGATGTCAAGTTTTCTTAGTCCGTGTTATGGATTTGAATAAAGACACGCCGATTTGAATAATATTCATGTTGTTATTGATTTTTCCCGACGATTTCTGAAGAATTTCTTGGCTTACTCCCAAAGCCCGATATTAAATTTTGTATCGACTTTGAACCCAGATACAAAACTCATTTCTAAAATCTCATATCGAATGGCTCTATTGAACTTCGTGAGTTAAAATTCAACTATAGAATTTGGTACTGAGCCTTTATCCGGTGACTTCCTTTGTGGAATGCACCAAAGCCGATTCTCGTAAGGGACACCATATTCGCATGCGATTGTAAACCGATAAGTGTCATTGTAACGTGCTATCCAAGGTTGGGATATGAGTCATGATTGAGAACAACCTAAGTCGGAATCGAAATACGTAGCTTTCAGGCTTAGTTGGTTATTATCGAGATTCGTTGAAGGATATTCTCGAATCGCTATTCCATTAACGCAGCTGACTCGTAGAGATACAAAATTCGAATGGAGTAAGGAATGTGGGAAGAGCTTCGAAGAACTCAAGAGGAGACTCATTTCAGCACATGTTCTGACCATGCTATCCTGGAAAAGCGAACGTGGTAGCCGACGTATTGAGTAGAAGATCGATATCAAGTCTGAGTACGATATATCACAAAGACTCATTTCGTATAATTTACAAATAATAGAGATGGAGATGAAAACTCTAGGTACCCACGTGATGATATACGAGTATAATCAACTTTAATCGATAAAGTTAAAGTTGTTCAAGCTACACACCGAAGCTAATGAATTTGAAGAAGGAGGTGCAAGAAGTTGTTATTTCAAAAGCGAGAATCGGTGAGGTGAGGAAAGCTCAAACCTTCGATTTATTAATCCATTTGAAATTTTCGATCGAATAGAACCGTGGCCTATAGACTCGTTTTACCGCCGCCAAGTACGACGCGTGTTCATAACGCTTTTCATGTATCGATGTTACGAAATATGTGGACGACCCGAACCACGCTATCGAAGTTAGAACCGGACGAGATAGTCAAGACTTAACGTCACGAGGAGGTACTGTCAAGATCTTGGATAGGAAAGAACATGTCCTATGTATCGAGGTTATACCACAAGTTAAGATTTTGTGGAGAAACCATGCTATCGAGGAAATGACCGGGAGTTGGAAACGAAAATGAAAGCAAGGTATTCTCATCTTTTCAAATACTGTGTATCGTCGCCAATTTCGAGGACGAAAATTTCATAAGGAGGGAGGTTGTAAGACCCCAAATTATTAATAAATGAAATTTATTTTCCTCTATTTATTATTTTGAAATAGTAAGGGTTGATTTGATTAATGTGGATAGTTATGGGTAAAATACGCAAATATTTCGAATAAGCAAGTGGTTATAAAATATTCATTATTGTTTGAGAGAATATTCGTTTGGTCGTAGAATATTCAGCTTCGTTTGGGAATATTCGCATGACGGCCAATCTTTTATGGGGCCCCATAACTTGAAAGCGATTGGATGAAGAAAATGACAAATATAAGTTGTTTATAAATAACTATGAAGTTGTTATTCAAGATATCACCGTTGGAATACCCGGTGGTTAAAACACACTAATACGCCGTTGTTGAACAAGAAGACATCAGTATTGCACCAATTATTGATTCTTACGTAAGAAGGCACTACTCAATAATTGTTACGATGAATTATTATTCAAGATTTTATTTTATTGATTCAATAATTGCTGCATTGATATTTTATATTATTGTTGTTTCAATAAATTGTCATTACACAGTATTTTCCATTATCGGAGCAATAATTCATATTATTTGAATAATATTATTGGATAACATTATTGGCATGTCTAGAAAGTTACATCTAAGGAGAGGTTTGGTCACCTAATTGTGCGCCAAGATGAGAGAGATCCTTATTGGAAAGCCCCTCTTTCTGAACTACCGGCACAGTTGCCAAGATCTTGTGATTATAAGACCCGAATTTTATAAATAAAGATGAATTTTTCTATAAATATTATTTTGAATATTATGGAATAAATTTGATATAATGTTATAGTTGTGGGTAATATTTATAAATTTTGCAAAAGTATGCAAGTTGTTATAAAATATTCGTTTGGTGGGGAATATTCCTTTTGTTAGGGAATATTCGTACAACTTTCAATCATTGGTGGACCCTACAATGTAATTATTGTTGGATAGAGAAAACGACAAAAATATTTTATAAAAATAACTACGGAGGTGTTACCGTTAAAACTGTTGAACTACCCGGTGGTAAAGTAAAAGAATACGCGTGGTTGCGTAGTAGCAGACACTCAGATTGATTATCGATGCTTACGTGAGAAGTCACTCATTATGCTCAATTATTACTACGATGAATTGTTGCATCATATCTCTTATATTATTGATTCAATTATTGTCACAATATCATCTCAGATAATATGTTATAGTATTAAATCAATAATTGAGACGACAAGTTATAAATGATTAATAATTGTTGATGAAAAAAAATGATTTGTGGTAAGTTTGATTATTTTATGGGGGCTCATATGTCATCATCTAAGAGTCTCTTCATCAATAGTATTTACCTTCGTCAATAGTAATTACCTTTACAATAGTAATTACTCTTGTGAATAGTATTTACCTTATAATCGATAGTAATTACCTTCGTCAATAGTAATTACCCTTGTGAATAGTATTTACCTTCGTTAATAGTAATTACCTTTACCGACGTCGAACCACTTGTCGTTTCACATTACAGGCGTCAAACCACTTTTCTTTTTACATCATTAGTCGTCAAGCCACTTGCATTTTCACACGACAGGTGCTAAGCTAGAAATCTTCTATAAATAAAGGCCTAGGGCTTCATTATTTTCACGAATTCATTCAAGCTATAGAGAGAGAAAATAAGAGAAAGAAGAAGAGTATTTTGTTACTACTAATCTTCTTGCGAAGATTCAATCTCCTACCAAATGTAAGGTGTTATTCTTTCTTATTCATGAAGAGAACTGTTGTTATTCCATTGCTTATTATTCATTGGAATAACTCAGATATCCATTATTTACCTATACTTGGTGACATTCTTCTATTATTCATTGGAACATCCTCGTCTGTGTGTGTTTTGTTTCGCCGGATTGGTTCCATTCTTTATTATTTTGTTGAACATCCCATGCATGCGTTTTTCTGTATTCGGACTTCGTTCCGTTATTTATTATTTTGTTGGAATAACTTTGCCCATGCGATTACATCGCATGCATGGTGATTTCTTTTGTTATTCTATTCTTTATTATACCCAAATAGTTAAAACTTTGACTTCTATACTCCATGAAATTAGTGGAATATCCTTGATATTTGCGTTTCATCCAAAGATCTTTTCATGGAAATATTCTTCCGATCATTCTTGAATTTTACTCTACAAAATAAAGATCATGTTGATAATTTGGACGTTAATAATTCCTTGATAAAATAATTCTTGAACTTGTTTTATTGAATTCTTATATCATTGTCATCATCCTCATGTTTATATTATGTTGAAAGTCATCTCGTGGCCCAGTAATGCATAGATGGACTTGGTATGATTATGACGAGAGACTATTCTTGTAATCACGACCGTAATGTTACAAATGATGTGATAAAAATCCTCGATGGTCAGAAGTGCATTGGTGGACAAATTGTTGGCATGATCATGACCATTAATGAATACACAAATATTCTTGGCCCAGTAGTGCATGAATAATTGTGGTCGTGATACTAAAGAATATCCTCGGCCGTAGTGCGTAAAGATTCGATGATGTGGAATATTTATTAAAGCCGAGTCTCAAATTTATAATGATGATGAAAAACCTTTAAAACCTAAAAGATAGTAGACTTTATTTTCTACTTGACTCTTTTAATGGATTGCTTATTCACCGCAGCTTAAACCGGTTTTTCATTGTATTTTATCGCTTTAACATTGTTGAAGACTATTGATAATTTATTCGCATTATCTTAGTCATAATATTTCTTCTTCGGGCTAGTTGAGCTCACCCTTTCTTTCACCGCTTCTCTTGAAATGAGAATATAGGACGAGCTTGAGACGAGTCGAGGATTAGTAGTCCCTCACTATTCTCGTGAAATAAGCGTGATAATAATTGTAATGAGGATTTTTTTTCGAGTTTGTATAATATCTAGTAGAGCGATATTTGTATTTAAACTCACGCTTTATGTCGTATTGTACACACGATAATTATGTTAATAAGTTGTATTTAAATTGCACATACCATGTAAGTGGCGACCCAAGATGGGTGATGTATACCTAATTTTGGGGCGCCACAACTGATATCGAGCTTAGGATATGATCCTCGCTAAGATGTGAGAATAGTACTAGAGGGGAGAGACGGAATACCTTCGCTAGTATGACCTACCTAAGTTTATGTGCTATTTTATTGGTTTCATCAAAATGTAAAGATAATTGTTACATGTCAATTAATCTTTTGTTTTGTGGCGAGATCTCAAAATGACATCCGAGAATGTTGAGAATAGTAATGGAGCACAAAGCGATCGCTGATTCACCACATATCAATAATCGATAATGTGCATCGTGAAGGCGATAATCCTCATGCAAACAACAACACCGACTAAAAATGATGAATGATCAAATGTTCAGAGGCTTTATGCAATTTATGCAACAAAAAAGTAGAGAGCGACTCGCCCAAAACGTAGGTGGAAACACGAAAAACTCTCAAGCGGTCACCGCTAAACAATTCAAGGAGCCGACCACCGGAGTTTAAGGGTGAGCCAAAACCACTTCCAGCGGAAGCATGGATAAAGCAGATTACCAAGATATTTGATGTCTTGGGATGCTCCGAGGAGCAAAAGGTTCTCTTCGCTAGCCTTTTATGTTATGCGCGAGAGGCGACATCGGTGGGAATCGGTAAAATGTACTCAACCTCTTGTCTCAAGATATCTTGGGAGAAGTTCCAGAGTCGTTCAACGACAAATACTTTCCCGAAAGTATTCGCCATACATGAAGGAGGTGGAGTTTATCAAGTTGGAACAAAACAATATGACCGTGTCGCAATACGAGGCAAAATTTATGAGTTATCACTTGTTATTCCCCACTGGTGGATAATGAAGAGAGAATGGCGCGAATGTTTTTAAGAGGTTTGAAGTTTAGATACGTCAACATCTTATTTCTCAAAAGCGTGTTTGTATTCGATGTTGTAAATAGGGCTCAATTAGTGGAACGCGATAATGAGTCAACACAATTAAAAGAGAGAGTAAATGCAAAATTATAATACCAAATGAGTAGTCATCGAAGCGGTGACAACAAGCGTGGAGGGAATCAATAAAGCCGATATATGGTAACCACTTCGGTGGTAATCGTACAAAAACAATAAGAATGGACATTTCAAGAAACGGAGATTTAACAATGATGGAAAGACGTCAAAGACCAAAGACCCATTGTTAAGGAAGGAGAAAGACCACCTATTATATGCTTCAAATGCGAGGAGAGGGACACATCACCAAAACTGCGTCGTACCTTCCAAAGCATTTTATAATTGTGGAAGAGAAGGTCACTTAGCTCGATTTTGTCGCCATCAAGACAAATTCAATAGGATGGAGGCACCAAAGGCCATCCCGTAAAATTCAAAACCTAGAGTGCAAGGGAGAGCGTTTGTTGTGACCTCCCAAAGAGCAAGGAATCCGAATGAGGTCATCACGGGTAAGCTTATCATAAACTCTAATGAAGTCTATACTTTATTTGATACATGTTCTACCCATTCTTTTATTTCTCCTACTTGCGCTCATCGATTAAATTTGACTCCGGAGAAATTAGACTTTGACTTATATGTGGAAACTCCGTTGGGAGAAACCTTCATTACATCCACTATTTATAAATCTTGTTTGGTTCAAATCGGTACCCTCACATTACCTGTCAATCTTATTTCATTAAAAATACTTGCATTTGACGTGATTCTAGGGATTGATTGGTTAACTACTTATCATGCAAAAATTGATTGTTTTCGTAAGGTTGTTAGCTTTCATATTCCTAATCAACCTATTATGCTAATTCAAACGACCAAACCATTAAAATCAATCACGGTCATCTCAAGCCATAAAGCTATTCGTTTATTGAAAAACGGATGTCAAGCTTTCTTAGCTCATGTCACGATTTAAACAAAATACGCCGCTTTTGAACGATATTTCTATTGTTAATAAATTTCCGACGATTCTCAAGAACTTCCCCGCCTACCCTCGTAGCGTGAAATTGAATTTTGTATCGACTTGAACCCAGACAAAACCTATTTCCAAAGCCCCATATCGAATGGCTCCTATTGAACTTCGTGAGTTAAAGACCCAACCGCAGGAATTGTTAGACATCGACTTTATTCGTCCCTAGTACTTCTCCTCGGGGTGCTCCTGCTCTATTCGTGAAGAAGAAAGATGGGAGTATGCGACTTTGTATTGATTATCTGGAGTCAATCATGTCACCATCAAAAATAGGTATCCATTGCCACGTATTGATGACCTGTTTGACCAACAGTGCAAGGAGCCAAATTCTTTTCAAAGATCGATCTTCGCTCCGGATATCACCAATTGAAGATTAGAACCACCGACATTCCAAAGACGGCTTTCGTAACTCCCAGACGGGCATTATGAATTCCTAGTCATGTCCTTTGATTGACTAATGCTCCGCCGCCTTCATGGATATGATGAACCGAGTATTCAAGGAATATTTAGATCACTTTGTGGTCGTCTTTATTGATGACATCCTTATTTATTCCAAAAGCCGTGAAGATCATGAGCAACACTTGAGGTCGACACTCCAAAAGCTTCGTGAATATAAGCTTTATGCCAAGTTGAAGAAATGTGAGTTCGGTCAAGAAGTAGCATTCCTTGGGCACGTGGTATCAAGTCATGGAATATCCGTTGACCCAAAGAAAGATCAAGCTATTCAAAGTCGGGAACAACCTAAATCAAAGGATCAAGTACGTAGCTTTCTCTTTAGCCGGTTATTATCGAGATTCGTGGAAGGATTTTCTCGAATCGCTACTCCATCGACTCAAATTTGACTCGGAAAGATACAAAGTTCTATTGGCGCGAAGAATGTGAGAAGAGTTTTCAAGAACTCAAGAGGAGACTTATTTCAAAGACCTGCTCGACAATACCATCCGCCTTTGAGGATTTGTCATCTACAAGTGATGCTTCGCAAAGGGTTGGGATGTGTTCTTATGCAACATGGAAAATTTATAGTTTATGCCTCATGACAACTCAAAGAATATGAGAGGAATTATCCTACTCATGATCCGGAGTCATTCAACTTGTTGTTTTTTGCACTTAAAATTTGGAGGCATTACTTGTATGGGGAGAAAGTGGAAATCTTTACGGATCATAAAAGCCTCAAATATTTCTTCACTCAAAAGGAACTCAACACGCGACAACGACGTTGGCTTGAACTATTGAAAGATTATGATCATACCATCCAATACCATCCCGGAAAAGCGAACGTAGTAGTGACGATTGAGTAGAAAGATCATATGCAAGCACGAAAAGTGCGTTATTGTCAACGCAAAGGCCCATTTTGTGTGACTTGCAAAGGATGGAGATAGTGTTAAAGACTCTGTGGACGCATGTGATGATAGCGAATATACGAGTAGAACCGACTTTAATCGATAAAGTTAAAGTCGCTTCAAGCTACGCTGCACTGAGTCGATGCGTATGAGGAAGAAAGTGCAAGAGGGTGCTACGCCGGGAAGCAAGAATCGATGAAGAAGGAATACTTGAGTCAATTCGCACTTTGTGTTCTAACGACCGATTTAAAGTATAATATCATGATGGAGGCGCACAACACACCATTTGCAATCCATCTCGGGAGTACCAAAATGTATCATGATATTCGCCATACATTTTGGTGGAGCAATAAGAAGAGAGAGATAAGCGCTTTTATCTCAAGGTGTCTAACTTGTCAACGAAGTTAAAGCGAGCATCAAGTACCAAAAGGTCCATCAAACCACTTGAAATTCCGTAATGGAAGTGGGAGCACATTACCATGGATTTCGCTACACGGCCTTCCTAAGGTTTCTCAAGGCATCGATGCGATTTGGGTCATTGTTGATAGATCGACCAAGTCCGCTTTCATTTCTTACCGACACGAGAAACTTATACACTTGAACGCCTTGCTCAGATGTACATAAACGAGATTGTAAGATCGCATGGTATGCCTAGATCCATAGTTTCGATCGAGACCCAAGATTCACTTCACGATTTTGGGTTAGTTTGCAAAAAGCTATGGGCACAGACTTCACGATTTAGCTTTCGGCATATCATCCTCGACGGACCGAGACAATCGGAGAGGACTATTCAAACTCTTGAAGATCTATTAAGACTCGTGTCCTTGATTTCAAGGAGTTGGGACAAGTTCTTACCATCGGTGGAGTTTTCCTACAACAACAGCTTATCAAGCAAGTATTGGCATGGCTCCATTCAAGCGCCAGATGGAAGAAAAAGTGTCGCTCTCCAAAGATATCTTTGGGATGAGGTGGGTGAAGCAACGTTGTTGGGACCGAGTTGGTACGTATGACTACTTAAAAGATTCAAACGATCCGACAACGATATAAAAACCTCACAAAATCGATAAAAAAGAGTTATCTTTGATCTTCATCGAAAGGACGTGAAATTCGATATAGAGATCATGTGTTGTTAAGAGTTGCTCCATGGAAAGGAGTTACAAGATTTGGAAAGAGAGGAAAACTTAATCCTCGATTCATCCGGTCCATTTTAATCCTCGATCGAGTAGGAATCGTGGGCCTATAGACTCGCTTTTCCGCCAAATATGTCTCGTGTTCATAACGCTTTTCACATATCTATGTTACGTAAATATGTGAAAGACCCGAACCATATTATTGAAAGTTAGAACCAGGACGAAATAGCGAAAGATTTGACGTATGAAGAGGTTCCTGCTCAAATTTTGATAAGAAGGAACATATTCTACGCCCAAGGTTATACCTCAAGTCAAAGTTTTGTGGAGGAACCACGATGTTGAGAAAATGACTTGGGAGTTAGAATCAAATGAAATCAAGGTATCCTTACCTCTTCGACATACCAGTATCGCACTTCTAATTTCGAGGGCGAAATTTCATAAGAAGGGAGGTTGTAAGACCCTCAAATTTTATAAATAAAGATGAATTTTTCTATAAATATTATTTTTGAATATTATGGAATAAATTTGATATAATGTTATAGTTAGGGTAATATTTATAAATTTTGCAAAAGTATGCAAGTTGTTATAAAATATTCGTTTGGTCAGAATATTCTTTTTGTTAGGAATATTCGTATAACTACTCAATCATTGGTGGACCCCACAATGTAATTATCATTTGGATAGAGAAAACGACAAAAATATTTTATAAAAATAACTACGAGGTGTTACCGTTAAAACTGTTGAACTACCCGTATGGTAAAAAGTACGATGAATACGCTGTGGTTGCATAGTAGCACACGGTATTGATTATTGATGCTTACGTGAGAAGTCACTTTCATTTATGCTCAATTATTGCTACAAATTGTCACGATCATATCTCTTATATTATTGATTCAATTATTGTCACAATATCATCTGTATAATATGTTATAGTATTAAATCAATAATTGAGACGACAAGTTATAAATGATTAATAATTGTTGATGAAAAAAAAATGATTTGTGGTAAGTTTGATTATTTTATGGGGGGCTCATATGTCATCATCTAAGAGTCTCTTCGTCAATAGTATTTACCTTCGTCAATAGTAATTACCTTCGTCAATAGTAATTACCCTTGTGAATAGTATTTACCTTCGTCAATAGTAATTACCTTCGTCAATAGTAATTACCCTTGTGAATAGTATTTACCTTCGTCAATAGTATTTACCTTCGTTAATAGTAATTACCTTTACCGTGACGTCAAACCACTTGTCGTTTCACATTACAGTAGCGCCGAACCACTTGTCGTTTCACATTACGAGCGCCAAACCACTTTTTTTTTTCACATCATTAGTCGCCAAGCCACTTGCATTTTCACACGGCAAAGTGCTAAGCTAGAAATCTTCTATAAATAGAGGCCTAGGGCTTCATTATTTTCACTTAATTCATTCAAGCTATAGAGAGAAAATAAGAGAGAAGAAGAAGAGTATTTTGTTACTACACTTCAGCAAAGATTCAATCTCCTACCAAATGTAAGGGTGTTATTCTTTCTTATTCATGAAGAGAACTGTTGTTATTCCATTGCTTATTATTCTCGTTGAATAACTTTTGTATACGCTGGTTTTACCCTATACTTGGTGACATTCTTCTATTATTCTCGCTGGAACATCCTGCTCACAGTGTTTTACACCGGACCGGTTCCGCTCTTTATTATTATTCTTCATTGGAACATCCTCATGCATCTGTGTTTTACACCTGACACGGTTCCGCCTTTATTATTATTATTCTGCTGGAACATCCTGTCTCTGTGTGTTTTACGCCGGACTCGGTTCCATTCTTTATTATTCTGTTGGAACATCCATGCATGCTGCGTTTCTTTACGACCGACCGGGTTCCGCTATTTATTATTCTGCTGAATAATCACTTGTGCGGCCTATCGCATGCATGGTGATTTCTTTTGTTATTCTATTCTTTATTATACCCAAATTGGTTAAAACTTTGACTTCTATACTCCATGAAATTAGTGGAATATCCTTGATATTTGCGTTTCATCCAAAGATCTTTCATGGAAATATTCTTCCGATCATTCTTGAATTTTACTCTACAAAACAAGATTATCGTTTGATAATTTGACGTTAATAATTCCTTGATAAAATAATTCTTGAACTTGTTTTATTGAATTCTTATATCATTGTCATTATCCTCATGTTTATATTATGTTGAAAGTCATCTCGGCTCAGTAGTGCATAGATGGACTTGGTATGATTATGACTTGAGACTATTCGATTATGTAATCATTTAACCGTAATGTTACAAATGATGTGAAGGAACTTGCAGACCGTCTAACAATACTCAAAGTATACTCAAAATACTCACAAGAATACGCTCGATAATATAGAGAGAAAAACTTCGATTTTCGTGTGATTTTCAATTCTAACCCAAGACCCTATTTATAGGAAAACTTTAGAATAACTAAAAAATTTAATTTAATAAAATATTAATATATATTATAAATTTCCTTAGCCCATCTTTGAAGATCTGATTTCAGCAATTAATATCACATGTTAGCCCACTTAAATGCAAAAAAATGTTTTTCTTTAAAATAATAATTAAAAATTCCAAAAATCAATTATTTCGGAGCTTCGGAACTTCAATAATTCACAATATATAGCCCTTTTATCAGAAAATTCGAATCTCGCGAATTTTTATAGGAAATTCAATTCTCTACAACTTTGCAGAAGAAAGTTTTTCCGAATTCCAAATGCAAATCGAATCAAATCAACAAACAGACGATTTTACAGCTATAATCAAATTTCAATCGATAAATGGGGTCCACCAGCATGTTTAACATGTTTTAAACATATATTGCAACAAAAATACTCTTCCTCCTCAGATACTCATATATCCCACATTCGTTGTAAAAATATCACCATTATTATATTATTAAAATATAATAATATATTTAAATGAATTATTTTATCAGAAAAAGATAAAATTTCAATTTTTAACAATTGTCACATTAAAAATTTTCTCCATCTATATCCACATAAAATCAATATTTTCCTCATCATATAAATCAATAATTAATTATTCACAAATAATATTACGTAATCACAATATCGACAACCGTGCGCCTCCTGGAAAGAGGGGGCTTTCCAATAAGAATTTCTCCTTACTTGCGCGCAATTAGGTGACCAAACCTCTCCTTAGACAAAACTTTCTAGACATTGCCAATAATGTTATCTAATAATATTATTCAGATAATATGAATTATTGCTTCGATAATGAAAATACATCGTGTAATGACAATTATCAAACAACAAAGAATATAAAATATCAACGCAAAGAATTATTAAATTAATAAAATATCGAATAAGAATTATCGTAACCATTATTGAGTAGTGCCTTCTTACGTAAGAATCAATAATTGGTGCAATACCGGTAATCTTCTTGTGTTTTAACCAATTTAGTATTTTAACAAGATTAATTGATAATAACTACGCACATATTTTTTTAAACAACTTATATTTGTCGCTTTCTTCATCCAATCGCTTTTAGCATGGGGCCCACAAAAGGTCACAAGCCTATCGCATTTATATTCCCCGACGCTAAAGAATATTCCACGACCAAACGAATATTCCCCGAACAACAATGAATATTTTATAACCACTTGCTTATTTTGAAATATTAGCGTATTTTACCTATAACTATCCACATTAATCAAATCAACCCTTACTATTTTAAAATAATAAATAGAGAAAATTAAATTTCATTAATAATAAGTTGGGGTCTTACAACCTCCCTCCTTATGAAATTTCGTCCTCGAAATTGGCGACGCATTCACAGTTTTCAAAAGGTGAGGATACCTCGCTTTCATTTTCGCTTCCAATTCCCGTGTCATTTCCTCTATAACATGATTCCTCCACAAAACTTTAACTTGTGGTATGACCTTTTCATGCAGAGGGGACATGCTCCTTCCTATCCAAGATCTTGACAGTACCTCCTCATACGTTAAGTCTTCTACTATCTCATCTTGCTCTAACTCTATAACGTGGTTCGGGTCTTTTACATATTTACGAAGTACGATATGTGAAACACATTATGAACACGAGACATACTCGGAGGTAATGCGAGTCTATAGTGCATTTCCTACTTCGGTCAAGAATTTGAAATGGACCAATAAATTGTGGATTGAGCTTTCCTCTCTTCCCAAATCTTGTAACTCCCTTCCATGGAGCAACATGAATAATACATGATCCCCTACACTAAATTCCACGTTCTTTCGATGAAGATCCGTATAACTCTTTTTGTCGATCTTGTGCCGCTTTGTATACGCTGTCGAATCATTTGGATCTTTTTCGTAGTCATACGCATTACAACTCGGGTCCCAACAATGTGTTGTTTCACCCACCTCGTCCCAACATACCGAGAGCGACACTTTCGCCTCATATAATGCTTCAAATGGAGCCATACCCATACTTGCTGCTCGATAACTGTTGTTGTAGGAGAATTCCACCAATGGAAAATACTTATCCCAACCGCCTCTTGAAGTCTAGGACACGTAGTCTTAATAGATCTTCAAGAGTTTGAATAGTCCTTCTCGATTGTCCGTCTGCTTGAGGATGGTATGCCGAATCAATCGTAAATCCGCGCCCATAGCTTTTTGCAAGCTAACCCAAAATCTTGAAGTGAATCTTGGGCCACGATCCAAAACTATGGATACAGTGCATGCCATGCAACCTCACAATCTCATTCACGATATATCTTTGCCAGACGTTCAAGGAATAAGTCTCCGTGACGACAAGAAATGAGCGAGACTTGGTTAATCTATCAACAATAACCCAAATAGCATTGATGCCTTGAGAAACCGTAGGAAGACCCGTGAACGAAATCCATGGTAATGTGTTCCCACTTCCATTTCGAATCTCAAGTGGTTGCAACGGACCCTTAGGTACTAGATGCTCCGCCTTTACACGTTAGCAAGTTAAATGATCGAGATAAACTTTGCAATCTCTCTCTTCATATTGTTCCACCAAAATGTATGTCAAGATCACGATACATTTTAGTACTTCCGTGATGGATTGCAAATGGTGTATTGTGTGCCTCCATCATAATCTTGTACTTCAAATCGAGTCGTTAGAACACACAAAGTCTAGAGTGGACTCAAGTATTCCTTCTTCATCAATTCTCGCCCCTAATAGCTCCTTCTTGTACTTTCTTCTTCATACGCATCACCTCAAGGCCGGTGGCTTGAGCAACCTTAACTTTTTCTATTAAAGTTGGCTCTACGCGATACTTGACATCATCGCACTCATTCCCGCATATGATCTTCTACTCAACGCGTCACCTACCACGCTCGCTTTTTCGGGATGGTATTGAATAGTGTGGTCGTAGTCTTTCAATAGCTCGAACCAAAGTCACCGCCAGCATGTTGAGTTCTTTTTGAGTGAAGAAATATTTAAGGCTTTTATGGTCTCAATATATCTCCACTTTCTCCCCATATAGATAGTGCCTCCATATCTTTAAGCTTGAAAACGACTTACGCTAACTCTAGATCATGAGTAGGATAATTCCTCTCATATTCTTTAAGTTGTCATGAGGCATAGGCTATGACTTTCCCACGCCGCATGAGAACACATCCTAACCCTTTGCACGAAGCATCGTTTGAGATAACAAATCCATCCGAACCGAGATGGTATTGTTAGAACAGTCTTAAATAAGTCTCCTCTTAAGATCTTGAAAACTTTTCTCGCATTCTTCGCTCCAAACGAATTTTGTATCCTTCCGAGTTAGTGAGTTAATGGAGTAGCGATTCGAGAAAACCCTTCCACGAATCTCCGATAATAACCAAATTAAGCCCAAAAGCTATGTACTTCGCCACCGACTTTGGTTGCTCTAACTTCAGATTGCTTCAATCTTCGCGGGTCCACGATACTCCATGTTTCGACACCATTATGCCCAAGGAATGCTACTTCCTCGCCGAACTCGCATTTCTTCAATTTGGCATATAATTTGTTTTCACGAAGCCTTTGAGAGTACCAACTTTCAAATGGTGCTCATGATCTTCACGACTTTTGGAATATATGAGGATGTCATCAATAAAAACAACAACGAATCCATCCAAATATTCCTTGAATACTCGGTTCATCATATCCATGAAAGCCAGAGGAGCATTAGTTAGTCCGAAAGACATGACTAAGAATTCATAATGCCCATACCGAGTTCTCAAGGCGCCTTTGAATATCCTCGCCTAATCTTCACCGATGATATCCGAATCGAAGATCGATTTTTGAAAAGAATTGTGCCCTTGAATCGGTCAAACAAGTCATCAATACGAGGTAGAGGATACCTATTCTTGATGGTGACATGGTTCAATTCCCCGATAGTCAATACAAAAGTCGCATACTCCCGTCTTTCTTCTTTACTGAATAAAACAGAGCACCCCAATGAGATGTACTAGAATTAATGAAACCGATGTCTAACAATTCCTCAGTAGTTGGACCTTTAACTCCTCAAGTCCAATAGAGCCATTCGATATGGGGTTTTAGAAATTGGCTTTGTACCGTGTTCAAAATCAATAAAGAATTCAACTTCACGCTCGGGGTAGACCGGAAGTTCTTCGTGAAATACGTCGTCGAAAGTCAATAACAACAGAATATTATTCAAATTTGACGTGTCTTTATTCAAATCCATAACATGGGCTAAGAAAGCTTGACATCCGCTTTTCAATAAACGAATAGCTTTATGATTAGATATGACAAATGATTGATTTTAATGGTTTAGTTGCTTGAATTCGCATAACAGTTGGTTAGGAATATGAAAACTAACAACCTTACGAAAAAACAATCAATTTTGGCATGATGAGTAGTTAACCAATCAATCCCTAAAATCACATCAAAAGCAAGTATCTTTAAAGAGATAAGGTCAATGGTAAGGTGATGGTGCCAACTTGAATCAAACAAGATTTATAAACAAAGGATGTGATGAAAGTTTCTCCTAAACGGAGTTTCCACAGATAGGTCAAAGTCTAATTTCTCCGAGTCAAGTTTAAATGTTGAGCACATGCAGGAGAGATAAATGAATGGGTAGCACCGGCATCAATTAAGGTATAAACTTCGCAAGAATTTATAAATAGCTTACCCGTGATCACCTCGTTTGGGTTCCTCGCATTTTGACCAATCACAACAAACGCTCTTCCCGGAATCGCTGACTTTGACTTTTCTCGATGATCTTTTTGAGTCACCGTCCCTCATTAACTAGGTTTTGCTACCATACAATCTTGAGCGATATGTCCTTCCTTTCCACAATTATAGCATACCTTGAATCATTGTGGGCGCTTGACCGATATGTCCTTCTTTTCGCATTTGTAGCATATACGATGGGTGGTCGTTCTCCTCCTTAGAACCCGATTCTTGTCACGCAAGACTGTCATCTTCACATGGTCGTTGTTAAATCTCCTCTTTTTAAAATCTCCTCCTGACTCGCTTCTTCTATTTTCATGGCCATGATTACCACCAGAGTGGTTACCATTTTTGTCCGTCTATTTCTTTCTCCGCTGGTTATCATTATTCTGCTGATCGCTATCTCCTGTACGATCCTCGTTATGGTCCCTCGGTTGAACATACTCGTTATCTCGCTTCTAACAATTGAACCTCATAACAACATCCTGAATAGAGAGAAAATTAATGAGAAATGAGATATTGTCGTATGCCGGGTTTCAAACCTCTCGAAACATCCGCGTCATATGTTCCTCATTCTCCACCAAATGAGGTGCAAACTCGATAACTCGCAAACTTTGCCTCGTCTTCGAGATACCGCCATGTTGTTTTGTTCTAATCGATGAACTCCACTTCCTTCATATAATGAACACTTTCGTGAAAGTATTTGTCATTAAATAGTTTTTGAAACGTCTCCCAAGACATCTTTGAAAAGGTACCGGATGGAGTACGCTTCACGCATTCTACCACCAAAGATCCGCCTCACCACGGAACATAAAGGTGGCGAATGGAACCTTCTGTTCCTCCGTGCATCCCAAGACATCGAATATCTTGGTAATTTGCTTGACCCATGTTTCCGCCATGATCGGATCCGGCTTTCTTAAATTCGTGGTCCCAACTCTTTGAACTGCTTGGGTCAGTGAAACCCGTGAATTGCTATCATTTCCTCCTATATTTTGAACACGAGTCTCCTCGTCGATTTTACATGAACTACAAAAGCTTCTAAACATCCCTCGCTCATCATCTCGCTTTCAAAGTGGTGTTGTTCACAGGAGGAACATTGCCACTGCACGCACGCTCTCCTCGTTGGTGAGTACAAAGGCGTCTCCACTGGTCTCATTTTCATTGTTAATATTCTCATTCGACATTCTCAAATCTCGCTATAAAACAAGGGTTAATTAAGGAAATTAATATATCACATAATATCCCTATATACTGACCAACTAACAAATAAGCTTAGGTAGGACATACTAGCGAAGGATTTACTCGTCTCTCCCCTCCAAGTTCTATTCCCCGATCTCCGCCAGAGATCATATCCCTAAGCTCTGATACCAACTGTGACGCCCCCAAAATAGGTATACATCACCCATTCTGAGTTGTCAATACATGGTACAGAAACAACTACAACTTTATTATTACAACAGTAAAACTGTGAGTTTGAATACAAATATTATCTTCTAGACAATATATATACTCAAATAAATCCTCATCACATTTATTGATACATTATTTTACCAAAATGGTGAGGACTACTAAACAACTCTCTCTAGAACTTTCATTCCATACCCCGACTCGTATTTGCTATATTTCTCGCCTCCGAGAAGAAAAATGGAACAAAAAAGAAAAGGGTGAGCTCAACTAGCCCAAGAAGAATATTATGACTAAGATAATATACAACAAATTATCATTAGTCTTCAACAGGAAAAATCTAATAGAATATCAATAGACAACAAGTTTTTAAATCAATATTCGCAATGGAAATAATAATTCATTAGAAGAGTTAAGTAGAGAATGAAAACTACTATCTTCTATGTATGAATTTACAAGTTCATCGCTCTATCTTTTATCCTCAGTAACATCAATCAATATATATCCGAATCAAATATTCATCTTTGCACTACTGTGCCAAAGATATTCATCACCGGTTAATCATGTTCATCTAAACACTGCTCATCTTTGCACCACGGGCCAAAGATATTCATCGAAAATCATTCATCTTTGCACTACAGCCAAAGATATTCCATAATATCATCATTTAAGACCGAGGATGATGAAAAATATTTTTAAAGAAACGAATCCAAAGAAATAAAATGACAAGGATTAAGGATTAAGGATTCAGTACTTTGTTTTATCCACGTCCAAAAATACCTCAAAAATAATCATAGTGGTGTAAAATTCAAGAATGATCAAAACATGGATACAATCAAAGCTAGTATCCGAAATAGATATTTTGGACGAAAAGAAATTTTTTTTTTTTCGATGAATAGTCATGCAGATTCGCGAATAAGATCAGATATCGTGAATAAAGGTCGTTATACGTGAATAGTAACTCCGACACCAAAAGTTCCAAATTTGATAAAAAACTTCAGATCAATATTTCAACATAATGATATTGAAGAAATAATATCATTACGAAAAAAAAATAATATCCCTTACCTCGAAAGATTAAGACTTACAAATTTGGAATCTACGGTATAGTCTTTGAAGGAACTTACAACGCCTAACAATACTCAAAGTATACTCAAAATACTCACAAGAATACGCTCGATAATATAGAGAGAAAACTTCAGTTTCAGTGTGATTTTTAATTCTAACCTAAGCACCCTATTTATAGAAAATCTTTAGAACACTAAAGCATGAAAAAATTTAATAAAATATTAATATATATTATAAATTTCCTTAGCCCATCTTTGAAAATCTGATTTCAGCAATTAATATCACATGTTAGCCCAATTAAATGCAAAAAAACGTTTTTCTTAAAAATAATAATTAAAACTTCTAAAAATCAATTATTTCGGAGCTTCGGAACTTCAATAATTCACAATAAATAGCCCTTTTATCAGAAAATTCGAATCTCGCGAGTTTTTATAGGAAATTTAATTCTCTACAACTTTACAGAAGAAAGTTTTTCCGAATTCCAAACAGAAATTGACCGAAATCCACAAACGGGCGATTTTACAGGCTATAATCAAATTTCAGTCAAGAAATGGGGTCCATCGACATGTTTAACATGTTTTAAACATTTATTGCAACAAAATTCTCTTCCTCCTCGTATACTCATATATCCCACATTCGTTGTAAAATTATCACCATTATTATATTATTAAAACATAATAATATATTTAAATGAATTATTTTATCAGAAAAAGATAAAATTTCAATTTTCAACAATTGTCACATTAAAAATTTTCTCCATCTATATCCACATAAAATCAATATTTTCCTCATCATATGAATCAATAATTAATTATTCACAAATAATATTACGTAATCACAATATTGATAACTTATGCGCTTCCTGTGAAAGAGGGGCTTTCAATAAGAATTTCTCCTTCTCGACGCAAGCAATTAGGTGACCAAACCTCTCCTTAGATGTAACTTTCTAGACATTGCCAATAATGTTATCTAATAATATTATTCGAGATAATATGAATTATTGCTTCGATAATGAAAAATACTGTGTAATGACAATTATTGAAACAATGAAGAATATAAAATATCAACGCAAAGAATTATTAAATTAATAAAATATTTGAATAAGAATTATCGTAACCATTATTGAGTAGTGCCTTTACGTAAGAATCAATAATTGGTGCAATACCGCAGTGTCTTCTTGTGTTTTAACCACCGAGTATTTTAACAAGATAATAATTGAGAACTAACTACGTTTATTATTTTTAAACAACTTATATTTGTCGCTTTTCTTCATCCAATCGCTTTTCACATGGAGCCCACAAAAGATCGCACTGTCAATGCATTTAATATTCCCAAACGACAAAGAAGAATATTCCACGACCAAACGAATATTCCCTGACAACAATGAATATTTTATAACCACTTGCTTATTTTGAAATATTAGCGTATTTTACCTATAACTATCCACATTAATCAAATCAACCCTTACTATTTTAAAATAATAAATAGAGAAAATTAAATTTCATTAATAATAAGTTGGGGTCTTACATGTAGTGCAAAGATGAATATTTGATTCCAGATATATATTGATTGATGTTACAGGGATAAAATATCGACGATGAACTTTTAAATTCATATATAGAAGATAGTAGTTTGCATTCTCTACTTAACTCTTCTAATGAATTGTTGTTTCCGCTGCGAAGATTGATTTAAAACTGGTTGTCTATTGTACTCTATTAGATTTTTCCATGTTGAAGACTAACGATAATTTGTTGTATATTATCTTAGTCATAATATTCTTTACTGGGCTAGTTGAGCTAACCCTTTTCCTTTTTGTTCAATTTTTCTTCTCAGGAGGCGAGAATGTAGCGAGTACTAGTCGGGGTATGGAATGAAGGTTCTAGAGAGAGTTGTTTAGTAGTCCTCGCCATTTTGTAAAATAATGTATCAATAATTATGATGGGGATTTATTTGCGTGTGGATATTGTCTGCAGATGGCAATATCTCATATTTAAACTCACGCTTTATATGTTGTAATAATAAAGTTGTAGTTATTTCGCATGCCATGTATTTGGCGACTCGTAATGGGTTGGATGGAATGGACCTATTTTGGGGAGTCACAATTGGTATCGAGCTTAGGGATATGATCTCAAGCGAGATCGGGGAATAGAACTAGGAGGGAGAGACTAGTAAATCCTTCGCTAGTGTGTCCTACCTAAGCTTATTTGTTAGTTGTCAAGATATAGGATATTATGTGATATATTGATTTCCTTAATTAACCCTTGTTTTATGACAATGTTTGAGAATGTCGAATGAGAATATTAATGATGGAGTAAATGAGATCGTGGAGATGCTCAGATTTACCAACGAGGAGAACGTGCAACAGTCGACAATGTACCTCCCATGAACAACACCACCACCGAGCGTATGATGAACGAGGGATGTTTAGAAGCTTTTTGCAGCTCATGCAAAATCGATTTAGGAGACTCGTGTTCAAAATACGAGGAGGAAATGATAGCAATTCACGGGTGGTCACAAACAAGCAGCTTCAAAGAGTTGGGACCACTGAATTAAGGAAAGCCGGATCCGATTAAGCGGACGTGGGTCAAACAAATTACCAAGATATTCGATGTCTTGATGCACGGAGGAACAAAAGTTCCATTCGCTACTTTTATGTTCCGTAACGAGGTAGATTACTGGTGGGAATTTGTGAAGCGTACCCATCTAGCTGCACTCAGCATGTCATGGGAGACGTTTCAGAAATAGTTCAATGACAAGTACTTCCACGAAAGTATTCGTTATATGAAGGAAGTGGAGTTTATTAGACCGAGCGTAATAACATGGCGGTGTCCCAAAGATGAGGCGAAGTTCATGAGTTATCCAGGTTTGCACCTCATTTGGTGGAGAATGAGGAACGATGACGCGGATGTTTCGAGAGGTTTGAAACCCTAAGATACGTCGAGATCTCATTTCTCATAAATTTTCTCTCTATTCGATGTGTCATCAATGGGCTCAACAGCAGAAAGAGCGAGATAACGAGTACGCTCAACCGAGGGACCATAACCGGATCATACCAAGATAGCGATCATCGTAATAACGATAACCAAATGGAGAAAGAAGAATACGGACAAAGGCGGTAACCACTCCGGTGGTAATCGTGGCCATGAAAATAGAAGAAGCGAGTCCTGGGAGGAGATTTTAAAAGAGGAGATTCAACAATGTCCATGTGAAGACGCCGTCGCCCGAGAGTAATCGGGTTCCAAGGAGGAGAAAGACCACCGGTCAGATGTTACAAATCAATGCGAAAGAGGGACATATCATTAAACCGCCCACAACAGTTTAAGGTATGCTATAATTGTGGAAAAGAAGGACATATCGCTTTCGAGATCAGACGGTATCGAAACCCAAATCCAATGAATGGTGACTCAAAAGGATTTCCTTAAAAGCCAAAGTCAATCGGTTCTCGGAAGAGCGTTTTGTCGTGACCCATTAAAATGCGAGGAACCCGAACGGTTAGCACGGGTTAGTTAATTATAAATTCTTGCGAAGTTTATACCTTACTAGATACCGCCTCTACCCATTCTTTATCTCTCTTGCTTGCGCTCAACGTTGAACTTGACTACGGAGAAATTAGACTTTGACCTATTTATGGAGACTTCGTTAGGAGAAACTTTCATTACATCCATTGTTTAGAAATCTTGCTTGATTCAGGTTGGCACTATCACATTACCTGTTAACCTTATTTCTATAGAGATATTTGCTTTTGATGTGATTTTAAGGTTAACTACTCATCATGCCGAAATTGATTACTTTCGTAAGGTTGTTAGTTATTGTCGGGGAATATTCGTACGACGGCGTAGTCTTTTGTGGGCCCCATAACGGAAAGCGATTGGATGAAGAAAACGACAAATATAAGTTGTTTATAAATAATCGGTGTAGTTATTACTGATTAATCATCATTGGAATACCCGTGGTTTAAAACACACACTAATACGCGTTGTTGAACAAGAAGACACTCGGTATTGCACCAATTATTGATTCTTACGTGAAAGGCACTACTCAATAATTGTTACAATGAATTACTATTCAATTATTTTATTTTATTGATTCAATAATTCTTTGCATTGATATTTTATATTATTCGTTGTTTCAATAAATTGTCATTACATAGTATTTTCCATTATCTGAGCAATAATTCATATTATCCTGAATAATATTATTGGATAACATTATTGGCAATGTCTAGAAAGTTCGGTCTAAGGAGAGGTTTGGTCACCTAATCGGCGGCCAAGAAGGAGAGATCCTTATTGAAAGCCCCTCTTTCTGGGAACTACCGTCACAAAAGATCTTGATTCTGTAATATTATTTATGAATAATTAATTATTGATTTATATGATGAGAAAAATATTGATTTTATGTGGATATAGATGGAGAAATTTTTAAAATGACAATTGTTGAAAATTAATATTTTATCTTTTTCCGATAAAATAATTCATTTAAATATATTATTTTAATAATATATTAACGGTGATATTTTTACGATGAATTTGGGATATATGAGTATATGTGGAGGAGGAGTATTTTTGTTACCAAAATATTTAAAGCATGTTTTATGTGTTTGTGGACCCCATTTCTTGACCGAAATTTGATTATAACTTTATAAAATCGCTTGGTTTGTGGATTTCTTGGTCAATTTTTGTTTGGAATTTGGAAAACTTTCTTACGCAAAGTTGTTTATTCCAACAAGATAATATGATAACAACTACGCCAATTATTTATAAACAACTTATATTTGTCGCTTTCTTCATCCAATCGCTTTCAAGTTATGGGGCCCATAAAAAGACTCGCTACTACCAGTAAATTTAATATTCCCCGACAATAATGAATATTTTATAACCACTTGCTTATTCAAAATATTTGCGTATTTTACCCATAAGTATCCACATTAATCAAATCAACCCTTATTATTTCAAAATAATAAATAGAGAAAAATAAATTTCATTTATTAATAATTTGGGGTCTTACAACCTCCCTTCCTTATGAAATTTCGTCCTCGAAATTGACGTACGTACCTGGTATTTCGAAAAGATGAGAATACCTCGCTTTCATTTCCGTTTCCAACTCTTAGGTCATTTCCTCAATAGCATGGTTTCTCCACAAAAATTTAACTTGTGGTATAACCTCGGTACATAGGACATGTTCTTTCCTATCCAAGATCTTGACAGGTACCTCCTCGTATGTTAAGTCTTCGGCTATGTCGTCCGGTTCTAACTCAATGACGTGGTTCGGGTCGTAACATCTATACGTGAAAAACGTTATGAACACGCGTCATACTTGGCGGTAAAACGAGTCTATAGGCCACAGTTCCTGTTCGATCGAGAATTTCAAATGGATTAATAAATCGAAGGTTTGAGCTTTCCTCACCTCACCGATTCTTGCTTTTGAAATAACAACTTCTTGCACCTCCTTCTTCAAATTCATCAGCTCCGGTGTGTAGCTTGAACATCTTTAACTTTATCGATTAAAGTCGATTATACTCGTATATCATCACGTGGGTACCTAGAGTTTTCATCTCCATCTCTATTATTTGTAAATTATACTGAAATTAGTCTTTGACAATATCGTACTCGTGCTTAGATATCGATCTTCTACTCAATACGCCGCCTACCACGTTCGCTTTTCCGGGATGGCATGGTCGTAACATGTCTTTGAAATGAGTCTCCTCTTGAGTTCTTGAAGCTCTTCCCACATTCCTTGCTCCATTCAAATTTTGTATCTCTATGAGTCACCAAGCGTTAATGGAATAGCGATTCGAGAATATCCTTCAACGAATCTCGATAATAACCAACTAAGCCTAGAAAGCTACGTATTTCGATTACCGACTTAGGTTGTTCTCAATCGTGACTCATATCCCAACCTTGGATAAGACGCGTTACAATGACACCTATCGCTTTACTATCGCATGCGATATGGTGTCCCCTACGAGAGAAATCCGGCTTTGCATTCCACAAAGGAAGTTACCAGGATAAAGGCTCGGTACCAAATTTATAGTTGAATTTTTAACTCCACGAAGTTCAATAGGAGCCATTCGATATGAGATTTTAGAAATGAGTTTTGTACCGAGTTCAAAGTCGATACAAAATTTAATATTAGGATTTGGGAGTAAGCCAAGGAATTCTTCAGGAAATACGTCAGGAAAAATCAATAACAACAGGAATATTATTCAAATCTGACGTGTCTTTATTCAAATCCATAACATGGACTAAGAAAACTTGACATCCGTAATAAACGAATGACTTCATGGCTTGATATGAAAATGTTTGACTACAATGGTTTGATTGCTTGAATTGAATAACGGAGTTGCTTAGGAATATGAAAACTAACAACCTTACGAAAGTAATCAATTTCGGCGTGATGAGTAGTTAACCTTAAAATCACATCAAAAGCAAATATCTCTATAGAAATATGGTTAACAGTAATAATGATAGTGCCAACCCTAATCAAGCAAGATTTCTAAACAATGAGATATAATGAAAGTTTCTCCTAACTGAGTCTCCATAAATAGGTCAAAGTCTAATTTCTTCGTAGTCAAGTTCAAACGTTGAGCGCAAGCAAGAGAGATAAAAGAATGGGTAGAAGCATCCCATCTAGTAAGGTATAAACTTCGCAAGAATTTATAATTAACTAACCTGTGCTAACTTCGTTCGGGTTCCTCGCATTTTGATTGCCAAGTCGCGACAAACGCTCTTCCAAGAACCTTTGACTTTGACTTTTTCTGGACATCCTTTTGAGTCACCATTCCTGCTTTGGATGGGTTTCGATACCGTAGAATCTCGAAAGCGATATGTCCTTCTTTTCCATAATTTTAACATACCTTAAAACTGTTGTGGGCGCTTTGGGATATGTCCCTCTTTCCGCATTTTAAACATACGACCGTAGGTGGTCTTTCTCTTCCTCGAACCATTACATCTTGGCCGACGCGTCTTCACACGGTGCGTTGTTGAATCTCCTCTTTTAAAATCTCCTCCCGACTCGCTTTTCTATTTTCATGGCCATGATTACCACTAGAGTGGTTACCGCTTTGTCCGTATTCTTCTTTCTCCACCGGTTATCGTTATTACGATGATCGCTATCTTGAGTATGATCCTCGGTTATGGTCCCTCGGTTGAACGTACTTGTTATCTCGCTTCTAACAACCGAGCCTCATTGACAACATCCGAATAGAGAGAAAATTTATGAGAATGAGATATCGACGTATCTTGGGTTTCAAACCTCTTAGAAACATCCGCGTCATACGCTCCTCATTCTCCACCAAATGAGGTGCAAACTGGATAACTCATGAACTTCGCCTCGTCTTTGGACACCATCATGTTATTCTCGCTCCGATCTAATAAACTCCACTTCCTTCATATATTTAATACTTTCGGGAAGTACTTATCATTGAACTGCTTTTTGAAACGTCTCCCACGACATTCTCGAAAAAATTTGGATGGGTACGCTTCACGATTCCCACCAATGAATCGCCTCGTTTTAACATAAAAGTAGCGAATGGAACTTTCTGTTCCTCCGTGCATCCCAAGACATCGAATATCTTGGTAATTTGTTTGACCCACGTCTCCGCCTTAATCGGATCCGGCTTTCCCCGGAATTCTGGTGGTCCCAACTCTTTGAACTGCTTGGCTATGACCACCCGTGAATTGCTATCATTTCCTCCTGTATTTTGAACATGAGTCTCCCTCGTCTGATTTTGCATGAACTGCAAAAAGCTTCTAAACATCCCCTCGTTCATCATCTCGCTTTCGGTGGTGTTGTTCACAGAGGTACATTGCCCGACTGTTGCACGTTCTCCTCGTTGGTAAAGACAGCATCTCCACGGTCCTCATTTACTCCACTCATTAATATTCTCGAATGACATTCTCAAATCTTGTCAAAAAACAAGGGTTAATTAAGGAAATCAATATATCACATAATATCCCTATATACTAACCAACTAACAAATAAGCTTAGGTAGGACACACTAGCGAAGGATTTACTCGTCTCTCCCCTCCTAGTTCTATTCCCCGATCTCTGCCAAATATCATATCCCTAAGCTCTGATACCAACTGTGACGCCCCCAAAATAGGTCCATTCCATCCAACCCATTCTGAGTCGCCAAATACATGGTACAGAAATAACTACAACTTTATTAATACATTTGTCGTGCAAAATACGACAACATATATACTGTGAGTTTAAATACACTTATTGTCTTCTAGACAATATACATACCCAAATAAATCCTCATCACAAATATTTATACATTATTTTACAAAAATAGTGAGGACTACTAAACAACTCTCTCTAGAACCTTCATTCCATTCCCCGACTAGTACTCGCTACATTCTCGCCTCCTGAGAAGAAAAATGGAACAAAAAGGAAAAGGGTGAGCTCAATTAGCCTAGTAAAAAACATTATGACTAAGATAATATACAACAAATTATCGTTAGTCTCCAACAGGGAAAAATCTAATAGAATACAACAGACAACCAGTTTTAAATCAATCTTCGCAGTGGAAATAATAATTCATTAGAAGAGTTAAGTAGAGAATGCAAACTACTATCTTCTATATATGAATTTAAAAGTCCATCGTCGATATTTTATCCTGTAACATCAATCAATATATATCCGAATCAAATATTCATCTTTGCACTACAGTGCCAAAGATATTCATCATTAGTTATGTTCATCTAAACACTGCTCATCTTTGCACTACGGGCCAAAGATATTAATCGATCGGTCATGTTCATCTCAACACTGCTCATCTTCATGCACTACTACGCCAAAGATATTCATCAAGAAATCATTCATCTTTGCACTACAGAATAAAAGATATTCGAAGAATATCATCATTTAGGGTAGAGGATGATGAAAAATATTTTAAAGGAAACGAATCCAAAGGAAACAAAAGAACAAGTTTTATGGATTCGTATTTTAAAACAATCCGAGTTTAAAATACTTCATAAATAATCATAGTGAAGTAAAATTCAAGAATGATCAAAACATGGATACAATCAAAGCTAGTATCCACAATAGATATTTTGGACAAAAGAAGAAATTTCATTTTTCTATGAATAGTCTTTCAGATACGTGAATAGTCTTGGTATACGTGAATAGTAACTCCACACCAAAAGATAGAAATTTCCCAAAAACATCATCACACTTCGTGAATAGTACTTCGTGAATAAGTAACTCATGAATAGTAACTCGTGAATAGTAACTCGTGAATAAGAACTCATGAATAGTAACTCCGACATGAAAAACTTTCAAATTTGATAAAATTTCCAACCAATATTTCTAAGATAATGATATTGAAGAAATAATATCATTTTCGAATAAAATAACATCCCTTACCTCGAAAGACAAGATTCTAGTTGAAACAGGATATAGGCTATGACTTGAACTTGCAACTGTATATGGCAATA
Source organism: Panax quinquefolius (assembly GCA_020205615.1). Classification (NCBI taxonomy): domain Eukaryota; kingdom Viridiplantae; phylum Streptophyta; class Magnoliopsida; order Apiales; family Araliaceae; genus Panax; species Panax quinquefolius. The sequence continues at coordinate 19,550,969 of CM035157.1, forward strand.
CTCAAAGTATACTCAAAATACTCACAAGAATACGCTCGATAATATAGAGAGAGAAAACTTCATTTTCTGGTGTGATTTTCAATTCTAACCTAAGCACCCTATTTATAGGAAAATGCTTAGAACACCAAAGTAGAAAATTTAATATAATATATTATTATTATTTCCACAACTTCCTACGCACCAAGAATCTGAATTCAGCTATTAAAACACATGAAAGAACCACACTCAAATCACCAAAAATGTTTTTCATATTAAAAATATTTTAAACTTCAAAAATCAATTATTTTGGAGCTTCGGAACTTCAATAATTCATAATAAATAGCCCTTTAATCAGAAAATTCGAATCTCGAGAGTTTTTATAGGAAATTCAATTCTCTACAACTTTGCAGAAGAAAGTTTTTTCAAATTCCAAATAGAAATTGACCAAATCCATAAACGGCGATTTTACATGCTATAATCAAATTTCTATCAATAATTGTGTCCACCAACACACAAAATATGTGTTAAACATTTAATGACACAAAAATACTCTTCCTCCAAGATATACTCATATATCCCACATTCATTATAAAAATATCACCGTTAATATATTATTAAAATAATATATTTAAATGAATTATTTTATCGTAAAAAGATAAAATATTAATTTTCAACAATTGTCACATTAAAATTTTCTCCATCTATATCCACATAAAATCAATATTTTTCTCATCATATAAATCAATAATTAATTATTCACAAATAATATTACAGAATCACAATCTTGTGACCGTGTAGTTCTTGGGAAAGAGGGGCTTTCCAATAAGGATCTCTCCTTCTTGCAAGCCGCAATTATTAGGTGACCAAACCTCTCTTTAGATCGAACTTTCTAGACATTGCCAATAATGTTATCCAATAATATTATTCAGATAATATGAATTATTGTCTCGATAATGGAAAATACTTGTGTAATGACAATTTATTGAAACAACAAGAAATATAAAATATCAATGCAACAATTATTGAATCAATAAAATAAAATATCGACAAGAATTACTGTAACAATTATTGAGTAGTGCCTTCTTACGTAAGAATCAATAATTGTTGCAATACCGCAGCTACTTCTTTACAACGCCAGGCGTATTAGTGTGTTTTAACCAACGGTATTCCAACAAAGATTATCTGTAAATAACTACGCCAGATTATTTATAAACAACTTATATTTGTCGCTTTTCTTCATCCAATCGCTTTCCGTTATGGGGCCCACAAAAGATCATACTACGTCGTATTTAATATTCCCGACAAATGCATTTAATATTCCACGACCAAAACGAATATTCTCCGACAATAATGAATATTTTATAACCACTTGCTTATTCGAAATATTTGCGTATTTTACCCATAAGTATCCACATTAATCAAATCAACCCTTACTATTTCAAAATAATAAATAGAGGAAAATAAATTTCATTTATTAATAATTTGGGGTCTTACAATTACCGATTTAATAACAGTTCAATCACTAATCGAAATATCCACCTGATAATTTTTTAGGTTCAAGAAGTGATTAGGTCTGAAGAAATTGCATGTAACCCTATTTTATACTAATTGTAATGAAAAATAACTCCCGTGCTATAGTCCAAAAGTAAGCCAATTTTGGAAAAAATAGACTAAAAGACAATTTGCACCCCAAACTTTACACATATGTTGACTTTTGCACCCTAAACTGAAAAAGGTGTTTAAGTACAACCCAAACTTCAGTTATATGTTACAAAAAGAATATTTTCATCAGTTAACCGTTCAAAAGTGACTAGCTAAAACACACACGGGGATTTGGAGGGGTGTTTAAGTCTTTTCCATATCTTCTACTACTTCCCGAGCTGGAACAAGCTAATAAAGCTCAAATTGATTCAGTAGCATACGTGCATCTCGATTAGATCGTAAATCTAGGAAATTCAATCAAGAAAATTAGGGCTCATGAATCGAAATTGCTGATGCATGAAGAAATCAGTGATGAAGATGAATTAGAGAAGCTCAAACAATGCCGGTAGAAGATTCTTTGGTTATCCAGATTGGTGTGAAGATAGGCACGGTGGTTGTAATTTCTTCGCTTGGGTTGATCCTCTAATGTGTGAGCGTTCAAGGGAAGTAATATCTGGATTAATTAGAAGATTAGAGAATTTGGATGTTGAAATCAAAGCTCTGAAATGTGAACTAAAGGAGTGCAGAATTAGGGCAAGGATTGCAAAGGGTATGTTGACTGCAACTTGGGTTATGATTTTTTATTTCATGTTCATCTCAACAAAGGATGAAATTCCCCACAAGTAAATTTCTAGGCTATGTATGTATTGGTAGTACTCTGAATGTATTGGTAGTACTCTGATTATAAAAGGCAGTTTTTATGGACAATTACTGGGAATGTAATTTCTGGGATTGTAATTTCTAGCAATATAGTGGTAGAAATTAGGAGCAGTATGGAATGTAATTACTGAACAGCTTTTGTGGGAAATTTATTGGTTGTAATTTATGGACAATTTCTTTGAATGAAGATGTTGTAAACCTATTGAATTTTTGATGCTTTATGTGTGAATTTGTGACGCCCCCAAAATAAATCCACACAACCCATTCTGAGTCGCCAGAATACACACTACAAATATAAACTCTCTTATTTAAATTATTACCATGTCGTATATAGTACGAAAATATACACACTCTAATTATTACAATGCCATATAAAATACAACAACAAATATTTCAAGTCTTCAAAGGAACACGAGAAATTTTTTTTCCTCCTCATTCTAATGCGGTGTATTTTTGACGCTTCCAAATTCGGGTTCGCATCACCCTATTTGGTTCACCAAAATTAATTATTAAATGATGAATAAAATACAATGACGAATAAAATACAACACATATATTTTAAGTCCTTAGTACAATTATTGCCACACTATTTTATAATGTATTGAGAAACTTCAACAGTCTCGGACCATCATGTCAGGAATAAGCATGTGAATGATATTCCTATTTATACATGATTTGATTATGATATATATATGAATGAATATGCAAGTATGCTTGCATTAAAAAATTTTGTAAAGTCCTTTGATAGGTAATAGGAATATATGTACAAGGGCTTAGAATGAATTGATCAAATATGTTAGGTTGATCTTACATAAGCAAAACAGCTTTGTAAAGTCCTTAAAAAGAAATGATGTACAAGGACTATAAATATCGAAAGATCAAGCTTATTAGGTTGATCTTATAATGTAATAGATAGGCTTGTCTGATCGTCGAGCATTGCACCAGAAATCGTAGTCTGCCAGGAGAGTTAAGGAAAACTCGAGAGTTATCAAGGCAGAATCGTAGTCTGTAAGATTGTAAATCTCAGAGTTCGTAGACTGCCAGGAGAGACGAGGAAGGATCGTAGTGTGTCGAGAAGAACTTCCTCGGAGCCGTAGTCTGCTGAGGAAGTCATGTTCAGAATCGTAGAGACAGCCTGTCTAAGAGCTGACCGAGCATCTGCCGAAGCCAAGTCAAGAATCGTAGACCACACTTGGAGTCATAGAGTCTACTGATCACATCAGAGGCAGAGATCGTAGTCAAGCAAGATCAGATGAAGTCAACAAGCATAAAGACAAAAATCGTAGAGTGTCAAGATCTGATCTCGGAGTCGTAGTGTCTGCACAACCAAAACTGAATCGTAGAGTTCAGAACTAAGGCTTCAACAGAAGTGCTCACAATGCCAAGGCAGAATCGTAGAGTAAACACGATTCTCAACAAATGAGCACTCCCAGAATATCCAAAGGATGAAGCCTTTGGTCTGAGCTACAAAGATACATCCCCCCTGAAGTAAACCAGAGAGCACTCAACGAATGACATGCAAGCTAACAAAAGATCTAAGAACCAACCCAATCAACATCTAGATTGAGTTGAGAAGCCATTCAAGATGAAGCCTTCTACAAGTAGATCAAAAGAAGACTTCAGTAAAAATGACTGACTAAGGAAAAGTCAGCAAGTGCAGTAGCTGTCAAATGAACAGAAGACAATGATCTTGGGGTCAACCATGATCGTAGTGTTTTCCAAACAAAGAAGGAACTGATATAGTTTACACAGAGATACTGGCTAGCTTCTGAAGAACAAGGCTAAAGTGATTAAGAATGGGTCAGTCCATTAATGATAAGTGAACGGGAGATCACAAGGAGAAAGCGAGCTGGGCATGCCACAAATCTGAGGTGTCTTGCTATTCAAAAGAGACCAGAATAAGGAGTCAAGCTATCAGTTCCTAAGAACAGTAGAAGACAAACAAAAGTGTTGAAGCACTGTATAAATGAAGGAAGAAATGTTCTACATTGAAGATCAAATGAACACTCTTCAGGATCGTAATGTTATCTCAACCAGTCAATGAGTAACATTCAACAAGGCACTACGATCAGGTCCAAGAACATCTGCATCAGAATCGTAGAGTTCGGTCATCTGAAGATTGAATCATTGACAACGGTTCAATCTGAAGAATAATATTCGAACATTGCTAGTTGAGAGCATCGATGCAAAAGGACAGATCCTGACGTTCTAATCGAGAAGTCAGAAAGGAGAAATAAAGAAGACTACCTGCCTGAGGTATCAAAGTGACATCTCTGACGGGGTAGGTGAAACAGTAGACTGCAGTGTCAAAAAGATGAAAAAGGGGATGTCATGTCACATCTGCATTCTGCACCAAATAACTCGAGATCTGCGAAGCAATTCAAATAACTTTCAATGGCTATATCCCAACGGGAAGATTGGGAAGGAGTATAAATAAGCCAAAGCTTCAAGGATCAAAAGTTGCTGAAGTTACGGAGTTACAGAATCGTTGAGTTATTGGAATGTTATATTGTTGACTCTACGAGTTCCACCAGAGCTAAACAGAACAAGTCTCAGTGATAATGAGACTACAAAGGTGGAAGTGAAACAGCTTTAAAGAAGGAATCAAATAGACTAAAAGCTTCACTCAACAAAGATGAGAATGCCACTGAAGATTGCAGCTAAGCTGAGAGCCGAGAAGGCCAAGAAGATAGCATTCAGAAAAGTGGCAGAGCACAAAGAAGATCCAGAGAGCCACTCTACGAATCACCATGAACCGAAAGCTGAAACAGAATAAGTGCAGAATCATATCTGCAAAACATTCAAGAAGGGTTCAGGGATTGCTAAGTGCTAGACAAAGTCTACCATAAGTTTATAGACTTAGCAAACCCCGATGGTGATGGTGCACATCTGACATTGGATGAAGATGAGCAGAAAAGAATGAAGATCAGCTGCACCAGAGAAGATGTGGTCCAGACTCAAAGCAGAATGCAAAGAGGACCACGCCAAGCTGCTATGTAAAAAATATGTTCAAGCTTAAAGACATCTTAGCAGCTCAGCACCACCAACAACAACAACAACAACAACACCAACAACAACAAGAAGCCAGGGTCTGAGGGGTCCTTGTCAGGAGGGACTAAATGAAGTTCCAAGCCTGCTGGGCTTGAAGAGTTCCTAGGGAACTAGAGGAGTTCCAAGCCTGTTGGGCTTGAAGAGTTCTTAGTGAACTAAAGTTCCAAAGCTGTTGGCTTTGAAGGAATCTTAGTGATTCAGGGTGTTGCCCTTCCTTATTAGAAATCCTGCTAGTTGAAAACAGAAGAGTAGATTATGAGCTTGAGTCTCTGAACCACTTAAAGTCCCTTGTGTCATTTACTTTATGTCATTTACATTGTGTACTTAACTGCTATAACTGCTATGTATGTATTAACTTCTTACAACTTAACTAACTCTAAGAACAATGTATGTATGATTATGAATATATCAATAAAGGAGATCTTTTACTTATTCTGCTGTGCTTGAAAAAATCATTATGTTTGTCATATGCTAATTCATTAGCAATACGAAATAAAAGAGAAAAGTATTTGAAATTAAAAAGGATCTATTCAACCCCCCATTCTAGATCTATTGTGTGCCTACTGGGAACTAACACATCATTTTATTCTCTTGTTATCCCTGCTCGACCCAGCTACACTCTAACTACCTGAAAGGAATTATGAAGCAAAAAGATGAGCACAAATAGCACAGTAAAGAATATCCTAACTTAAGATAATTAAATTATCAATAGCTTTCATCAATAATAAATCAAATATTTAGAACATATGATAGATGATAAAAGTTTTCAACCATAATTGCAGCGGAATCAACAATCCATTAAGAGTCAAGTAGAATATAATGTCTACTATCTTCTTTGAATTAAAAGTCCAATATGTTCTTTCTGTAATCCTAATAAACAGTTCTTCGTTGTACCCAATACAAAGATAATTTTCACCACCTGTTCATAATCAAATAAATTCATATTTACACTACGGGCCAAAGATATTCAACTGTAGCACCAATGGTCATGCCAATCAACAATCCATCTTTACACTACGGGCCAAAGATATTGAAACAACTAGCACACGTGCTTTTACAAAATAACCAAATGAGCTATATAAAATAATGGTAGTGGAATTTGTGGTCCTACAGAGGAAATTAAATCAACTTCTACACGTTTTAACAAAATTTATTTTAATAATAGAGTTGTGGTCCATACTACTTTAGAAAAAGTAAGGTGTCGGCAAGTCCTACCAAACTTACTTTTGTAAAAAATAATAATTGAAAAAATATCTACATATCATACGTATCTTTAATCAACACATTTTTAATCTTTCAATAATTATTAACATAGACTCACAATACTGCCAACTGGTATAATTATATCCTATCAAATAATATGAGTTACTGTGCAGTGACAATTATTGAATGAAATACTGAGTGAATAACACGTATTACTGTACTTTTATTACTGGGTATTTCAATAGTTAATGGTAAAAGTTCTGCGCCAATTTTGTTAAAAATTTATTTTTTGTTGCTTTCTAAATCCGATAGTTATTCCGTTGTTGGATCCACCAATAATTGGTTAGTTTGGCGCCGTCGTACGAATATTCCTCGACAAAAAGAATATTCCCCGATAAAAAGAATATTTTCCGACAAATGTTTATTTTATATAATTTACACATATCACCCATAACTATTAAATCAACACCTTACTATAAACAATTTAAATTCTATTAATAATCGGGGTCAACACCAAAACATATTAACCTCGAATAAAATATAAACCAACTAATAATTCATAATTCATTCAAAGTGCCTTTATTTATCACATAAAATTATTATTCATATTCCAAAACTTAGAAGTGGATAATAAAACTTGAGAAATCTAAAAACTCATATATAATAATTTATTTTTAAAACGTCAATCCACTATTCTGGTATTATCACCATTTTACTTTAACGAAAACATTATTTTTGTTTTTATCATAACTCATTCGTTACTTGTGCGTTTACATCCCGACACCTTATGAGTTTACTAACACTTCTAAAATATTTAAAATATTATTCTGAAATTTTCAAACAATTTTTATATTTTTTGGATTATCCGACAATTTTCTATAATTATTTCTATTTATAAAAACTATCATTTAATAGCTTCAAAATAGAAATACTAACTCCACATACTTTTATATCTTTAAAATATCATCAATATTAATCTTATATTAATATAAGATTTTTCAAGAAATTTCATAATTTTCTACCATTCATGTAATTTTCTATGAAGTTCCTCTATTTTTAAACTAACTTTAAATAGCTTAAAAATATAATAAATGTTTTTGTTATTCAATAATTTTTCAAAACTGTCCCGTAAATTATAAAATAATATTATAGAATTTTTTTACCAAGTTTCATAATTTTTCCTCATTCATAGATTTTTCTATGAATTTCCTCTATTTTTAAACTAACTATAAATAGTTTAAAAATACAATAACCACTTCGCTTTTCAATAATTTATCAAAATTCTAAACCGATATTATAAGATTTTTGTAAAAATATTTCACCAACTAATTTGTTTGATAATTTAATTATAATTTTCAATATTCGTAAACTTTAATAATTTATAATAATTAGCCCTTTTATTAGAAAATTATGACTCTTATATCATTTCTATTTGAAATTTAATTTTCTACAACTTTGTAGAAGAAAGTTTTTCCAAATTCCGCCTCTAACATAGAGAAATAGGCTTATCAAAAAAGTTCGCCGGAAATTTTTTTAAGGTGAAACTTTATTTCTTTTTATCTCTTGATTGCTCTTGTTTATGTAAGTTTAATACATCACAAATTAATAAGCATAACATATCCTCTTTCCACAAATTTCGTAAAACTTAATAACCATATATGAAAATCAAATATTAACAAAGGTTTTAAGTTTATCTTTCTTTGTTTTCATTTATTTCTTCTTCTCTTTCTTCTTCATCTTCCTTTTCTCTCTCTCTCTAATTTTTCTGATTTATCTTCCGAATGAGTGATAGTGGGAGTGAGGAGAATGTTAATAATTCATTCTCTCTTCTCTTTCTTTTTTTCTCTTTTACTTACTTTCTTCCTTTCCTTATTCTTTTGTCTCCCAAATGTTCCCCCACCATTTCCCACTCACTTGCTCAAATAATCAGCCATTTAGCCGCCCCACATGGGTTGCTATTTTCAAAAATTTAATTTCCTCTCCTCTTTTATTTGCTCATTTATTCGATTAATTACATGTTTGACCATTTATCAATTTAATATTTTATAGTTTTAGAATAATAATTATAAATTAAATTAGACTGCTATTTCATAAAAGTCGGGATCTTAAAGAATTGGTGCAAGTTTATAGCTTGTTTATGATATATGTTATAAACTGGTTGGTGTGCAAGTTATGATATCTGGTGCATATTACTTGCACACCAACCATACTGCTATAATAGTAAGCCCTGCATTAATGCAAAAACCAGAGGCATTTCACAAAGTAACAAAAAGCTGTTATTGTCATTCAATTAACAAAAAGCTCCTATTGTCATTCAATTAAGCCCTGCATTAATGCTGTAAGCTGCTATTACCATTCAATTAACAAAAAGCAGAGGCAATTCAAAACTGTTATTGCCATTCAATTAAGTAATTAATTCCCAGTACGTGTCATAAAGCAGAGATAATTCAAAACAGTTGACTTAATATGCCTATTAACAAAAAGCATCATACACTTCTACTTACAATCCTAACCACACCTTCTTAGCCCTAGGCAACATACATACATCAAATGCATTCATAACACTGCAATTTTATATACCCTGAAAAAGAACAAAAAGATTCCAAAAATCCCATCCCAACATTATTTATCTGCAGTAGGCCATCCACTATTTGGTATCCTAAATTGGATCTTCTCTCTTTTGGATCTTGCTATAGCTTCTAGGTCTCTTAGTGTTGTACATTGTTTTCCTTTCTATGTGTAATCTTTGGGTTGTAATATATCATCTGAGTCATTGCTTTGACTACCCTCATAATGGATTCCACCTTGCCACTTTGTTGAACCTTCTGCTTACTCTTGATCAACATGAATTCCACCTCCTCCTTGCTCTTTATAAACATTCATTCCACCTCTTGCTTGCTCTTTATCAACATTCATTCCACATGGCTACATTGTAGACTCTTGTGTTGCAGCCTGGGAAGTCTTTTGAACCTTCCTAACCCTCTTAGCTTTTGGAGGAGGTTGAGAGGATTGAGTTTGTGGAGCTTGGGAAGATTGTGAAATCACATTTGACTGCTTATTGAGTTTCTAAAAACAAAAAAAATTAAAGTGATTAATTAACTAAATGTATTAAACCCAATATAGGATATTGAAAAAACACAAATAGAAACACACACATAACTTAATTGAGGACGTTTTCTTGAATTGTGACCCCATTCTTTGCAAAATCCACATTTCAATGATGTTCCTTTCCTCTTCAAACTTGTACCTTCTGGATTTGAATTTGGAATTCAATATTTTTCCTCCTAACAACTTTAGGTCTGCCTACAGGAGTATGTTTAACTGGTGGCAAAGGTGGCTCAATCCCAGTAGAATCTCACTCAGATTTGTGCCTTATAGGCTTAATGTTGTGACTGTAAACCTTCAGATACATGTCCTTGGTTAAACACCCATGTACATATGTGTATGGATCATGTCCTATTTTGTTAATGCATGACACATCATGAGCACAAGGTATTTCAGACAAGTCCCACCTCCTACAAGTACATGTTTTTCCCCTAAATCCAACACAATTGAATGACCCCCAGAAGTCATAATCACTGTAAACTTTTCACCACCATAAATGGCAATCCACCTCCACACCGACCTTTCCATTTTACTACTTTTTGAGCTATTTTAGGGCACAATACACCATTATGTTTTAACATCATTTCCCTCCTTTTAACAATCCTATTCATACGGGATAATAGACTTTTTGGTCACTGTACTAGGACCCGATTTTCATTGTGGTTACCGAAACTTTTTTTGTTACAATCGCGTAACTATACTCTAAAATAATTACCAAATGGTCATTACTTATGATTTTCGTCCAAAAAACGGGCAAAAATGTTGAGTGTGCATATTGAACCATTTTCTTTGCTGATGTGTACGGAAGTTTTGCCATGTGTATCATTTGTATAATTTTTAAATAATAATAATAATTTCAAAATAATAATAATAATAATAATAATTGTAAGACCCCAAATTTTATGAAATGAAAGTATTCAATTTTTTTATAATTATTATTCTATTTAGTAAATAGTTAAATTGATAAAAGGTTAAAGTTAAGGTGATATGTGAAAATTTTACAAAGTAAGCAAGTTGATATAAAATATTCTTTGTGTTGGAGAATATTCTTTTTGTCGGGGAATATCCGTAGGACGACACCATCATTGGTGGACCCCACAACAGAATAATTGTCGGAGTTAGAAAACGACAGAAATAATTTTTATAAAAATAACGACAAAAGTTTTACCGTTAACTGTTAAAATATCCGGTGATAAAAATACAAGATGTACGGCATTGGTTGCATTAATAAGATACTGCAGATTGCACAATATCTTTGATTATTGATGCTTACGTAAGAAGTCACTCAGTTTTACTCAATTATTGCCACAGTAATTGCTGCATAGTATCTCATATTATTGATTCAATTATTGTCACAGTATCATCTGCATAATATTTTATATTATTAAGTCAATAATTGAGACAACACATTTATTCATATTATTATTTACATTATTAACAATGTCTAGAAAGTTCTGTCGAGGAAAGGGTTTAGGTCATCTAATTGCCAGCCAATAAGAAGAAATCCTTATCAAAAATCCCCCTCTTTCCTGGTAATGATCTGGTTGTCAATATTGTAAGTTATAATATTAATGATGAATAATTGTTAATAGATTAAAAATGTGTTTATTAAAGATAAATGATTTGTGGTAAATATTTATTCAATTTTTGATATAAATATAAGAATTTGTTATGAGGCGTTTGTTGTAAGTTTGACTTACTATTCCATGGGAAGGTTTACTAATTTTATGGACCGTCAGAGGTGGTTTTAATAGTAAATCAATCTGGACCATCGGTGGTGATTTTAATAGTAAATCAATCTGGACCGTCGGTGGTGGTTTTAATAGTAAATCAATCTGGACCGTCGGTGGTGATTTTAATAGTAAATCAATCTGGACCGCCGGTGGTGGTTTAATAGTAAATCAATCTGGACCATCGGTGGTGTTTTTAATAGTAAATCAATCTATACCGTCGGTGGTGGTTTTAATAGTTAATCAATCTGGACCGTCGGTGGTGGTTTTAATAGTAAATCAATCTGGACCGTCGGTTGTGATTTTAATAGTAAATCAATATGGACCGTTGGTTGTGGTTTTAATAGTAATCAATATAGACCATCAATTTTAATAGTAAATCAATCTGGACCGTCCGTGAATTAGTTACTATTTAGTCCATTCTCCCATAAATAGAAGCTTAATTCTTCTTTCATTCTTACCAATTCATTAAGACTCACAAGAAAAGCTATAGAGAGAGAAACTATAGAGAGCAAGAAGAAGAGTATTCTGTTACTTTACTATTGTAGTATCCAGTCTTCTACTAAGGTAAGAGGTGTTATTTATTTTGTATTCATAAGGGTATTATTTCTTTCGTATTCGTAAGGAAATTTATTTTTCATATTCATCCTTTAATCTGTGGGAATAACCTGTCTACGTGGATTACACACCGCATGACAGGTGAAAATCCATTTGCAGTTTCGTATGTTATTTCTTTTCATATTCTTAAATCTAAACTTACTATGGGAAATATTGCTCCTATAATTCCTGAAATTAATAGAATATCCTTGAGTTTTGTGCTTCATCTAGTATCATTTCATTAAAATATTGGTCTGAACTTTCTTATTAAATTTCCATATTTTCACTCGGGGTACTATTCACAGATTACTATTCACTCAGGGATTCAGGATACTTTTCATGACGGGGTACTATTAATTGGGTACTATTCATTCGAGTACTATTCACGAGGTACTATTCACGACAAAAGTGATTTCTTTTCTATCCAAATTATTTTTGATACATGAATATTATTCTTGAATTTTACTCCACAAAGCAGTTATCATGTTGACAATTTGGACATTCTTGAACTATGGATAAATTGAATTATAAATATTTAAAATTTATCCTTAATCTGATTTAATTGAATTCTTATATCATTGTCATCATCCCCATGCTTATATTGTGATGAAAGTCATCTTTGGCCTGTAGTGCATAGATGTACTGTTAATTGATATAATTATGACCAGGAAAGTTTCTATCGGTATAATCATGACCTGAAATGTTACAAATGATGTGGTAAAAGTCCTCATTGGCCCGTAGTGCATTGATGGACAGTTGTTGGCATGATCATGACATTGGTGATAATAAACACTACTACAAAACAGTAAATAGATAACGCGTAAAAAACGTTGTAAAAGGTCTTACAAAAACGTCGTGGTTAAGGGTGTCATCTATTTGACACCTTTATACAACGTTTTTAAAACGTTGTGGTTTGACACATTACACAACGTTTTTTCGTAAAAAATGTTTTATATTTATTTTCCAGAAATCATTGGATGCTTGAAAACGTTGTAGATTGTATGATTCCACAACGTTTTCTGGCTTAAAATGTTGTAATTTGATACATTAGACAACGTTTAGACACATTTATACAACGTTTAGAAAGTGTCATCTATTTGACACCCTTTATACAACGTTTTTAAACGTTTTAGTTTGACTTTAAAATGTTGTAATACATGTATATAACAACTGTTTTTGGATCTCTACCTTAGCAAGCAACAACAGACAACATTTAAACACATTTATACAACATTTAGAAGGTGTCATCTATTTAAAGCCAAAATGTATCAAACATTCAAAATATACCAATTACGAATAATATTACTATCCATACATCTCAAATTCAAAATATACCAATTATAAAGAATATTAATACCATACAATACGTTTACATTCCAATAATACCAAACTATCCATACATCTCTGTGACGCCCCCAAAATAGGTATACATCACCCATTCTGAGTTGCCAAATACATGGTACAGAATACAAATACAAACTTAAATATATAACATGAGCTGTGAGTTTTAATACAAATATTATCTTTTAGACAATATATATCCACACTCAGATAAAGTCCTCATTACATTTATTATCACACTATTTCATAGAATAGTGAGGACTACTAATGCAAACATCTAGACCGTCACTCCGTTCCCCGACTAGTCCCAACTATATTTTCATTTCCTGAAGAGAACAATGAAAGTAAAGGGTGAGCTCAACTAGCCCAGTAAGAAATATTATGACTAAGATAATGCAGAATAAATTATCGTTAGCCTTCAATAGGGTTAAACTGATAAAATACAATAGACATCAAGTTTTACTGCAGTGGAACAAACAATCCATTAGAAGAGTCAAGTAGAGCATGATATCTACTATCTTCTATGATTTAAAGTTATCACCAATTTTATCGCTGAGACTCAGCGTAATAAATAATCCATATCACTGAATTATCCATGCACTACGGGCCAAAGATATTCATCACCGTCATGTTCATCTCAACAATCGTCCATCAACGCACTACGGGCCAATGAGGACTTTTACCACATCATTTATAATATGACAGGTCATGATTATACCGAATGATTCCTGGTCATACCAATCAACAGTCCATCTATGCACGTAAGCCAAAGATGGCTTTCATCATAATATAAGCATGAGGATGATGACAATGATAAAAGAATTCAATTAAAAGAAAGCAAAGGATAAATTTTAAAGATTTATAATTTAATTTATCAAGAATTTCATAATATCCAAATTGTCAACATGATACTGCTTTGTGGAGTAAAATTCAAGAATAATATTGTATCAAAAATGATTTGGACTGAAAAGAAATCAATTTTTGTTATGAATAGTATCCCGGGTGAATAGTACCCGAGTGAATAGTATCCCGTGAATAGTATTTCGGGAATAGTACCTCGTAAATAGTAATCCAGCATGAAAAAGTTAAAACTTATCAAGAATGCTTAGAATAATATTTCAATGAAAAGATACTAGATGAAGCGCAAATATCAAGGATATTCTACTAATTTCAGGAATTATAGAAACAATACTTACCATAGTAAGTTTAAATTTAGGAATCTGAAATGAACAATATACGAAATTGAAAATGGATTTTCAACTGTCATGCGGTAGTCCGCGTAGACAGATCATTTCCATAATTTAATAACAAATAAATACGAAGGGTTATTCACCAGGCATGCGGTAGTCCGCATAGACAGGTTATTCCCATAGAATAATAAAGAATGGAATAGCAAAAGAATTTCACCATGTATGCGGTAGTTCGCGTAGACAGGTTATTCCAACAGAATAATAAAGAATGGAATAACAACCCTTACGAGTATTGAAAGAAATAACTCTCTTCATGAATATGAAAGAAATAATACCCCTTACGAATACGAAAGAATAATACCCCTTACGAATATTGAAAGAAATAACTCTTGTGACGCCCCCAAAATAGGTCCAATCCATCCAACCTATTCTGAGTCGCCAAATACATGGTACAGAAAATAACTACAACTTTATTACTACAATTGTCATGCAAAATACAACAACACATATGTTGTGAGTTTAAATACCAACTATGACTCTGGACACCAACTTGTGTCAGCACCTCACATTGATACCTTACATAAAGGTACAGTTAATAACTATTTTAGAAATTAAAATATTTGGAAAATGCTCAAGAAAACCTTCGTACATGGGAGGCCATGCATCTAAGTTATAATAGATATCATATGACTGGAGAATTATCCTTGGTTGACCCAATAGACCCCAAAGAAAAACGAGAAGATTTCTATCATGGTCTTTCCAATGCTGAGTCTTCTCTTGACATATAACTATCTACACTGTCTGCAATTGAAAATTATATTTCAACCAAACTCCAAGATCATATAGGTAGTGCTCGTAGATATACTCAGTCAGTGGACGCACAACTATGTCTTATGATAACTCGTAGGTCATTAGACATCTTGTATGATAGTGACAAAACACCCTTCCAAAGTTGGGTTCACCTCACCCTATTCGATTCAGCAAAATTAAATATCAAATGACGTATACAATACGATACACTTATCTAAAGTTCTCAATAAAATTATTTCCATACTATTTAGGGAGAACCTCAACAACTAATGACCATCGTTCTATTCCCCTGTTATCCCCGCTCGACTCGGCAACACTCTTATTACCTGAAAGGAATTGTGAAGCAAAAGGGTGAGCACAACTAGCTCAGTAAAGAATATCATGACTAAAGATATTTAAATTATCAATAACCTTCATCAGTAATAAATCAGAGATTTAGAACATATGGTAGATGATAAAACTTTTCAACTATAGTTGCAGCGGAACGAATAATCCATTAAAAGAGTCAAATAGACCATAATGTCTATTATCTTCTCTATGTTAAAAAACCACCAACAATATTTTATCCCTGTAACATAATTCAACAGTTCCTGTCCACAATCATATGAATAACCCATAATCATATTTGTGGTTTCAAATTCCTTTTTTCATCCAGGACGAAGATAATTTTCATCACCTGTCTTTACCTGAAACATCAAAGATCATGGTTATTGTGAGACCCCAGATTTTATCAATAAAGATTTAAATTTTGTCAAAATAATTTTTTATATTATGGTGTGAATTTGAGATAATATTATAGTTGTGGGTAGTATTTATAAATTTTGCAAAGTATGCAAGTGGTTATATTATATTCGATTGGTTCTGAATATTTGATTTAGCGGGGAATATTCGCAGATAACTACTCAATCATTGGTGGACCCCATTAATGTAATTATTGTCGGATTGAGAAAACGACAAAAATATTTTATTGAAATAACGGTGGAAGTTTTACCGTGGTTACTGTTGAACTACTCGGTAGTAAAAGTACAGTAATACGTGTGGTTGCATAGTAGCACACTTGGTATTTGATTATCGATGCTTATGTGAGAAGTCACTCACTTTGATTCCATTATTGTCGATTAATAATATGAATTATTATAACGATAATGACGCTTTGTTTTATTCAGATTATTAACGTAATAAAATGTAAATATCTTTTATATAAAATAGAATACTTTATTAAAGTTATTCTATAAATAGAATATATTATATTTTATTATGCATAGTGTTGCATAGTGTTTTGCATAGTGTTTTGCATAGTGTTTTACATAGTATTGCATAAAGTTTGCATAGTAAAATGTTTTTATATAAATAGAATATATTATATTTTATTTAAAAGATTTTTCTTTAAATATGGACCGTCGATTAAAGTAAATCAATCTGACCGCTTCATGGATTAGTTACTATGCATTCCATTTTCCTATAAATAAAGCTCATTCCTTCATTATTTTCTTACTTAATTCATTGAAACTCACAGAGAGAGAAAATTATAGAGAGAAGCTATAGAGAGAAAGTTATAGAAAGAAGAAGAGTATTCTCGCTACTTCACTACTTCTATATTCAGTTCTTTTACTATAGGGGTGTTATTCTTTCTTCTTGAAGAGAACTTCATTATTCCATTCACTATTATTCATTGGAATAACTCGTAAAAGTGGCATACCCTATACATAACCTCAGTGATACGCCAGATACCCTATACTTGGTGAAATCCTTATGTTATTCCATTGCTTATTATTCTCGTTAGAATAACTCAGATAATGCCTACCCTATACTTGGTGACATTCTTCTATTATTCATTGAACATCCTGCATGTGTTTTTTACACCCACCGGTTCCGCTTTTTATTATTCTCGCTGGAACATCCTCTCATGCATGTGTTTTACACCGGATCCGTTCCATCTTTATCATTCTCGTTGGAATATCCTATCTGTGTTTTTACACCGGATCCGGTTCCATCTTTATTATTCTGTTGGAACATCCTCGCTTGCAGTAATTTCACCCGACCGGTTCCGTTATTATTATTCTGCTGGAATAACTCGCCTATGCTAAGTACCGCATGCACGGTGATTTCTTTTGTTATTCCATTCTTTATTATACCCAAATGGTTAAAACTTTGACTTCTATACTCCATGAAATTAGTAGAATATCCTTGATATTTGCGTTTCATCCAAAGATCTTTTCATGGAAATATTCTTCCGATCATTCTTGAATTTAACTCTACTGAAACAATGATCATGTTGATAATTTGGACGTTAATAATTCATGGATTAAATAATTCTTGAACTTGTTTTATTGAATTATTATGTCATTGTCATCATCCTCATGTTATATTATGTTATCTTTGGCTTACGTGCATAGATGAACTTAGTATGATTATGACCGAGGATCATTCTAAGATAATCACGACTTGATATAAATGATGTGACAAAAGTCCTCGATGGGCTCAGTAATGCAAAAGTTGATGGATAGTTTTTGGTATGATTATGACCGTAAGGTGATTCTAAGATAGTCATGACCATTGATAATTTGATGAAAATCCTCGACCGTGGGTATGCAGGGATGATTAGATGTGGTGGTTTATTTATTAAAATCGAGTCTCAAATGATAAAAATTGATGAAAACCTTTTAAAACCTAAAAGATAGTAGACTTTATTCTCTACTTGACTCTTTTAATGGATTGCTTATTCCGCACAGCTTAAACCGGTTGTCTATTGTATTTTATCGCTTTAACATCGTTGAAGGCTAATGATAATTTATTCTCGCATTATCTTAGTCATAATATTTCTTCTTGGGCTAGTTGAGCTCACCTTTTCTTTCACTGCTTTTCTTCGAAAATGAGAACATAGTTTTAGACGAGTCAGGAAACGGAGTAATGGTCCGTAGGATAGCATTAGTAGTCCTCACTATTCGTGAAATAGTGTGATAATAGTTGTAATGAGGACTCCTTTTGAGTTTGTATAATATCTAGTAGACAAAATTTGTATTCAAACTCACGCTTTATGTCGATTGCATACCTACAGCTTATACTAGTAAGTTGTATTTGAATTTATGTACCATGTAAGTGGCGACCAAGATGGGTGACGATACCTAATTTTGGGGGCGCCACAATTGGTATCGAGCTTAGGGATATGATCCTGGCTAAGATGTGAGAATAGAACTAGGAGGGAGAGACGGGAATTCCTTCGCTAGTATGACCTACCTAAGTTTATTTGGTATTTGATTGGCTCATTCGAGTATAGTGATAATATGTTGTATGTCAATTAACCCTTATTTTGTGGCGGTGTTTGAAAATGGCATCCGAGAATGTTGAGAATAGCAATGGAGCACAGAGACCGCTGATTCTCCACGATCAATAATCGTGACAATGTGCAACAGATGGCGATAATCCTCTTGAAACAACAACACCGATCAATTGATGAATGACGACGCTTAAAAGGTTTTAGAATTCATGCAACATCAAAGTAGAACGACTCTCGTCCAAAACGTAGGTGGAAACACGGAAAACTCTCAAGCACCACCGCTAAACAATTCATGGAGTTGGGACCACCGGAGTTTAAGGGAGAGCCAAAACCACTTCGGCGGGCTACATGGATTAAGCAGATTACCAAGATATTTGATGTCTTGGGATGCTCGAGAGCAAAAGGTTCCTTTTACGCCGCTTTTATATTCATGCGAGAGGCGATTCATCGGTGGGAATCGGTAAAAACGTACTCAACTTCTTTGTCTCAAGATATCTTGGGAGAAGTTCCAGAGTCGTTCAACGACAAATACTTTCCCGAAAGTATTCGCCATATGAAGGAAGGAGGTGGAGTTTATCAAGTTGAACAAAACAATATGACCGTGTCGCAATACGAGGCAAAATTTGCGAGTTATCACGATTTATATCCACTTGGTGGATATAATGAAGAGAAATGGCGCGAATATTTTTAAGAGGTTTGAAGCTAGAGATACGCCAACATCTTATTTCTCATAAACCGTGTTTTTATTCAGATGTTGTAAATAGGGCTCGCTTAGTGGAGCGATATAACGAGTCAACGAACTAAAAGAGAGAGCGGTAAGCAAAATTATAATACCAAATGGTAGTAGTCATCGAGCGGTGACAACAAGCGTGGAGGAAATCAACAGCCGGATATGGTAACCACTTGGTGGTAATCAGGCCAAAATAATAAGAATGGAAATTTCAAGAAAAGGAGATTCAACAATGATGGAAAGACGTCAAAGACCAAAGACTGTTGTTAAGGAAGGAGAAGGACCACCTATCATATGCTTCAAATGCGAGGAGAGGGACACATCATCCGAATCACGCCATGCCATCCAAAGCATGTTATAATTGTGGAAGAGAAGGCCACTTAGCTCGATTTTGTCGCCATCAAGACGAATTCAACTAGGATGGAGGCACCAAAGGTCATCCCCATACAAACCAGAGCCGGAGTTTAAGAGAGAGCGTTTTTTTTCTCGTGACGAGGAACCCAATAAAATTATCACGTAAGTTAATCGTAAGCTCTTGCGAAGTCTATACCGTGTTAGATACCGCCTCTACCCACTCTTTTATTTCACCTAGTTGCATTCAACGCTTGAATTTGACTCAAGAAGTTAAACTTTGACTTATTGGTTGAAACTTCGTTAGTAGGAGAGCCTTCATTCTCGCTACTATTTTTAAATCTTGTTTAATTCAAATAAACATTTTCACGTTACTTCGTCGATCTTATCTTTTGAAAATATTTGCCTTTGATGTGATTTTGAGTCAATTGGTTAGCTACTCATCATGCTTTTCGTAAGGTTGTTAGCTTTTATATTTATAACAACCTGTTACACCAATTCAAAGTAACCAAATCCTAAAGTTAATCATTGTCATATCAAGCCATAAGTAAAGAGCCCCAACCTTTCGTTGTTAACTTCCTTGTGTGGAATGCACCAAAGCCAAGCCTTTTCAGAGGCGACATCGTGAATGAAGATGGCAAGTTTATAGGTATCATTGTGAGGTACTATCTAGGTTAAGGGATGTGAAGTCACAGTTGGTATCAATGTGACGTACTATCCAAGTCTTAGATGAGAGTCACAGCTTTTGAATGATATTTCTATTATTAATAAATTTCCTAGCGTGTTTATGAAGACTTCTTAACCTACTTAGAGCGTGAAATCGAATTTTGTATTGACCACGAAGACAAAACCCATTTCTTAAACCCTCAAATATTTCTTCAACTAAAATGAATAGGTTTACGTGGTTTATGATGAAAGTCATAATAAAAGCATAGGACTAATGAAAATCATGGGTATATGAGGTATTAGTAAGTTTTATGATGAGTTATGTTGGTTATTATGTGAAAACATGAAAGTTTCATAGAAATCACAAACAGTTGAAAATCAGATTTTGGTGAAAAACGTAACATAAAATTCAATTGACCATATCTCCTATTATATTTTGAATTTTTGAATGTGGTCAAGTCCTAGAGTTAGATATATGAGTTACCTAACTAATCCAAGTGGAATTACTGGAAAAGGTGTTGTAGATTTTTGTGTGGACTGATTTTAGCAAAGGAGGTAAAAGCTGTAAATTTCAAAAATGCTACTGCCCAGAAACTTTAAGGGACTATTTCGGCCACTTAAATTATGAGAAAAATTCTGGCCTTTTGGGACATGAAGGTATATGGTATAAAGTACCTCCTGTCCAAAAATGAGCTCATTCTGACTTAAAATGAGCAAGTTATGACTATTTCAATATTTAGGTTTTTCCGACAAAAAATGCTATAACCAGAGTTCTATAACTCCGATGACCATGAAATTTAAACTGGAAGCTCACGTTAACATGTGTAAGGTCCTGCCAAGATTTGGGAATTTTTGGAGTTAAACTTGAGGTAGCTAATTTCTTAAGGAATTAAGTGGAAATTGATTTTTAAAAAATAGTAAATGAATTTTAAAAATTTCGAGAAAAATATATTTTCATTATGGGACTATATTATGCTAAATCCCAGAAAAGAAATATTTTTGGGGCTGATTTGGTATTTTTCATGAAAATAGTTTAGTTACGAACATATGAGTTAAATATGTTATGTGAAGTAATAAAAGTTGAAAATAGGATTTTATGGCTAGAGAATCCTATATAGAGTATATGCATATTTTTTGATGAGGGATTTGATAATTGGTGATGATATCTTATGAGTATGGCATTTTGAATGATTAAATGCATTATATGGTAAAGCGTAAACAATTGAGATAAATTGTTTATAAATTTAAAAAGTGATTAAAATATTGTTATAATATTAATGATATTAGATTATGAGATTATTAAGTGATTGATAACATGGGGATATTCTTGAATCCTGGATAAATTATATTATAAATGTTTAATATTTATCCTTTATCTCATTTGATTGATTCTTTATATCATTATCCTCATGTTTATATTATGTTGAAAGTCATCTATGGCCTGTAGTGCATAGATGGACTTGGTATGATTATGACCACGGATTATTCGGTATAATCATAACCGTAAATGAATACACAATTATCTTTGGCCGTAGTGCATGGATAATTTGTGGTCGTGATACTAATGAATATCCTTGGCCTGTAGTGCAGGGATGATTCGATGATGTGGATTAATTATTGAGCTGAGTCTCAGCAATGAAATATTAATTCATGGATGCGTTCAAAGTCATCTGTGGCTTACGTGCATAGATGGACTTGGTATGATTATGACCAGGGATTGTTCGGTATAATCATAACCGTAATTGAAAACACAATTATCTTTGGCCGTAGTGCATGGATAATTTGTGGTCGTGATACTAATGAATATCCTTGGCCTGTAGTGCAGGGATGATTCGATGATGTGGATTAATTATTGAGCTGAGTCTCAGCAATGAAATATTAATTCATGGATGTGTTCAAAGTCATCTGTGGCTTACGTGCATAGATGGACTTGGTATGATTATGACCGAGGATTGTTCGGTATAATCATAATCAGTAATTGAAAAACACAATTATCTTTGGTAGTAGTGCATGGATAATTTGTGGTCGTGATACTAATGAATATCCTTGGCCTCGTAGTGCGGGGATGATTCGATGATGTGGATTAATTATTGAAATGAGTCTCAAAGAATGAAATATTAATTCATGGATGCGTTCAAAGTCATCTCGTGGCTTTACGTATGCATAGATGGACTTGGTATGATTATGACCGTGGATTGTTTGGTATAATCATAATCAGATTGAAAACACGAATATCCTTAGCCGAAAGGTGCATGGATAATTCGTGGTCGTGATACTATTAAGTCGAGTCTCGGTATTATTGGTTTTACATCTTTGGCACAGTAGTGCAAAGATGAATTGTTAATAAATATCTTTGGCCCAGAAGTGCAAAGATGAATTGTTAATGAATATCTTTGGCGGATTGCAAAGATGAATTTAATGTTTTCAACGATAAAGGTATTCAAGGTATCCTCACCTCTTTATCATATCGTATCGTACCCTAATTTCGAGGGCTAAATTCCATAAGGAGGGAGATTGTGAGACCCTTAGATTTTATCAATAAAGATTTAAATTTTGTCAAAATAATTTTTTATATTATGGTGTGAATTTGAGATAATATTATAGTTGTGGGTAGTATTTATAAATTTTGCAAAAGTATGCAAGTGGTTATATTATATTCGATTGGTGGGGAATATTTGATTTAGCGGGGAATATTCGTATAACTACTCAATCATTGGTGGACCCCACAATGTAATTATTGTCGGATTGAGAAAACGACAAAAAATATTTTATTGAAATAACGGCGGAAGTTTTACCGTGGTTCTTGTTGAACTACTTCAGTAGTAAAAGTACGATGTCGCGTGTGGTTGCATAGTAAGACACCTGTATTGATTATCGATGCTTATGTGAGAAGTCACTCGGTTTGATTCCATTATCACGATTAATAATATGAATTATTATAACGATAATGACGCTTTGTTTTATTCATATTATTAACGTAATAAAATGCGAAATATCTTTTTATATAAAATAGAATACTTTATTAAAGTTATTCTATAAATAGAATATATTATATTTTATTATGCATAGTGTTGCATAGTGTTTTTTGCATAGTGTTTTTGCATAGTGTTTTACATAGTATTGCATAGTGTTTGCATAGTAAAATGTTTTTATATAAATAGAATATATTATATTTTATTTAAAAGATTTTTCTTTAAATATGGACCGCAGATTAAAGTAAATCAATCTGACCGCTCATGGATTAGTTACTATGCATTCCATTTTCCTATAAATGAAGCTCATTCCTTCATTATTTTCTTACGAATTCATTGAAACTCTAGAGAGAGAAATTATAGAGAGAAGCTATAGAGAGAAAGTTATAGAAAGAAGAAGAGTATTCTCGCTACTTCACTACTTCTATATTCAGGTTCTTTTTACTAGTAAGGGGTGTTATTCTTTCTTCTTGAAGAGAACTTCATTATTCCATTCACTATTATTACATTGGAATAACTCCGTAAAAGTGGCATACCCTATACATAACCTTGTATACGCAAGATACCCTATACTTGGTGAAATCCTTATGTTATTCCATTGCTTATTATTCTCGTTAGAATAACTTTGTGTACGCCGCTGATTTACCCTATACTTGGTGACATTCTTCTATTATTCTCGCTTGAACATCCTCGTCTGTATGTGTTTTACACCTTGACTGGTTCCGCTTTTTATTATTCTGCTGGAACATCCTGTGCGTGTGTTTTACACCGGATCCGGTTCCGCTTTTATCATTCTGTTGAATATCCTATCTGTGTGTTTTACACCGGATCCGGTTCCATCTTTATTATTCTCATTGGAACATCCACGCTTGCGTGTAATTTCACCGACTTCGGTTCCGTTATTATTATATTCTCGTGGAATAACTCGCCTCATCTGCGAAGTACCGCATGCATGGTGATTTCTTTTGTTATTCCATTCTTTATTATACCCAAATGGTTAAAACTTTGACTTCTATACTCCATGAAATTAGTAGAATATCCTTGATATTTGCGTTTCATCCAAAGATCTTTTCATGGAAATATTCTTCCGATCATTCTTGAATTTAACTCTCTGAAAACAATGATCATGTTGATAATTTGGGCGTTAATAATTCATGGATTAAATAATTCTTGAACTTGTTTTATTGAATTATTATGTCATTGTCATCATCCTCATGTTATATTATGTTATCTTTGGCTTACGTGCATAGATGAACTTAGTATGATTATGACCGGGATCATTCGGATAATCATGACTTGATATAAATGATGTGACAAAAGTCCTCGATGGGCCCTGTAATGCAAGTTGATGGATAGTTTTTGGTATGATTATGACCGGGGGTGATTCGGTATAGTCATGACCATTGATAATTTGATGAAAATCAATGATCGTGGGTACGAGGATGATTAGATGTGGTGGTTTATTTATTGTCGAGTCTCAAATGATAAAAATTGATGAAAACCTTTTAAAACCTAAAAGATAGTAGACTTTATTCTCTACTTGA
This sequence comes from Panax quinquefolius, assembly GCA_020205615.1. Taxonomy (NCBI): domain Eukaryota; kingdom Viridiplantae; phylum Streptophyta; class Magnoliopsida; order Apiales; family Araliaceae; genus Panax; species Panax quinquefolius. Next base: position 19,575,876 of record CM035157.1, read on the forward strand.
CTCTTTTTATGGATTGCTTATTCCACCGCAGCTTAAACCGGTTGTCTATTGTATTTTATCGCTTTAACATCATTGAAAAGGCTAATGATAATTTATTCGCATTATCTTAGTCATAATATTTCTTCTTGGGCTAGTTGAGCTCACCCTTTCTTTCACCGTTCTCTTCGTGAAATGAGAACATAGTTTGGACGAGTCGGGAAGCGGAGTAATGGTCCGCAGGATAGCATTAGTAGTCCTCACTATTCGTGAAATAGTGTGATAATAGTTGTAATGAGGACTCCTTTTGAGTTTGTATAATATCTAGTAGACAAAATTTGTATTCAAACTCACGCTTTATGTCGTATTGTATTACCACGCTTATATCTAGTAAGTTGTATTTGAATTTATGTACCATGTAAGTGGCGACCCAAGATGGGTGACGTATACCTAATTTTGGGGGCGTCACAGTTATACCATATCACAGTTCCTGTTCATAATCATACTAATAAATTCATCTTTGCACTACGGACCAAAGATATTCATCAACAAGTCATCTTTGCACTACATGCCAAAGATATTCAACAAGAGGTCATCTTTGCACTACGGGCCAAAGATATTCAACAACAGGTTATCTTTGCACTACGGGCCAAAGATATTCATCAATAATTCATCTTTGCACTACAGGCCAAAGATTTTAATATCTCAAAGAAATACATAATCATTTCAGAATTTATATAAACCATAATTATAACCATGTTGATCAATTCACCTTTGCACTTAAGCTAAAAATATTCAATTATAAATTCAATGGTCATGATCATACCAGTCAACAATTCATCTTTGCACTACTGGCCAAAGAGAACCCATAGTCACGATCACACCAATAATCTACCCATCTTTACACTTAAGTCAAAGAGAAATTTCATCACTGGGATTATAAAAATGTTATATATGATAATAAAAACAATATGATCAACAACTGCATTTAATTTCAAGAGTAAGATTCATAAATCAATGATTTCATAACACCTTAATCCAAATATTATAAATCACTTAATAATCTCATAATCTAATATTATTAATATTGCCATAATATTTTAATCATTTCTTAAACTTATAAACAATTTATTTTAATTGTTTACATTTTACTAATTAATGCATTTAATCATCTTAAAATGCCAAAATCATAAAATTTCATCACCAATAACCAAAACCCTCATAAAAAATCTGCATATACCTTATATAGGATTCCCAAGCCATAAAATCCTATTTTTCAATTTTGTTACTTCACATAACATATTTATTTCATTTACTCATAACTATTCCATTTTCATGAAAAATACCAAAGCAGTACAAACAAATTTTCTTTTCTGGGATTAAGCAGAATACAGACCCATATTGAACATATATTTTTCTCAGAATTTTTAAAATTCATTTACTAATTTTCATATGGCCAAAACTGCCGAATATTTAGACATTTATCATAAACTGTACTTTTGTCCAAAAATTCCAAAATTTACAGGGTATACTGATATTATATAGATGTACTCCTAATAAAAATTTCATCAATTTTGGAGTTAACCACAAGGAGTTATAAGTGTTTACTTTTAAAATAGTCTTTTCTCATAAAATTCATAACTCCTAATCTGTACATCCAAAAATCGCCATTTTTGGACACAATCGAGAAAACTTATCAAATTATCATTTTAATTTTTTCTAGAATTTTTGATGGTCAGAAAAATTACGAAACATGAAAAACATAATAACCCTTAAAATCCCTTACCTCAAAAGAGCAGTACTTCTAATCGGAATATCGGATGTAAAGCCGAAGGAAACTTGCACTGAATAGAAACTCTCAAAGTATATAGATTCTCACAAAAATACGCTCGATAATATAGAGAGAAAGAAACCTTGTTTCTGGTCTGATTTTCAATTCTAACTAAGCACCCTATTTATAGAAAAATGCTAGAACGCCAAAGGAGACTAAATTAATAAAATAATATATTTATTTTATTCCTACGCATGCCAAGTTAAAAATTCCAGCCCACCATATTTGAAGCTTTAATTCAGCACATGCTTTCAAATAAAAACAAAAGTGGGGCCCACCTTCTAGAAATTTCTACCAAAATCATTTATAAAAATAATTTCTGAATCAGTCACATCTTAAAATTCATAACAAATCATACGTTCATTTTTAACGGTTCAAAATTTGTGGACATATACTCAACTTATATATGTATAACATATCCAAAAATAACAACGATCCAACGTTCGGATTAAAAATTATAACTCACGCAATATATCTCAAGAACACTGATTTTTCGGATTATGAGTTATTCAGACCAGTTTCATTCAAAATTTGACCATGATAAATCTACAAAGAATTTTTGGGTGATTCAAATTTCAACGCTTAGCTTACTTCCAGGGCTTTCTTTTGATATATGACTCATCTTCTAACTCATTATACACAAAGAGTTATAAATTTTACAAAATCAAGTAATAAACTAATTTTTTGAAAATTTTTAAATTTCGTTCTTCATTTCGACAAAATACTAATAAAACACCTCAGGATTAATTCCTTTATTTATATCCACATAAATAAATCCATCATTTATATCCACATAAAATAAATATTTTCTTATCATATAAATCAATAAATTATTATTCACAAATAATATTACAGAATCACAATAATGACAACCAGGCAGTTCCCAACAAAGAAGGGGCTTTCCGATAAGGATTTCTCCTTATTGGCTCGCAATTAGGTGACCAAACCTCTCCTTGACAGAACTTTCTAGACATTTCCAATAATGCTATCTAATAATATTATTCAAATAATATGAATTATTGATCTGATAATGGAAAATACTGTGCCGTGACAATTATTAAAACAACAATAATATAAAATATCAATGCAACAATTATTTAATCAATAAAATAAAATATTGAACAGTAATTACTGTAATAATTATTGAGTAGTGCCTTCTTACGTAAGAATCAATAATTTAAAAATACTCTGGTATACTTCTTTGTCTCGCAACCCACGCCAGACATCGTATTTTAACCACAAGGGTATTCCAACGATTGTTAATTCAGAATAATTACGCTAGATTATTTATAAAAACTCAAACTTGTCATTTTTTCATCCGCATGCTTATTTTGTTATGGGGCCCACAAATGGCTACGCCAGTGCATTTAATATTCCCAACAACAAGAATATTCCACGACCAAACGAATATTCCCCAATGAAAATGAGTATGTTATAACCACTTGCGTATTTTGAAAATTTTATATATATCACCCTTAACTTTAAACTTTTATCAATTTAATCATTTACTGAATAATAATTATAAAAAAAATTGAATACTTTTATTTCATAAAATTCGGGGTCTTACAACTCTCTTCATGAATACGAAAGAAATAATACCCCTTACGAATACGAAAGAATAATACCCCTTATGAATATTGAAAGAAATAACTCTCTTCATGAATACGAAAGAAATAATACTCCTTACAAATATGAAAGAAATAATACCCCTTACGAATACAACAAATAATCTCCCTTACCTTAGTAGGAGGTTGGATACTGCAATAGTGTAGTAACAGAATACTCTTCTTCTTTGTCTCTTATTCTCTCTATACTTTCTCTCTCTATAGCTTGAATAAATTGGTGAAAAATAATGAAGAAATAGGCTTCTATTTATAGAAGATTTCTAGCTTAGCCCTTACAATGTAAAAAGGCAAGTGGCTTGACGACTGGTGATGTGAAAAGAAAAGTGATTTGACGTCTGTAATGTGAAATAACAAGTGGTTTGACGCCTGTAATGTGAAATGACAATTGGTTCGACGCCTGTGATATGAAACGACAATTGGTTCGACGCCTGTAATATGAAACCGCAAGTGGTTTGACGTCTGGTAAAGGCAATTACTATTGGCGAAAGTGACTCTTAGATGATGACATATGGGCCCCCATAGAATAAAGCAAACTTACCACAAACGCCTCATAACAGACTTTTATTTATATCAAAGATTGAATAAATATTACCACAAATCATTTTATCTTTAATCAACACATATTTAATCTTTCAACAATTATTCATCATTAATATTATAATTCATAATATTTAACAACCAGATCATTCCCAGGAAAGAGGGGGCTTTCCAATAAGGATTTCTCCTTATCGCCGCGCATTAGGTGACCAAACCTCTCCTCGACGAAATTTCTAGACATCGTCATATTACGCAAATAATAATATGAATAAATGTATCGTCTCAATTATTGATTTAATAATATATAAAATATCGACAATAATTGAATCAAATAACATGAAATACTATCGTAATTCTTGTAGCAATAATTGAACAAAAGCCGAGTGACTTCTCACGTAAGCATCGATAATCAATACTGGTGTGCTACTATACCACCACGCGTATTACTGTACTTTTATCACCGGGTATTTCAACAGTTATCGGTAAAACTTCCGCCGTTATTTCATAAAAGATAATTTTGTCATTTTCTAACTCCGACAATAATTCTGTTGTGGGATCCACCAATGATTGTGTCATTGTACGAATATTCCCCGACAAAAAGAATATTCTCCGACAAAAAGAATATTCTCCGACCAAACGAATATTTTATAACAACTTGCTTTACTTTGCAAAATTTTCACATATCACCCTTAGCTTTAATCCTTTTATCAATTTAACCATTTACTAAATGAAATAATAATTATAAGAAAATTGAATACTTTCATTTCATAAAATTCGGGGTCTTACAATCTCAAATTCACTTTTTAATATAATTACTACTATATTAAATTGTAAATTTGACTACATCCACAAAATATACCAAATTATCCATAAAATTAAACTACTACCTAATTAAACTATCCATAAAATATGCCTTGTATTCTGCTTGTGCCTACAAAAAAGAACAGGAGAGATTAAGAGTGTGAGCTCTGTCAGACACATCAGGCAATAACAACAACAGAAAAGGAAGTATACCATTTAAAGAGGCAATACGATCTAAGATCTAAGTTCTCGAAACCACAAGAACAACAATGGCAAAGAGTTGTGCCCCTTGTTTATCAAGCACTGTGGGGACCTAAAGAACCAGCAATGAATTCAATACTCAGTATCAGCAATTGAAGAATATCATAATCATGGATATCAAGGGATACATAATGCAGGACAACAATCTGAAAGCTTGAATAAGCACAAAAATGACAAGATTAGTGTTTCTTCTTTTTCACTCGTATATACAGCCAATAGAAATATTAACAAAAATTTGTGTTTCTTCTTTTGCACTTTTATTGATCAGTAGACACCTTCAAGAGAAAATAAATTACAAGATTCCTGAATGGATCACACTAAACAAAAAGGAGCAGCTTAATATAACAAATTCCTACAATAGCCAACCCCTAATATTATCCCTGGACTTTACCTAGAAATCCTACATAAATCTGCAGCCCTTCATTTTCTAATTCAACACTGAAAAATCTAACATAGCTTTGCTCTTTTCCTAGAAATACTGCAACCAAAATGCCTAAAAAACCAGGTGAGGTACAACCTTAATTACTCCATATATATAAACTCTGCTACTATAATATTTTTATAGCCAGAAAACTAGCACAAAACTAGGTAAAGTAGATCATCCAGTGCATAATGAAGCTTTTTAAATGAAAAGGTTGAAATTTTGAGGTGAAACTACAAATTGGATATGTTTTTTGCATAGCAGTTGGTCATAAAATGGCAAAAAGTAGTTTTCCCAAATGATTGAGGATATATCTAGCATGTCAACTACTTCTATTTGATAAAAAAATGTTGAATGATAACAGAGTAACAATTAATCATAAAGAGGAAACCAGTTAAAGCAACAACCATATATATAAATGTCCAATTACTTGTGCCATAAGAATCAAAGCACGTGAAAATGTCACCAGCATATCTTCATAGAAGATTTTCTCATTTTCCAATACCACAAAATGCTGAAATATAAAATGGATGAAGAAATACCTTAGACGATTAAGCCTTCTCGAACTTATGGACAAGGTTCCCAGGGATTGAAAGAGTGATATTATGACACTAGTAAGATATCTTAGATTGCTCAACATCTCTGCACGTGCTAATGTTGAAGTGTTAGGTCTTAGATGGCCAACAAAGAAAGGCTCAATAATCAGAATTACTGCAACAGTTGCACCAAGATACTTCCATAAGAAGTCTTGAATCATGCCAAACCACCAGTGATCATGGAGAATAGTCCTCATATGTCGAACAAGAGTCTTGAACTTCTGCTGAATATGAGATTCTTCTCTTGTTTCACCACCATAAAATGCTATTCTTTCTGAATGGGTCCTTAACCGTGAGTGAAGCTATCGGTACTCGCCTTCCAGTTGTTGTTCTTCAGACATTAATTTCCCAAATGCAGGAGAGAAATTCCCTATCATTGTTCCTGCTCCTAATACATAGGCCTAGAAAGTAACATCACAATTTGAGTTGAGAAGTTACTAATGCAATACAAGTTATATAGCAGGAAATGGGATGTAGAAGCCTAAGTTATCATCTGAAATAATTTAGCATTCCCAGATGTACAAAAACTCCTATATAAAGTTGACAACATAGAACAGTTTAAGGCCAGAGATTACCAATATCCAACATAGAATAATTTTTTGTTGAGTTGGTCTATATATATAATTGAGGGATGAGGGAGAATTAACAGATAAAATAGGAATTGGATAATGCCAGGAAATAATGCTTATTGCATGAGGTGGTAATGCAACCTTACCAAATAATGGTTATTTTTCTTCCTATCCCTTAATAATATAGATTTTCACCAAATGAACCATGGTGATTTATGTAAATCCATGATCCAGAAACTGAAAATCCTAAACAAATTGTAAAGAAGTATGATTACATAAACTTAGCAAAACTTATATGAATGATAAAGCAGGGTAATAATAGGCTAAATAGCAATTAAAAGATGATAAAGTTTCCTTCTTTCAGTTGGTATCCATATGTACCTGAAAATATTGTGCATGTATAAGCTTTGTCATTATTTTTCTGAACTGCAAACCTAAGGTCCCCGTTACATACTTCGATGTAGAAAGCAAAGTCGACTGAAGGAAACATAATAAAATATTTTCAAAAATCAGACGGAAAAAGGAAGGCGCACGTCGAAGAAAACTAGCGCGAAGTAAAAATCCTTGCACTTTCGCTAATCTATTGCTGACAGCAGTTCGTAACACCTGCCAAAAATAAAAGACAAATTAACATAAATACTGCAACTACACTCATAGATAATACAAGAGAGAGATATATCAATGTAAAGACTGCAAAAACTAGAGTCATACATGATCTAGGTCTCTCATCTTTATGATAATCAGGATAAAAGATGGATTAAAACTGAAAGAAGGTATAAGGCTAGAAATCCAACACTATCACCCACATTCAAAACCCCACAATTTATCATGATCAAATGTTCTATCATCATGAAAGAATTAAAACTATTTAAAGTAATAACAAGCACACTACAGAAAGAGTTATATCAACAGCACAAGACTACAAGAATATCAGATGGAAAAAAAATTAGATAAAAGGGAATATAACATAAAAATATGTCATTTATTACACATTCATCTAACAACACCGTTTCTGTACTTGTTGGACCAAATAAGTTATTGGCATGAAATAAGAAAGGAAGTCCAAGCATAATATAAAATTATATATATATATATATATATATATATATATCAGTGATTATTTCAGGCTTCAAATATTCATTACCTTTATTAAAAATTCAAACCTAAATTGTATTTAAAACTTAAAAGTGACAACCATTATGCATATCAGGACAGACAAATTCAGATATAACTCAATATGAAGTAAAATAACAGTAGCGTGTCTAAACAGTAAACAATGAACTTCAAATTTGCTCAAATAAAGAGGCACTTACCACTATGGCTACTAATGACAAAAAGTCCCTTGCACCCATTCTGCCCATGTGAGATAGTAGAATTGCAGCCAAAACCTTGAGTGAGCGTAATCCTCCTTTCTTTTGCCTACTTTTCTTTACAATTCTATTTTTATCCCCCCAACAACTATGATGCTAGAAGCCACCGGTAGAGTTTTCCTGTAAGAAAATAGCAAAAATAAGCGTAAAATTCAGATAGAGGAAGTGCATTATATGCATAAAAAATAATTTGAGTAGATAGCATAGTACAAATGAACTGATTGATAGATATGATTTCACAATTTCTAGAAGCTATCATATCATCTAACCGTTGTGTCACAAAGCTCTACTAAAGTAAACTTCAGTACTTCTACTTGTATAGTTTTTAAGGAGCATCACAATACATTTATTTTTTTAAAAGTAAGCCAAAGTATATCAAATTGCACCGGTCCCAAGTACTCACAATGTCTACAAGTAGTAGCATATGAGACACTAGATAGCCTAATGAATTAGTGTGGCAAACCATACATTAGTAAGTTCCTGCTGGAATTGCATACCAAACTTAATGCATGAACTCAAAAAAGCTCGGTTAAGTAGAGAAAAAGTTGCACCCAACATAAAAAATAATTGAAAAGTTATACAAATAACTGGTTATATCAGAAGATGATTCAATGATAATATGCAGGTGGTGATCTATGAAATCTATTTTTTTAATGGAAACAGCATTAGAGACAGCTGATTACTAGTATAGAGAGATATCGATTACTAGTATAGAGAGATAGCGATTACCAGTATTAGAGCAAATATTTGGTGTATGTATTTGTATACGAGGGAACCCGCTTCCTTTGCTACGATGGTAGAGAGAGTATAGAGATACGAGAGAGAAGAAAGTAAATCTAAAGAAATATTCTTCTGTTTTAATTTCAAATTGTCAGTTCCGTATTTTTTACATAGATAACATTTTTTTTAAAAAAAATGTTATCTATTTAAAACCAAAAATTATCCTTATAAATACATAACGTTTTTTCATATGTATCTACAACGTTTTGTTAAAAAACATTGTAAAAAAACAAAGACCACAACATTTTTTATAAAAATGTCATCTTTTAAGTGTTGTCTTTTTATGGTTTTGTACTAGTGAAAGAATATCCTTAGCCCGTAGTGCATGGATTATTCGTGGATGTGATAATATTGAATATCCTTGGCCCGTAGTGCATGAATAATTCAGTGATGTGGATTATTTATTGAGTTGAGTCTCTGCAATAATATTGATGATGAACTTTTAAATCATAGAAGATAGTAGATATTATGCTCTACTTGACTTTTCTAATGAATTAACATTCAACTGCAGCTTAGACTTGTTGTCATTATATATTCTATCGGTTTAACATTTGTTGAAAAATTTAACGATAATTTATTCTGCATTATCTTAGTCATAATATTTTTTCTTTGGCTATTTGATTGAAATTTCACTCTTTTGCTTTCATTGTTCTCTTCAGGAAATGAGAATATAGTTGGGACTAGTCGGAGAATGGAGTGATGGTCCAAGATGGTGGCTATAGTGGTCCTCACTATTCTATAAAATAGTGTGATAATAATTGTAATGAGTACTCCATTTGAGTTTGGATATTGTCTAGAAGATAATATTTGTGTTAAAACTCTCAACTTATGTTACACGATAGTTGTATAATTAAGTTTGTATTTGTATTCTGTACCATGTATTTGGCGACTCAGAATGAGTGATGTTACCTGTTTTGGGGGTGTCACAGTTGGTATCAAAGCTTAGGTATATGATCTCTGACTGAGATTTGAGACTAGAACTAGGAGGGGAGAGACGAGTAAATCCTTCGCTAGTATGACCTACCTAAGCTTATTTGTTATTTAATTGGTCGGTTAGAATATAGGGATAATGTAAGACCCCAACTTTTATGAATAAAGAATAATTTTCTTGAAATCTATTTTTGAATATTATGGTGTGGATTTGATATAATATTATAGTTGTGGGTAATATTTAAAAATTTTGCAAAGTAAGCAAGTGGTTATATAATATTCGATTGGTCAGGGAATATTCGTTTTAACAGGAAATATGTGTACGACGGCACAATCATTAATGGACCCCACAAAGGAAGTATTGTCGTAGTTAAAAAGCGGCCGTAATTATCTTTTATAAAAATAACGGTAGGAAGTGTTACCATTAAAACCGTTGAACTACTCGGTAGTAGTAAAAGTACGATGTCTGGCGTGGTTGCATAGTAGCACACGGTATTGATTATTGATGCTTACGTGAGAAGTCACTCGGTTATATTCAATTATTACTACAAAGATAATTCTTTGCATCATATCTCTCATATTATTGATTCGATTATTGTCACAGTATCATCTGCATAATATGTTATATTATTAAATAAATAATTGAGATGACAAAGTTATTTATATTATTAAATTACAATATTTACAATGTCTAGAAGTTACATCGAGGAGAGGTTTGGTCATCTAATTGCGGCTACCATAAGGAGAAATCCTTATCGAAAGCCCCCTCTTTCCTGGGAACGATCTGGTTGTTAAATATTGTGAGTTATAATATTAATGATGAATAAGTTCATGTTGATTAAAGATGAAATTGATAGTTCCATTGTGTTGAAATTATTAGTGTTAGTGGAAATCAACATTTATTCTGATATTAATTGATGTCTGAAAGTTTTACTGACCAGTCGGGTAATTAATCAGATAAATGAGCAATTAATTGCTATTAATTCACATGATTATAACTATTTGTTCACATGTGTGTACTATTGATACACATTCTTGTACTATTAGGGGAGTTGGTGCAAGATTGATAATACTTGCAGGACTAAATTAAAAATGAAAGAAAAGTTGAAGGTATTGTACTGTAATATTTCGAGCCCCAAAAAGTGCAATTATCAAAACTATATTTTCCTATAAATAGAAGCTCATTCTTCCTTCATTTCTCACCAATTCACTAAAGCTTTAGAGCAATTATTATAGAGAGAAATTATAGAGAGAAAGAAGAAAAGAAGTCTCACTACCTCACTATTCCAATATCCAGCTTTCTTAAGGTAAGGGGTATTATTATTCTTCATATTCATAAAGAGATTTATTTTCTTTAAATACTGTAAGAGTTGTTATTCTATTCTTTATTATTATGTTGGAATAACTCGTCTATGTCTAAGTCACCGCATACATGGTGAAATTCTTCCATTATTCCATTCTTTATTATTACGTCGAGAATAACTTTGTCTGCATTTGGCCTATCATTGCACGGTGAATTACATTGTTATTCCATTCTTTATTATTCATTTGGAACATCACATGCATGCGGATTACTCATGCTGACTGGTTCCATTCTTTATTATTCATTAAAACATCACGTATGCATGCGGATTCACGCATGACTGGTTCCATTCTTTATTATTACATTGGAATATCACATGCATGCGGATTACGCATGACCTTGGTCTATTCTTTATTATACATTGGGAATAACTTTTATGCATGCGGTCTATCGCATGCACGGTGAATTCTTCATTATTCCATTCTTTAATTACATTGGAATAACTTTTATCATGTGGATTACTCGCATGCATGGTGAATGATCCTTCGTATTCATTCCTTATTAAATTGTGGAAATGATCTATCTACGTGGATTACCGCATGGCGGGCGAAAATCCATTTGCAGTTTCATATATTCTATTAAAGTTTAGGCTTCTATACTCCATGAAATTAGTAAAATATCCTGGATATTTGCGCTTCATCCAGTATCTTTTCATGGGAATATTCTTCTGAGCATTCTGGAATTTTACTCCACAAAGACGTATCATATTGACAATTTGGACGTTATTGATTTCTAGATAAACTAAAATTTTAAATCTTTAAAATTTATCCTTGAACTTGTTTTATTGAATTATTATGTCATTGTCATCATCCTCATGCTTATATTGTTATGAAAGTTATCTTTGGCTTACGTGCATAGATGGACTTGGTATGATTATGACCAGGGATTATTCGGTATAATCATGACCTGTAATGTTATAAATGATGTGGTAAAAGTCCTCAGTAGCCTGTAGTGCATTGATGGACAATTTTTGGTATGATTATTGTTAGGTTTTCGTGAAAATCAAAGTAGCAATCAATATTGCAAAAATAGCGGAAGCGAGATAAAATAAGATTTTAAAATTTTTCACAAACCAATTACCCGGATCATCCTTTATGCATATTATTAATTAAACGAAGAATAAGAAATTATGAAATCATACCCTTGTAGAAACGAGCTTCCTCAGTGCACGAGTTCACCTCCTACTTCTCACATGATCTCCTTGAATCTCCTGTAGATTCCTTCCTTTGATTAATGTAAGCCACCCAGTGTATGGCCTCTACGGTGATCCACCAAGGAAGAGAATTTTTCAAGAAGAAGGATTTTGCTCAAACCCTAGTTTTCCTATCCTGAATAAGAAAAGGGTGTAATCTCCAAATCTAGAATTACGTATATTTCATATCTAATATAAGACTCCTCTTATAAAGATATTATATAACCCTATTTTAATTAAAATAAGGTATTATTTATTTAATTAAACTCTTTTAATTAAATAGGCTCCCTAATCCTATTAGGGATAATTAATTAAACTCCTTTAACTAATTTTCTTTCCTAATCCAATTAGGAATAAATGAGAAATACTAATATTAAATTAATTCCTAAACCTTTTAGAAATTAAAATAATAATAATTATAATAATATTAATAAGACTCCTCTTATTAATTTATATTTAATATTTCTAAAATATTAAATAATAAATATTAAGCTATTTAATTTATTCTATCACCATAGATTAAATTAAATATACTTAACATATTATTACAATTATGCCATTAACTTCTTAAATAATTATTCTTCCTTTTATGGTGTGACCCTTTTGGGTTCTCCATATTAAACCTAGGTTGTGAATAAATCAATTAGAACAATTCTAATCTCATTTAAATAAATAAATTAAACAAATAATTTATTTAAATAAATAATATTTATTCTCTGATAATAGGATAAGCCTCCCTAGCGATCAACGACTTTCCGGATAATATAGATTTCAACATTAATCATAAAAGAACCTTTGAGTAAATAGTTCTTACCGTGACAATTCAATCCTTCCACCATACTATGTCCCAATTAAATATAAGACATGGAATTCTTCACAAGTCTTATTTTATTTAATTATATGTATTTCGATTCCTAAATGAACAACTCCCAATGAATGCAAATTAGAAACTACTTTCTAATTTCATTCCACCTTAACCAAGGATTCACAGGTTGTCGTTTATCGAATCACATAGGACATTTCTCCTTTTACTAGAAGTGGTAGATTCTTTATTGATCATTCATTATCTTCATATATAACTTATTACACCCAAGCATACCCTTTGATATACTCTAAGAGTCTTAAGGAATAAGTCAAAGTGTAATTCATTATATATAAGATACTATGATGATCTCAAGTCTAAGGATCATTTGTACTACTATCACTACGAGAATTCCTATTGACGGTAAGTAAAACTCCATTAGGTATTCCTTAGCGAGTCACGTTCGATGAACTTATTCTCTAATAAGCACCTACATACTTGCTTTAGTGTCTCCACACAAATGATCATGAGATCAATCATCCTCATCCAATGAAAGAGCAAGCAACGTATGTACCAATCTATCCGGATTCACTAATCCTTAATTTAGTAATCCAATGATTGGGAACTATTTTAGTTTTAAGCTTTCTAAGAATTTAGATCTCATTAGAATGATCATCATCATTATTCTAAAAGCGTTGCTTAAAACTATGGGTTTATCACATATTATTAAAAACAACACCATGTAGATAATAAATGCCTTTAATAAATAATTCTTTTATTAATAAATAAATAAGATTGATTACACAATATGCTTTATCATCATACATGATTGGCTTGTATGCATAATACTTTCAATTATGACCGGGGATTATTAAGGTATAGTCAAGCCACCATTGATGATTTAATGAATATCCTTGGCACGTAGTCTGCGAGGATGACTTCGATGATGTGGTTTATTTATTAAAATTTGAGTTTCAAATGATAAAAATTGATGAAAACATTTTAAATCATAGAAGATAGTAGATATCATGCTCTACTTGACTCTTCTAATAGATTGCTTATTATCTTTGTGATTAAACTTGATGTCTATTGTATTTTATCAGTTTAACATTGTTGAAGACTAATGATAATTTATTCTGTATTTTCTTAGTCATAATATTTCTTACTGGGCTAGTTGAGCTCACCCTTTTTCTTTCATTGTTCTCTTTAGGAAATGAGAACGTAGCCGGGACTAGTCAGGAAACGGAGTGATGGTCCGAGATGGTGTATTAGTAGTCGTCACTATTCTATAAAATAGTGTGACAATAAATGTAATGAGGACTCTATTTGAGAGTGGATATTGTCTAGAAGACAACATTCCTCTTTAAACTCTCAATTATGTTTTGTCGTATATTACACGACGGTTGTATAATTAAGTTTGTATTTGTATTCTGTACCATGTATTTGGCGACTCAAGATGGGTGATGTATACCTATTTTGGGGATGTCACAGTTTGTATTAAAGCTTAGGGATATGATCCCTGGCTGAGATGTGAGACAAGAACTAGGAGGGGAGAGACAGGAAATTCCTTCGCTAGTATGACCTACCTAAGTTTATTTGGTATTTAATTGGTCGGTCAGAGTATAGGGATAATATGTGATATGATAATTAACCCTTGTTTTGTGGCAGTATTTGAAAATGGCATCCGAAAATGTTGAGATAAGCAATGAAGCACATGAGACCGTTGAGTCACCATATATTAATACCCAGGATAATGTGCAATAGGAAGACAATAATCCTCAGGTAAACAAAAACGATCAAATGATGAACGATGAGATGTTCAGAGGTTTTATACAATTCATGCAACATCAGGCGAAGGCGGTTCCTGTCCAAAATGCAGGTGGAAACACTGATAACTCTCGGACGGTCACCGCTAGCGATTCGAGCGCAGGACCACCGGAAATTTTGGAGAGCCAAAACCACTTAAGGCAGAGATGTGGATAAAGCGGATCAACAAGATATTTGATGTCTTGGGATGCTCAGGAGCAAAAGGTTCCTTTGCCACCTTCGTGTTACGAGCAGAGGCGATTACTGGTGAGAATCTGTAAAGCGTACTCAACCTCGCCGAATCAAGATGTCTTGGGAGAACTTGCAAGAACTGTTCAACGACAAGTACTTTCTTGAAAGTATTCGTCACATGAAGGAGGTAGAGTTCATCAAGCTTGAGCAAAATAATATGACCGTGGCACAATACGAAGCTAAGTTTGCCGAGTTATCTCGGTTTGCGTCCCACTTGGTTGATAATGAGGAGAGAATGACGCGGATGTTTCTAAGAGGTTTGAAACCCAAGATACGTTAATACCTTATCTCTCATAAACTGTGTTTGTATTTAGATGTTGTGAATAGGGCTCAGTTATTGGAGCGGGATAATGAGTCAACCCAACCAAGAGAGCGGTAAACAAGTTGATAATACCGGTGGTAGCGATCATGAAGTGGTGACAACAAACGTGGAGGAATCAACATGCGAAAATGGTAATCACTTCGGTGGTAATCATGGCCATGACAATAAAAGTGGACATTTCAAGAAGAAAGATTCAATAATGATGGAAAGACGTCGGCACCAAAGACTTTTGTTGTTAAGGAAGGAGAACGACCACCGGTCGTATGTTACAAATGTGGAGGGGAAGGACACATAAGTCCAAACTGCATGATGCAGTCCAAAAGTATGTTACAATTGTGGAAAAGAAGGTCACCTAGCCCAATTTTGTCGTGCACCAAAGTCAAGTCCAGCTGGGATGGAGGCATCAAAGGGTGTCCTAGACAAGACAAAATCGGTAGTTCAGGGGAGAGCGTTTGTTGTAACCTCCCAAAAAGTGAGGAATCTGAACGAGGTGATCACGGGTAAGCTAATCATAAACTCTAGCGAAGTTTATACTTTATTTGATACCGATTCTACCCACTCCTTTATTTCTCCTACCTACGCTCAATGTTTAAATTTGACTCCGGAGAAATTAGACTTTGCCTTATCTGTTGAAACTCCGTTGGGAGAAACCTTCATTACATCCACGGTTTATAAGTCTTGTTTGATTCAAATCGGTAACCGCACGTTACCCGTCGATCTTATTTCCTTGAAAATACTTGCATTTGATGTGATTTTAGGGATTGATTGATTAACTACTCATCATGCTAAAATCGATTATTTTCGTAAGGTTGTTAGCTTTCATATTCCTAACCAACCTATTATGCAAATTCAAGCAACCAAACCACTAAAATCAATCACTGTCATATCAAGTCATAAAGCTATTCGTTTATTGAAAAACGGATGTCATGGATTTAAATAAAAATACGTCAGAATTGAATTATATTTCTATTGTTAATAAATTTTCTGACGTATTCCCTGAAGAACTTCCTGGCCTACCCCCAGAGCGTGAAATTGAATTTTGTATGAACCTTGAATTCGGTACAAAACCCATTTCCAAAGCCCCATATCGAATGACTCCTATTGAACTTCAGGAGTTAAAAACCCAACTACAGGAATTGTTAGACATCGGTTTCATTCGTTCTAGTACGTCTCCTTGGGGTGCTCATGTTCTATTCGTGAAGAAGAAAGATGGAAGTATGTGACTTTGTATTGATTATCGGGAGTTGAATCATGTCACCATCAAAAATAGGTACCCTTTGCCTCACATTGATGACCTGTTTAATCAGTTGCAAGGAGCCAAATTCTTTTCAAAGATTGATCTTCGTTCTGGATATCATCAGTTGAAGATTAAAACTGATGACATTCCAAAGATTGCTTTCAGAACTCGGTACGGGCATTATGAATTCCTAGTTATGTCTTTTGGATTGACTAATGCTCCTGCTGCCTTCATGGACATGATGAACCGAGTATTCAAGGAATATTTGGATCACTTTGTGGTCGTCTTTATTGATGACATCCTCATATACTCCAAAACCCGTGAAGACCATGAGCAACACTTGAGGCTGATACTTCAAAAGCTTCGTGAAAACAAACTTTATGCCAAGTTGAAGAAATGTGAGTTCTGGCTTGAGGAAGTTGCATTCCTTGGGCACATGATATCAAATCATGGAATATCTGTTAACCCGGCAAAGATTGAAGCAATTCAAAGCTGGGAGTAACCTAAGTCGGTGACCGAAGTACGTAACTTTCTCGGCTTAGCTGGTTATTATCGGAGATTCGTGGAAGGATTTTCTCGAATCGCTACTCCATTAACTCAGCTGACTTGAAAAGATACAAAATTCGGTTGGAGTGAGGAATGTGAAAAGAGTTTTCAAGAACTCAAG
Source organism: Panax quinquefolius (assembly GCA_020205615.1). Lineage (NCBI taxonomy): Eukaryota > Viridiplantae > Streptophyta > Magnoliopsida > Apiales > Araliaceae > Panax > Panax quinquefolius. Next base: position 19,593,214 of record CM035157.1, read on the forward strand.
AGGAGACTCATTTCAGCACCTGTTCTGACAATACCATCTGACTCGGAGAGATTTGTCATCTACAGTGATGCTTCAGGCAAAGGGTTAGGATGTGTTCTCATGCAACATGGGAAAGTCATAGCCTATGCCTCACGACAACTCAAAGAATATGAAAGGAATTATCCTACTCATGATCTAGAGTTGGCAGTAGTCATTTTTGTGCTTAAGATTTGGAGGCATTACCTGTATAGAGAGAAGGTGGAGATCTATACGGATCATAAAAGCCTCAAATATTTCTTCACTCAAAAGGAACTTAACATACGGCAACGACGATGGCTTGAGGTATTGAAAGATTATGATCATACCATCCAATACCATCCTGGAAAAGCGAATGTAGTAGCTGATGCATTGAGTAGAAGATCATATGCGGGTACGAGTGCAATATTGTCAACACAAAGGCCCATTTTGTATGACTTGAAAAGGATGGAAATAGAGTTAAAGACTCCAGGGACCCATATGATGATGGCGAATATACGAGTGAAACCGATTTTAATCGATAAAGTTAAAAATTGCTTTCAAGCTACGGACACTGGAGCGATGCGTATGAGGAAGAAAGTGCAAGAAGGTGCTATTTCAGAAGCAAGAATCGATGAAGAAGGAATACTTTGAGTCAACTCCAGACTTTGTGTTCCTAACGATTCTGACTTAAAGTATAAAATCATGATGGAGGCACACAACACACCGTTTGCAATCCATCTTGGGAGTACCAAAATGTATCGTGATCTTCGACATACATTTTGGTGGAGCAATATGAAGAGAGAGATAGCGGGGTTTATCTCAAGGTGTCTAACTTGTCAACGAGTCAAGGCAGAGCATCAAGTGCCAAAAGGTCCATTCCAACCACTTGAAATTCCAGAATGGAAGTGGGAGCATATTACCATGGATTTCGTTACTGGTCTTCTCAAGGTTTCTCAAGGCATAGATGCGATTTGGGTCATTGTTGATAGATTGACCAAGTCTGCTCATTTCTTACCAATACAAGAAACTTATACACTTGAACGTCTTGCTAGTATGCATATAAACGAGATTGTAAGATTTCATGGTATGTCAGTATCCATAGTTTCTGATCGAGACCCAAGATTCACTTCAAGATTTTGGGTTAGTTTGCAAAAAGCTATGGGCATGGATTTATGATTTAGTTCGGCATATCATCCTCAAACGGATGAGCAGTCGGAAAGGACTATTCAAACTCTTGAAGATTTATTAAGACTCGGTGTCCTTGACTTCAAGGGAAGTTGGGACAAGTTCTTACCATTGGTGGAGTTTTTCTACAACAATAGTTATCAAGCAAGTATTGTCATGGCTCCATTTGAGGCGTTGTATGGAAGAAAGTGTCGTTCTCCAGTATGCTAGGATGAGGTGGGTGAAGCAACGTTGTTGGGACCGGATTTGGTACATATGACTACAGAAAAGATTCAAACGATCCGACAACGTATAAAAACCTCACAAGATCAACAAAAGAGTTATGCTGATCTTCATCGAAAGGACGTGGAATTCAATATTAGAGATCATGTGTTATTACTTGTTGCTCCATGGAAAGGAGTTACAAGATTTAAAAAGAGAGGAAAGCTCAATCCTTGATTCATTGGCCCATTTATAATCCTCGAACGAGTAGGAACTATGGCCTATAGACTCGCCTTACCGCCAAGTATGTCTCGTGTTCATAACGTTTTTCACATATCTATGTTACGTAAATATGTGAAAGACCCAAACCACGTTATTGAATTAGAACCAGAAGAGATAGAGGAAGATTTAACGTATGAAGAGGTACCTGTTAAAATCTTGGATAAGAAGGATCATATTCTACGCTCTAAAGTTATACCTCAAGTCAAAGTTTTGTGGAGAAACCACGATGTTGAGGAAATGACCTGGGAGTTAGAATCTAAAATGAAATCAAGGTATCCTCACCTCTTCGACATACCAGGTATGCACCCTAATTTCGAGGATGAAATTTCATAAGAAGGGGAGGTTGTAAGACCCCAACTTTTATGAATAAAGAATAATTTTCTCGAAATATATTTTTGAATATTATGGTGTGGATTTGATATAATGTTATAGTTGTGGGTAATATTTAAAAATTTTACAAAGTAAACAAGTGGTTATATAATATTCGATTGGTCGGGAAATATTCGTTTTAACGGGGAATATTCGTACGATGACACAATCATTAGTGGACCCCACAACGAAAGTATTGTCGTAGTTAGAAAATGACAAAATTATCTTTTTTATAAAAATAACAAATGGAAGTGTTACTGTTAAAAGCTGTTGAACTACCCAGATATTAAAGAAATGCGATGTCTGCATTGGTTGCATAGTAGCACGGTATTGATTATTGATGCTTACGTGAGAAGTCACTCGATTTATATTCAATTATTATTACGATAATTGTTGCATCATATCTCTCATATTATTGATTCGATTATTGTCACGATTATCATCTGCATAATATGTTATATTATTAAATCAATAATTGAGACGACAAAGTTATTTATATTATTAAATTGCAATATTTACAATGTCTAGAAGTTACATCGAGGAGAGGTTTGGTCATCTAATTGCTTGGCATGATAAGGAGAAATCCTTATCGGAAATCCCCTCTTTCACGAGGAGCGACACGGTTGTTAAATATTGTGAGTTATAATATTAATGATGAATAAGTTCGTGTTGATTAAAGATGAAATTGATAGTTCCATTGTGTTGGAATTATTAGTGTTAGTGGAAATTGACATTTATTAGATATTAATTGATGTCTGGAAGTTTTCTTGACCCGATCGGGTAATTAATCGGATAAATGAGCAATTAATTGCTATTAATTCACATGATTATAACTATTTGTTCACATGTGTGTACTATTGATTCACATTCTTGTACTATTAGGGGAGTTAGTGCAAGATTGATAATACTTGCAGGACTAAATTAAAAATGAAAGAAAAGTTGAAGGTATTGTACTGTAATATTTCGAGCCCCAAAAAGTGCAATTATCGAAACTATATTTTCCTATAAATAGAAGCTCATTCTTCCTTCATTTCTCACCAATTCACTAAAGCTTTAGAGTAATTATTATAGAGAGAAATTATAGAGAGAAAGAAGAAGAAAGTCTGCTACCTCACTATTTCGAATATCCGGTTTCTTCTAAGGTAAGGGGTATTATTCTTTCGTATTCATGAAGAGAGTTATTTTCTTTCAATACTGTAAGAGTTGTTATTCCATTCTTTATTATTATGTTGGAATAACTTTTGTCTGTCATGCAATCTGCATACATGGTGAAATTCTTACATTATTCCATTCTTTATTATTCTCATTGGAATAACTTTTATGCATGCTGATCTATCGCATGCACAGTGAATTCTGTTGTTATTCCATTCTTTATTATTACATTGGAACATCACATGCATGCGGATTCTGCGCATGACTGGTTCCATTCTTTATTATTACATTGGGAATAACTTTTATGCATGCGCGATCTATCACATGCACGGTGATTTCTTCATTATTCCATTCTTTATTATTCTATTGGAATAACTTTTATCTATGTGGATTACCGCATGCATGGTGAATGATCATTCGTATTCATTCCTTATTAAATTATGGAAAAGATCCGTCTACGTGGATTACCGAATGGCGGGTGAAAATCCATTTGCAGTTTCATATATTCTATTATACTCAGTTGGTTAAAGTTTTAGCTTCTATACTCCATGAAATTAGTAGAATATCCTGGATATTTGCGCTTCATCTAGTATCTTTTTATGGGAATATTCTTCTGAGCATTCTTGAATTTTACTCCACAAAGAAGTATCATGCTGACAATTTAGACGTTATTGATTTCTGGATAAACTAAAATTTTAAATCTTTAAAATTTATCCTTGAACTTGTTTTATTGAATTATTATGTCATTGTCATCATCCTCATATGCTTATATTGTGATGAAATTCATCTTTGGCTTACGTGCATAGATGGACTTGGTATGATTATGACCAGGGATTATTCGGTATAATCATGACCTGTAATGTTATAAATGATGTGGTAAAAGTCCTCAGTGGCCTGTAGTGCATTGATGGACAAGTTTTGGTATGATTATGACCAGGGATTATTCGGTATAGTCATGACCATTGATGATTTAATGAATATCCTTGGCCCGTAGTGCAGGGATGACTCGATGATGTGGTTTATTTATTAAGCTGAGTCTCAGCGATAAAAATTGATGAAAACATTTTAAATCATAGAAGATAGTAGATATCATGCTCTACTTGACTCTTCTAATGGATTGCTTATTCCGTTGCAGTTAAACTTGATGTCTATTGTATTTTATCAGTTTAACATTGTTGAAGACTAATGATAATTTATTCTGCATTATCTTAGTCATAATATTTTTTACTAGGCTAGTTGAGCTCACCCTTTTGCTTTCATTGTTCTCTTCAGGAAATGAGAACGTAGCCGGGACTAGTCGGGGAACGGAGTAATGGTTCGAGATGGTGTATTAGTAGTCCTCACTATTCTATAAAATAGTGTGACAATAAATATAATGAGGACTCTATTTGAGAGTGGATATTGTCTAGAAGGCAACATTCCTGTTTAAACTCTCAGTTATGTTTTGTCGTATATTACACGACGGTTGTATAATTATGTTTGTATTTGTATTCTGTACCATGTATTTGGCGACTCAAGATGGGTGATGTATACCTATTTTGGGGGCGTCACAGATAATATGTGGTATGTCAATTAACCTTTGTTTTGTGACAATATTTAAAAATGGCATCTGAAAATGTTGAGATAAGCAATGGATCACATGAGACCGTTGAGTCACCACAGATTAATAACCAGGATAATGTTCATCAGGAAGGCATTAATCCTCAGCTAAACAACAACACCAACCAATTGATGAACGATGGGATGTTCAGAGGCTTTCTATAATTCATACAACGTTAGGTGAGAGAGACTCCTGTGCAAATTGCAGGTGGAAACACTGGCAACTCACGGTTGGTCACCGCTAAGCAATTCAAGGAGTTGGTACCACCTGAGTTTTTGGGAAAGCCAGAGCCACTTAAGGTAGAGATGTGGATGAAGCAGATCACCAAGATATTTGATGTCTTGGGATGCTCCGAGGAGCAAAAGGTTCCCTTTGCCACCTTTATGTTGCGAGGAGATGCAGATTATTGGTGGGAATCTGTAAAACGTACTCAGCCTGCCGCACTAAAAATGTCTTGGGAGAAGTTCCAAGAATTGTTCAACGATAAGTACTTTCCTGAAAGTATTCATCACATGAAGAAGGTAGAATTTATCAAGCTGGGGCAAAACAATATGACCGTGTCGCAATACGAGGCTAAATTTTCTGAGTTATCTCGGTTTGCATCCTATTTAGTAGATAATGAGGAGCGTATGACAATAATGTTTTTGCGAGGTTTGAAACCTAAAATACATCAATACCTCATTTCTCACAAACTTTGTTTGTATTCAGATGTTGTGAATAGGGCTCAGTTATTGGAGCGCGATAATGAGTCAACCCAACCAAGAGATAGCAGCCATCAAAATGATAATACCAGTGGTAGCAATCATTGAAGCGGTGATAACAAAAGTGGAGGAAATCATCATGCCAAAAATGGAAACCACTTCTGTGGTAATCATGGCCAAGATGATAGGAGAGGTGAACTAAGTGAGAACAATTTCAAGAAGAGGAGATTCAACAATGATGGAAAGACAGCAGCACCAGCATCCGTTGTTAAGGAAGGAGAACGAACATCGATCATATGCTACAAATATGGAGGGGATGGACACATCAGTCCAAATTGTACGCAGAAACCCAAAGCGTGTTTCAATTGCGGAAGAGAAGGTCACTAGCCCGATTTTGTCATGTAGTGAAGTTAAGTCTAGTTGGGATGGCGACACCAAAGGCTGTCCCAGATAAGTCAAAGCTGGTAGTTTAAGTGAGAGCGTTTGTCGAGGAACCCGAACGAAGTTATCACGGGTAAGTTAATTATAAACTCTTGCGAAGTCTATACCTTATTCGATACTGGTTTTACCCACTCTTTTATTTTACCTAATTGTGCTCAACGTTTAAACTCGACTCCGAAGAAATTAGACTTTGACTTATCTGTTGAAACTCCGTTGGGAGAAACCTTCATTACATCCACTGTTTATAAATCTTGTTTGATTCAAATCGGCACCCTCGCGTTACCTGTCGATCTCATCTCTTTGAAAATACTTGCATTTGATGTGATTTTAGGGATTGATTGGTTAACTACTCATCATGCTAAAATTAATTATTTTCGTAAGGTTGTTAGCTTTCATATTCCTAACCAACCTATTATGCGAATTCAAACAACCAAACCACTAAAGTCAATCATTATCATATCAAGCCATAAGTGAAGAGTCCCGAACCTTTCGCTGGTGACTTCCTTGTGTGGGATGCACTGAAACCAGACTTTTCGTAGGGGACGCCGTGAATAACGGTGGCAAGTTAATAGGTATCAATGTGAGGTGCTATCCAAGTCTTGGATGCGAGTCACAATTTTGAATGATATTTCTATTGTCAATAAATTTCCTGACATATTCCGCGAAGAACTTCCTAGCCTACCCCCAGAGCGTGAAATCAAATTTTGAATCGACCTTAAACCCGGTAAAAAACCCTCAAATATTGTTTCACCTAGAACAAACGTAACATGCGCCAAAGACGTTGGTTCGAGCTGTTGAGAGATTACGACCATACCATTCAATACCATCTTGGAAAAGCGAACGTAGTAGCTAACGCGTTGAGTAGAAGATCATATACGGTTACGAGTGCGACATCGTTAACACAAAGACCCATTTCGTATGACTTACAAATGATGGATATAGAATTAAAGACTCTAGGGACCCACATGGTAATAACAAATATATGAGTAGAATCGACTTTAATCAATAAAGTTAAAGTTGCTCAAGCTACAGACCCAGAGCTGATGAATATGATGAAGAATGTGCTAGAAGGCGTTATTCTAGAAGCAAGAATTGACGAAGAGAGGAAATCTCAACCCTCGATTTAATTGGTCCATTTGAAATACTCGATCGAGTAGGATCTGTGGCCTATAGACTCGCTTTACCGCCATGAATGTCTCGTGTTCATGACGTTTTATATATATATATATATATATTGCATAAATATGTGGAAGACCCAAACCATATTATTGAATTAGAACCAGATGAGATAGCGGAAGATTTAATGTATGAAGTGGTACCTGTTAAAATCTTGGATAAGAAGGAACATTTTCTACGCTCAAAGGTTATACCTCAAGTCAAAGTTTTGTGGAGAAACATGATATTGAGGAAATGACCTAGCAGTTAGAATCTGAAATAAAATCAAGGTATCCTCACCTCTTCGTCATACTAGGTACGTACATCAATTTCGAGGACGAAATTTCATAAGGAAGGGAGATTGTAAGACCTTGAATTTTATGAAATGAAAGTATTCAATTTTCTTATAATTATTATTCTATTTAGTAAATGGTTAAATTTATAAAAGGTTAAAGTTAAGGGTTATATGTGAAAATTTTACAAAGTAAGCAAGTTGATATAAAATATTCATTGTATTGGGAAATATTTGTTTGGTCGTAGAATATTTTTTTTTCCGGGGAATATCCGTAGGACGACACCATCATTGGTGGACACCATAACGGAATAACTGTCGGAGTTAGAAAACGACAGAAATAACTTTTTATAAAAATAACGGCAAAAGTTTTATTGTTAACTGTTAAAATATCCGGTGATAAAAGTATAGTAATGCGCATGGTTGCACAGTAGCACACGGTATTGCACAGTATCTTTGATTATTGATGCTTACGTAAGAAGTCACTCAGTTTTACTCAATTATTGCCACAGTAATTACTGCATAGTATCTCATATTATTAATTCAATTATTGTCACAGTATCATCTGCATAATATTTTATATTATTAAGTTAATAATTGAGACAACACATTTATTCATATTATTATTTGAATTATTGACAATGTATAGAAAGTTCTGTCAGAAAAGGGGTCAGGTCATCTAATTGCGCGCCAATAAGGAGAAATTCTTATCGGAAGCCCCCTCTTACCTGGGAATGACCTGGTTGTCAATATTGTGAGTTATAATATTAATGATGAAAAATTGTTAATAGATTGAAAATGTGTTTATTAAAGATAAATGATTTATGATAAATATTTATTCAATTTTTGATATAAATATAAGGATTTGTTATGAGGCATTTGTTGTAAGATTGACTTATTATTCCATGGGAAGATTTACTAAATTTATGGACCGTCGGTGGTGGTTTTAATAGTAAATCAATCTGGATCGTCGGTGGTGGTTTTAATAGTAAATCAATATGGACCATCGGCTGTGGTTTTAATAGTAAATCAATATGGACCGTTGGTTATGGTTTTAATAGTAATCAATATGGACCGTCTATTTTAATAGTAAATTAATATGGACCGTCTGTGAATTAGTTACTATTTAGTCCATTCTCCTATAAATAGAAGCTTAATTCTTCTATTTCTTTTGTATTCGTAAGAGTATTATTTCTTTTGTATTCATAAGAAATATTATTTATCTTTTTCATCCTTTAATCTGTGGGAATAACCTGTCTACGCGGATTACGTACAGCATGACAGGTGAAAATCCATTTGCAGTTTCGTATGTTATTTCTTTTCATATTCTTAAATCTAAACTTAATATGGTAAGTATTTCTTCTATAATTCCTGAAATTAGTAGAATATCCTTGAATTTTGTGCTTCATCTAGTATCGTTTCATTGGAATATTGGTCTGAACTTTCTTATTAAATTTCCATATTTTCACTCGGGGTACTATTCACTCGATATTATTCACTCGGAGATTCGGGGTACTTTGCATGATGGGGTACTATTCATTTGGGTACTATTCATAGGATACTATTCACGACCAAAGTGATTTCTTTTCTATCTAAATTATTTTTGATACATGAATATTATTCTTGAATTTTACTCCACAAAGTAGTTATCATGTTGACAATTTGGACATTCTTGAACTATGGATAAATTGAATTAGAAATCTTTAAAATTTATCCTTAATCTCATTTAATTGAATTCTTATATCATTGTCATCATCCTCATGCTTATATTGTGATGAAAGTCATTTTTGGCCCGTAGTGCATATATAGATGTACTGTTAATTGGTATGATTATGACCAGGAAAGTTTGTATCGGTATAATCATGGCTTGAAATGTTACAAATGATGTGGTAAAAGTCCTCTTTGGCCCGTAGTGCATTGATGGACAGTTGTTGGCATGATCATGACCATTGGTGATAATAACGAATATTCTTGGCCCGTAGTGCATGAATGATTCGTGGATGTGATAATAATGAATATCCTTGGCCCGTAGTGCATAGATAATTCAGTGATGTTGATTATTTATTGAGCTAAGTCTCAGTGATAATATTGATGACGAACTTTTAAATCATAGAATATAGTAGATATTATGCTCTACTTGACTTTTCTAATGGATTGCTTGTTCCGCTGCAGTTATACTTGTTGTTTATTATAGACTATCAGTTTAACACTGTTGAAGGCTAACGATAATTTATTCTGCATTATTTTAGTCATAATATTCTTTACTAGGCCAGTTGAGCTAACTCTTTGCTTTAATTGTTCTCTTTAGGAAATGAGAATATAGTTGGGACTAGTCGGGGAACAGAATGATGGTCCAAGATAGTGGCTATAGTAGTCCTCACTATTCTATAAAATAGTGTGATAATAATTGTAATGAGGACTCCATTTGAGTTTGGATATAGTCTAGAAGATAATTTTCGTGTTAAAACTCTCAGTTTATGTTACATGACAGTTGTATAATTAAGTTTGTATTTGTATTCTGTACCTTGTATTTGGCGACTCAGAATGGGTGATGTATACCTGTTTTAGGAGCTTCACAAAAATAATAATAAAATTTAAATCTAAACATTAGATGTGACGCTCCCAAAATAGGTATACACCACCCTTTTTGAGTTGCCAAACACATGGTACAGAAATAACTACAACCTCATTAATATAATTGTCGCGTAAAATACAAAAACACATAAACTGTGAGTTTAAATACAAATATTGTCTTCTAGACAATATCTACACTCAAATAAGTCCTCATTACAATTTTTGATGCACTATTTTACATAATAGTGAGGACTGCTTAAAACAACTATCTTGAACCATCACTTCATACCCCGGCTAGTTCCTGCTAAATTCTCAGCTCCGTAGAAGAAAAATAGAACAAAAAAGAAAAGGGTGAGCTCAACTAGCCCAGTAAAGAATATTATGACTAAGATAATGAACAACAAATTATCGTTAACCTTCAACAAATCAGATAAAATATAATGAACAACAAGTTTTAGATCAATATTTGCAACGAAAATAACAATTCATTAGAAGAGTTTAGTTGATAATGAAATCTACTATCATCTATGAATTTAAAAGTCCATCATCAATATTTTATCCCTGTAATATCAATCAATATACATCTTGAATCAAATATTCATCTTTTCACTACGGGCCAAAGATATTCATTTGTATCACCAGTTAGTCATGTTCATCTCAACACCTGTCTATCTTTGCACTACGGGCCAAAGATATTCATCAGGTAATCATTCATCTTTGCACTACAGGCCAAAGATATTCATCATGTATCACCATTAAGGACTGAGGATGATGAGAAATATTTTAAAGAACGAATCCAGTGAGATTAAAGGACAAAGATTAGGGATTCTTACTTTAGATAATCTAAGTTCAAAAATACTCCATAATAAACCATAGTGGAGTAAACTTCAAGAATGAAGATCAAAACATGGATAAAACCAAAGATAGTAACCATAATAGACATCTGGGACAAAGAAGAGAAAATTTATTTTTTGGTGAATAGTGTTATATTTGTGAATATTATCGTATATGTGAATTGTGCCGTATACGTGAATAGTAACCTCGACACAAAAAGGTAGAAATTCAACATGAAAAATCATATTTCGTGAACAATACTCGTGAATAGTATCGTATTCGTAAATAGTGTTGTATACGTGAATAGTGTTGTATACGTGAATAGTAATCTCGATATGAAAAGGTATAAATTTGATAATAAAATTCATACCAATATTTCGATATAATGATATTGAGAGAATAACATCATTTATGAAGAAAATAACATCCCTTACCTCAAAAGAACAGTACTACTAACCGGAAATATCGGATATGATGCCGAAGAAAACTTGCACTGAATAGCAACTCTCAAAGTATCTAAATACTCACAAAATACTCTTGATAATAAAGAGAGAAAAATTATGTTTCTGGTGTGATTTTCAATTCTAAGTAAACACCCTATTTATAGGAAAATGCTAAAATGCCAAAGCAGACTAAATTAATAAAATATTAATAAAAAATTTCTACGCAATTTTCTTGACCAAAATATCAGCACACCACTGTGGGGCCCACCAAATTTTAGAATTTCCACACCAACCAAAAGTGGGGACCACCCATGTTTTAATTAAAAAACATTTATTTTCGAAACTTCAATAATTCATAATAAATAACCATTTTATCAGAAAAATACGAATTTTATGTCCATTCCATAGGAAATTAAATTCTCTACAACTTTGTAGAAGGAAGTTTTTCTAAATCCCAAACAGAAAATGTCCAAAATCTATATACAGAAGATTTTTAATACCTCCATTCCGACAAAATACTGATAAAACACCTCAACATTAATTCCTTCATTTATATCCACACAAAATAAATATTTCCCTATCCATCATTTATATCCACATAAAATAAATATTTTTTTATAATATAAATCAATAATTAATTATTCAAAAATAATATTACAGAATCACAATTATGACAACCAGGTCATTCCTAGAAAAGATGGGGCTTTTTGATAAGGATTTCTCTTTATTGGCGCGCAATTAGGTGACCAAACTCTTTTCCTAGACAGAACTTCCTTAGACATTACCAATAATGCTATCTAATAATATTATTCAAATAATATGAATTATTGATCTGATAATGGGAAATATTATGCAGTGACAATTATGGAAACAACAATAATATAAAATATCAACGCAGCAATCATTGAATTAATAAAATAAAAAATTGAAAAGTAATTACTATAACAATTATTGAGTAGTGCCTTCTTACGTAAGAATTAATAATCCAACAATCTTTTGCAATACCGCAGGTGTACTACTTATGCGACCACAGCATCGACTTTGTACTTTAACCACTGTGTATTCTAACGATGTTAATAGCGGTAATAATTACTGTGTTATTTATAAAAACTCAAACTTGTCGTTTTTCTTCATCCTAGCCATTTTCCGTTATGGGGCCCACAAATGATTGCTACTGGTCAGTAATCTGAATATTCCAAGATGCAAGAATATTCCACGACCAAATGAATATTCTCCGACAACAATGAATATTTTATAATCACTTGCTTATTTTACAAAATTTGCACATTTCACCCATAACCAAAGAATTATATCAGATTAAAACCTTATTATTCAAAATAATAATTAGAGGAAATTTAATTTTATTTATAATAATTTTGGGGTCTTACATTAGATATTGAATCTGTGCTTATTGTTAAATATCAAAATTTGTGCTCTCGGGTCTCAACCATAAATCTGTGCTTATTGTTAAACCTAAATTTGTGCTCTCAACCATATTTAATATGTGATTATTGTTAAATCTAAAGAGTAGATATTGATGGGCTCCTTTATTTTTAAGATGATTTGATTCTGCAACGATATGAATATGATTCTCTCCGGAACTCCACCGATGCTCCATCCATGTTGGCTTTTCATCCTCTGTCGAGCATCAAACCGGCCCACCCACTCTCTTAGATCATTTTCCTTCTATTCAGTAGGGGAGATTGGATTGGTTTATGATCTGTGACGTTTGGATCTGGTTTTGGTGCCTCTTTCTAATTTGATTTGGTGTCTATGTCAGTTTGGGGTGTGGATCTGCTCTGTTCCTCTTCAACTTGTTTTGGGGTTGTCTTTTAAAATGTATCTAGTTGATTTGGTATTTCTTTTACCTATGATTTTGAGAAAATCTGGGTCTTTTCCATTCGGACGAGATCTGACTTCTGAGTTCTTATTCATTTTATGTTTTTTGATCTGTTCGAATTTGGATGTTTATAATGTCGCCGAAATCTGGACTTAAATTTGGGGCTTTGTTTATTGCTTAATTTCTTTGGTTCTAATTTAGATGCTTAGTTGATGATTACATTGAACATATCTTTGGTTTTTATTGATGCATTGTGATTTCTAGCAGCCATGGTGTTATTTTTGAAATTAATTTTTTTATTATTATTTAAAAATTATAATTATTATTATTTTGTAATTATTATTATTATTATTATTATTTTGAAATTATTATTATTATTATTAAAAAATTATTAGTATTATTATTATTATTATTAATACACATAACAAAGTATATATGTACACATCAGCATTTCAAAATCACGTGATATGCACAGTCAGTACTTCCGTATGTTTTTTGAACGAAAATTATAAGTAATGACCATTTGGTAATTATTTTAGAGTATAGTTATACGATTGTAACAAAAAAAATTCGGTAACCACAATAAAAATTGGACCCTAGTACAGTGACCAAAAAGTGTATTATCCCCTGTTCTTGCAATATAATCTCAGTTATTCTAAACACCCTATTACTGGTTTCACTCTAGCATTAAGAATTTTGCTATTAAATATCTCACAATGGTTATTGACATACATGTCAATTTTGTATATGGTCTGAAAATGAGACCTACTCCACTGAGCAAGAGGCTTAGGAGCTAACCATTCATATGCACTCTTATCTTCTTTTTTTAACACCTCAATTGCCTTTTGAAAGACATAAGGGTTTGAAACTTTGGTAGCATTCCAAACCAATTTTCTTAAACCAAAGACTATATGTTGTTGCCAAAAGTTCATATATAAATGCATGACACAATGTCTGTGTTCAACACCTGGGACCACAGCTTCTAAAGCATTAATCAAACCCCGGGGACAAAAATGGTAATTTAGTTAAAAGATGCAATAAATGTAATAATTGATGGAATAAAATATATATAAATGAAGAGATGTTTATACCTTTTTTTATCTGAAATGAATGTCCAGCCTCCATCATTTGCAATCCCAAGATCTTCCACAATCAACTTCATAAACCACACCCAACACAATAAACTACAAAAATAACACACTAAACCACACCAGCCTATTATTCAAGATATTCTTTGAAGCACTTACAGTATTTCGGGACACCCTTCACTCCATTAACTTCATTGTCTTCTGAATCTCTCAATAATATGTTGTTCTCACTCATTCTCCCACTTTTCCTTCAGATCGCGACCCTTAGCCAAGACTGATTTGGAAATTTTTGTCTGATAACCAAATCAAGTAAATAACCGTTGCATAAGAAAGACTAAAAGTGGCATAAATGTAAACTACCCAAAATATCCCTCTATAATAGAAGTTATAAACTTAACTGGTCACTTTTGACCGATTAACTGACGAAAGTGTGCTTTTTGTAACGTATAACTGAAGTTTAGGTGTACTTACACACCTTTCTTAATTTTGGGTGCAAAAGTCAACATGTGTGTAAAGTTTGGGGTGAAAAATGTCTTTTAGTCAAAAAAATATATAAAAACTAGAAAGAAGGTGTGACGCCCCCAAAATAGGTCAAATCCACCCAACCCATTCTGAGTCGCCAAATACATGGTACAGAAAACAACTACAATTTCATTATTACAATTGTTGTGCAAAATATGACAACACATATATTGTGAGTTTTAATACCAACTGTGACTCTCATCCATTTACTTGGATAGCACCTCACATTGATATATTACATAAAGGTACAGTCAATAACTATTTTAGAAATTAAAATCTTTGGAAAATGCTCAAGGAAACCTTCGTACATAGGAGGCCATGCATCTAAGTTATAATAAATATCACATGACTCGAGAATTATCCTTGGTTGACCCAATAGACCCCAAAGAAAAACGAGAAGATTACTACCATGTTCTTTCCAATGGTGAGTCTTCTCTTGACATATAATTATCTCCATTGTCTCCAATTGAGAATTATATTTCAACCAAACTCCTAGATTATATAGGTAGTGCTCGTAAATATAATCGACAAGTGGATGTGCACAACCACGTCTTATGATAATACGAAGTCGTAGGTCATTAGACATCTTGTATGATAGTGGCAAAACACCCTTCCAAAGTTGGGTTCACCTCACCCTATTCGGTTCACCAAAATCAACGGTTAAATGACGTATAAAATATGACACACTTATCTCAAATAAAATTATTTCCATACTGTTTAGGGAGAACTTTAATAGTTATAGACCACTGTTCTATTCCACTGTTACCCACGCTCGACCCAGCTACACTCTTATTACCTGAAAGGAATTGTGAAGCAAAAGGGTGAGCACAACTAGCCTAGTAAAGAATATCATGACTAAAGATAATTAAATTATCAATAACCTTCATCAGTAATAAATCAGAGATTTAGAACATATGGTAAATGATAAAACTTTTCAACCATAGTTGCAGTGGAATGAACAATCCATTAGAAGAGTCAAATAGACCATAAGGTCTATTATATTCTCCATGTTAAAAGTCCACAAACAATGTTGTATCCCTATAACATCAATCAACAGTTTTTGTCCACAATCACGTGTATAATTGTAGTTCTAAATTCCTCTCCTCATCCAGAACGAAGATAATTTTCATCACTTATCTTTACTTGAAACATCAAAGATCATGGTTATACCAAATCATAGTTCCTGTTCATAATCATACTAATAAATTCATCTTTGCACTACGGGCCAAAGATGTGACTCCCCCAAAATAGGTATACATCATCCATTTTGAGTCGCCAAATACATGGTACATAAATCAAATACAAACTTAATAATACAACAGTCGTGTAAAATACGACAAAACATAGCTGAGAGTTTAAACAAGAATATTATCATCTAGACAATATCCACACTCAATGGTGTCCTCATTATAATTTTTATCACATTATTCCGTAGAATAGTGAGGACTAATAAAGCCATTTATCCTAGACCATCACTCCATTCCCAGACTCATCCCAGCTATATTCTCATTTCCTGAAGAGAATAATGAAAGAAAGGGTGAGCTCAACTAGCCCAGTAAGAAATATTATGACTAAGATAATGCAGAATAAATTATCCTTAGCCTTCAACAGTATAACAACTGATAGAATACAATAGACAACAAGTTTTAGATCAATAACTGCAGCGAAAATAAGCAATCCATTAGAAGAGTCAAGTAGAACATAAAATCTACTATCTTCTATGATTTAAAAAGTTTTCATCAATTTTATCATTGAGACTCGACAATAAATAAACCATATCATCGATTCTTCCCACGCACTACGGGCCAGGATATTCATTAAATCATCAATGGTCATGACTATACCGAGATAATCCTCGGTCATAATCATACCAAAAGCGTCCATCAATACACTACAGCCACCGAGGACTTTTCACCATATCATTTGTCACATTACGGTCATGATTATCTTAATAATCCACCTGGTCATAATCATACCAAGTCCATCTATGCACTTAAGCCAAAGATGACTTTCATCACAATATAAGCATGAGGATGATGACAATGACATAATAATTCAATAGAACAAGTTCAAGGATAAATTTTAAAGATTTATAATTTAATTTATCCAGAAATCAATAACGTCCAAATTGTCTACATGATACTGCTTTGTGGAGTAAAATTCAAGAATAATATTCATGTACCAAAAATAATTTGGAAAGAAAAGAAATATATCTTTCAGGTGAATAGTACCCCGTGAATAATACTTCGGGAATAGTACCCCGTGAATAGTACCCCGACACGAAAAGTGCCTCAAATACCCGAGTGAATGATACTAGAGTGAATAGTAATCGGGTGAATAGTAACTTGTGAATAGTATTCCGACACGAAAAGTGCCCCGAATACCCGAGTGAATAATACTAGAGTGAATAGTAACTGAGTGAATAGTAACCCGTGAATAGTAACTCGTAAAAGAAAAATACCAAAGAAAATGGTATTCCATGACGAGTACAAAAGAAATGATATTTCATACGAGTATAATAAAATATACGAAACTGCAAATGGATTTTCACCCGCCATGCGGTAATCCACGTAGACAGATCATTTCCACAATTTAATAAAGAATGAATACGAAATGTCATTCACCATACATGCGGTAATCCACATAGACAAGTTATTCCAACAAAATAATAAAAAATGGAATAACAGAAGAATTCATCAAGCATGTGATAGACCGCACAAACAGGTTATTCCCAATAGAATAATAAAGAATTGAACCAGGTCATGCGTATTCCGCACAGACAGGATATTCCAACAGAATAATAAAAAATAGAATAACAACAGAATTCACCAGGCATGTGATAGACCGCACAGACAGGTTATTCCAACAGAATAATAAAGAATGGAATAATAGAAGAATTTCACCATGTATGCGGTACTTCGCATAGACAGGTTATTCCAACATAATAATAAAGAATGGAATAACAACCTTTACGAGTATTGAAAGAAAATAACTCTCTTCATGAATACGAAAGAATAATACCCCTTACCTCATAAGAAAACTAGATACTGGAATAGTGAGGTAGTAGACTTTTCTTCTTCTTTCTCTCTATAATTTCTCTCTATAATAATTGCTCTATAGCTTTAGTGAATTGGTGAGAAATGAAGGAAGAATGAGCTTCTATTTATAGGAAAATATAGTTTCGATAATTTCACGTTTTGGGGCTCAAAATATTACAGTATAATACCTCCCTCTTTTTCTTCATTTTTAATTTAGTCCTGCAAGTTTTATCAAACTTGCACCACCTCCCCTAATAGTAAATCATGTGACTCGATAGTACCTTCAACTATACCTCCATTTTTAATTTAGTCATGCAAGTATTATCAATCTTGCACTACCTCCCCTAATAGTACAAGAATGTGAATCAATAGTACACACATGTGAACAAATAGTTATAATCATGTGCATTAATAGCAATTAATTCCTCATTTATCCGATTAATTACCCGATTGGTCAATATAACCTCTAGGCATCAATTATTATCAAAATAAATGTCGATTTCCACTAACACTAATAATTCCAACATAATGGAACTATCAATATCATCTTTAATCAACACGAACTTATTCATCATTAATATTATAATTCACAATATTTAACAACCATGTCGTTCCCAGGAAAGAGGGGGATTTTCGATAAGGATTTCTCCTTATTGGCGCGCAATTAGGTGACCAAACCTCTCCTTGACAGAACTTCTAGACATTGTCAATATTGCAAATAATAATATGAATAACTTTACCGTCTCAATTATTGATTTAATAATATAACATATTATATAGATGATACTGTGACAATAATTGAATCAATAATATGAGAGATATGATGCGTAATTCTTTGTAGAAATAATTGAGTATAATCGAGTGACTTCTTACGTAAGCATCAATAATCAATACCGTGTGTGCTACTATGCAACCACGCCAGACATCGCTTTACTTTTACTACTACCGGTAGTTCAACGGTTTTAACGGTAACACTTTCGTAGTTATTTTTATAAAAAGATAATTACGTGCTTTTCTAACTACGATAATACTTAGTTGTGTGGTCCATTAATGATTGTCTTGATTAAATGCGAATATTCCCAACAAAAAGAATATTCCCAAACCAATTGAATATTATATAACAACTTTAATACTTTACAAAATTTATAAATATTACCCACAACTATAACATTATATCAAATCCACACCATAATATTCAAAAAAAATATTTCGAGAAATTTAAATCTTTATTCATAAAATTTGGGGTCTCACAATCTCCCCTCCTTATGAAATTTTGCCCTCGAAATTTACGTACGTACCTGGTATGCCGAAAAGGTGAGGATACCTTAACTTAATTTCGGATTCTAACTCTTGATGTATAACCTTTGAGTGTTGAATACGATCCTTCTTATCCAAGATTTTAACACATATCTCCTCATACGTTAAATCTTCTGTTATCTCGTCTAGTTCTAATTTAATAACGTGGTTCGGGTCATCCATATATTTACGTAACATCGATACGTGAAAAACGTTATGAACACGCGACATACTTGGCGATAAAACAAGTCTATAGGCCACAGTTCCTACTCGATCGAGGATTTCAAACGGGCCAATTAAATTGAGGGTTAATATTTCCTCTTTTCATCGACTCTTGCTTCTAAAATAACGCCTTCTTGAACCTTATTCTTCATTTTCATCATCTCCAGGTGTGTAGTTTGAGTGGCTTTAACTTTATCGATTAAAATCGATTCTACTTGTATATTCGTTATCTTCACGTGGGTCCCTAGAGTCTTTAACTCTATCTTCATCATTTGTAAGTTATACGAAATGGGTTTTTGTGTTAACAACATCGCACTCATAAACGCATACGATCTTCTACTCAACGCGTCAGCTACCACGTTCGCTCTTTCACGATGATATTGAATAATATAGTCGTAATCTTCAACAGCTCGAGCCAACGTTCTTGGCGCATGATACGTTCGTTTTAGTTGTAGAAATATTTGAGGGTTTTAGAAATGAGTTTTGTATTGGGGTCAATACAAAATTCGATTTCACGCTCTGGGGGTAGGCCAAGAAGTCTTCAAGAATACGTCAGAAAATTTATTAACGATAGAAATATCATTTAAAAACTGTGACTCTCATCCAAGACTTGGATAGCACATGAAATGAAGGTTTCTACTAACGAAGTTTCAACCGATAAGTCAAAGTATAATTTCTCCGAAGTCAAATTTAAACGTTGAGCGAAAGCAAGAGAGATAAAAGAATGGGTAGAACCGGTATCTAATAAAGTATAGACTTCGCAAGAATTTATAATTAACTAACCCGTGCTAGCTTCGTTTGGGCTACTCACTTTTTGAGAAGTCACAAAAAACGCTCTTCCTGAAACCATCTACTTTGTTTTGTCCGTATCCGTCTTTGGTGCTACCGTCCCAGCTGGACTTGACTTTGGTGCACGACAAAATCGGGCTAGGTGACCTTCTTTTCCAAAATTGTAACATGCTTTGGACTGCATCACATATTTTGGACTGATATGTCCCACCCCTTCGCATTTGAAGCATACAATTGGTGGTCATTCTCCTTCCTTGAAAACGGGTGTTGGTTCTGCTGTCTTTCCATCGTTGTTGAACCTTCTCTTATTAAAATTTTCACTCCTATTATCTTGGCCATGATTACCACCGAAGTGGTTACCATTTTTGGCATGATAATTTTCTCCACGATGGTTATCGTTGTTCCGATGGCCGTTGCCACCGGTATGATTATTATCGTGTTGTTGCTCGTTATCCTTTGGTTGGTCTGGCTCATTATCGCGCTCCAATAACTGAGCCCTATTCACTACATCTGAATACAAACATAATTTGTGAGAAATGAGGTATTGCCGTATTTCGGGTTTCAAACCTCTTAGAAACATTCGCGTCATTCGCTCCTCATTATCGACCAAATGGGATGCAAACCGGGATAACTCCACAAATTTAGCCTCGTATTGCTATACGGTCATATTGTTTTGCTCTAACTTGATGAATTCCACCTCCTTCATGTGATGAATACTTTCAGGAAAGTACTTGTCGTTGAACAGCTCTTGGAACTTCTCCCAAGACATCTTGAGTGCATCAGGCTGAGTACGTTTTACAAATTCCCACCAGTAATCTGCCTCTTCACGCAACATAAAGGTGGCGAAGGGAACCTTTTTCTCCTCGGAGCATCCCAAGACATCAAATATCTTAGTGATCTGCTTTAACCACGTCTCTGCCTTAGGTGGTTCTGGCTTTAACAAAAACTCAGGTGGTCCCAGCTACTTGAACTGCTTAGCAGTGACTAGCCGTGGGTTGCCATTGACTCCACCTGAGGATTATTGTCTTCCTGTTGCACATTATCCTGGGTATTGATTGTTGGTGACTCAACGGTCTCATGTGCTTCATTGCCGATCTCAACATTTTCAGATGCCATTTTCAAACACTGTCACAAAACAAGGGTTAATTAACATATCACATATTATCCCTATACTCCGATCACCAATTAAATACCAAATAAACTTAGGTAGGTCATACTAGCGAAGGAATTTCCCGTCTCTCCCCTCTTAGTTCTTGTCTCACATCTCAGCCAGGGATCATATCCCTAAGCTTTGATACCAACTGAGACACCCCCAAAACAGGTATACATCACCCATCTTGAGTTGCCAAATACATGGTACATAAATCAAATACAAAATTAATTATACAACAGTCGTGTAAAATACGACATAGCTGAGAGTTTAAACAAGAATATTGTCATCTAGACAATATCCACACTCAATGGTGTCCTCATTACAATTTTTGTCACATTATTCCGTAGAATAGTGAGGACTACTAAAGCCATTTATCCTGGACCATCACTCCATTCCCCGACTCGTCCCAGCTATATTCTCATTTCCTGAAGAGAACAATGAAAGAAAGGGTGAGCTCAACTAGCCCAGTAAGAAATATTATGACTAAGATAATGCATAATAAATTATCCTTAGCCTTCAACAGTATAACAACTGATAGAATACAATAGACAACAAGTTTTAGATCAACAACTGCAACGAAAATAAGCAATCCATTAGAAGAGTCAAGTAGAGCATAAAATCTACTATCTTCTATGATTTAAAAAGTTTTTCATCAACTTTATCGCTGAGACTCAGCTTAATAAATAAACCATATCATCGATTCTTCCCTGCACTACGGGCCAAGGATATTCATTAAATCATCAATGGTCATGAATATACCGAATAATCCCTGGTCATAATCATACCAAAAACTGTCCATCAATGCACTACAGACCACTGAGGACTTTCATCACATCATTTGTCACATTACGGTCATGATTATACCGAATAATCCCTGGTCATAATCATACCAAGTCCATCTATGGACGTAAGCCAAAGATGACTTTCATCACAATATAAGCATGAGGATGATGACAATGACATAATAATTCAATAAAACAAGTTCAAGGATAAATTTTAAAGATTTATAATTTAATTTATCCAGAAATCAATAACGTCCAAATTGTCTACATGATACTGCTTTGTGGAGTAAAATTCAAGAATAATATTCATGTACCAAAAATAATTTGGACAGAAAAGAAATATATTTTTCGGGTGAATAGTACCCTGTGAATAGTACTTCAGGAATAGTACCCCGTGAATAGTACCCGACACGAAAAGTGCCTCAAATACCCGAGTGAATGATACTAGAGTGAATAGTAATCGGGAAAATAGTAACCCGTGAATAGTAACTCATGAATAGTACTCCGGCACGAAAAGTGCCCCGAATACCCGAGTGAATAATACTAGAGTGAATAGTAACCGGGTGAATAGTAACCCATGAATAGTAACTCGTAAAAAAAATACCAAAGAAAATGATATTCCATGACGAGTACAAAAGAAATGATATCTCATACGAGTATAATAAAATATACAAAACTACAAATGAATTTTCACCTACCATGCGGTAATCCACGTAGACAGATCATTTTCACAATTTAATAAAGAATGAATACGAAAGGTCATTCACCATGCATGGGGTAATCCACATAGACAGGTTATTCCAACAGAGTAATAAAGAATGGAATAACAAAAGAATTCACCAGGCATGCGATAGACCGCGCAAACAGGTTATTCCCAACAAAATAATAAAGAATGGAACTAGATCATGCGTAATCCGCACAAACAAGATATTCCAACAGAATAATAAAGAATGGAATAACAACAGAATTCACCAGGCATGCGATAGATCGCATGAATGAGTTATTCCAATGAGAATAATAAAGAATGGAATAATGTAAGAATTTCACCATGTATGCGGTACTTCGCATAGACAGGTTATTCCAACATAATAATAAAGAATGAAATAACATCCTTTACGAGTATTGAAAGAAAATAACTCTCTTCATGAATATGAAAGAATTATACCCCTTACCTCAGAAGAAAATTGGATACTGGAATAGTGAGGTAGCAGACTTCTCTTCTTCTTTCTCTCTATAATTTTTCTCTATAATAATTGCTCTATAGCTTTAGTGAATTGGTGAGAAATGAAGGAAGAATGAGCTTCCATTTATAGGAAAATATAGTTTCAATAATTGCACGTTTTGGGGCTCAAAATATTACAGTATAATACCTCCCTCTTTTTTTTCATTTTTAATTTAGTCCTGCAAGTTTTATCAAACTTGCACCACCTCCCCTAATAGTAAATCATGTGACTCAATAGTTCTAAACATGTGAAAAAATTAATTATAGTATAGTACCTTCAACTATACCTCCATTTTTAATTTAGTCATGCAAGTATTATCAATCTTGCACCACCTCCCCTAATAGTACAAGAATGTGAATCAATAGTACACACATGTGAACAAATAGTTATAATCATGTACATTAATAGCAATTGATTCCTCATTTATCCGATTAATTACCCGATTAGTCAATATAACCTCTAGATATCAATTATTATCGAAATAAATGTCGATTTCCACTAACACTAATAATTCCAACACAATGGAACTATCAATATCATCTTTAATCAACACGAACTTATTCATCATTAATATTATAATTCACAATATTTAACAACCATGTCGCTCCCGTGAAGAGGGGATTTAGATAAGGATTTCTCCTTATTGACGCCTTGAATTAGGTGACCAAACCTCTCCTTGTGAACTTCTAGACATTGTCAATATTGCAAATAATAATATGAATAACTTTTTCGTCTCAATTATTGATTTAAATATAACATATTATATAGATGATACTGTGACAATAATTGAATCAATAATATGAGAGATATGATGCGTGAATTCTCTCGTAGCAATAATTGAGTATAACCGAGTGACTTCTTACGTAAGCATCAATAATCAATACTGCAGTACTACTTGTACTAATGCCAGACATCGTATTTTTACTTTACTACCGGGTAGTTCAACAGCGCTTTAATCAGAACACTTTCGTAGTTATTTTTATAAAAAGATAATTACATAGTTTTCTAACTACGATAATACTTCTGTTGTGGGGTCCACCAATGATTGTGCCGTCGTACGGATATTCCCCGATAAAAAGAATATTCCTCGACCAATTAAATATTATATAACAACTTGCATACTTTGCAAAATTTATAAATATTACCCATAACTATAACATTATATCAAATCCACACCATAATATTCAAAAAAATATTTCGAGAAATTTAAATCTTTATTCATAAAATTTCGGGTCTCACAAAAGATATTCATCAACAGTTCATCTTTGTACTACATGCCAAAGATATTCAATAACAGGACATCTTTGCACTACGGGCCAAAGATATTCATCAACAATTCATCTTTGCTCTACATGCCAAAGATATTCAATAATAGGTCATATTTTACTACTACCAAAATATTCAACAACGTGTCATCTTTTTGACCATCGGCCAAAGATATTAATATCTCAAAGAAATATATAATCATTTCAGAATTTATATAAACAATAATTATAAGCATGTTGATCAATTCACCTTTGCACTTAAGCTAAAGATAATCGTTTATAAATTCAATGGTCATGATCATACCAGTCAACAATTCATCTTTGTACTACTGGCCAAAGAGAACCCATAGTCACGATTATTACAATAATCTACCCATCTTATACTCAAGTGAAAGAGACATTCTATCACCAGGGTTATAAAAATATTATATATGATAATAAAAATAATATGATCAAAACATGGATTTAATTTCAAGAGCAATATTCATAAATCAACGATAATTTGGTCAGAAAAAGAAACCAATTTTATCGTGAATAGTACTCCATATTCGTACATAGTACCGTATACGTAAATAATGTTATATACGTAAATAGTGCCATATACATGAATAGTGTAGTATACTGCGAATAATGTCAATATCGTGAATAGTAACCTCCGACCTAAAAGGTAAAATTTCACAATAAAATTCATATCAATATTTCGGTATAATGATATCAAAAGAAATAATATCATTTACGAAGAAAAGAACATCCCTTACCATCCTTTACTTCAAAAGAACAGTATTTCTGAATGGAATATCAGATATGATACTGAAGGAAACTTGCACTGAATAGCAACTCTCAAAGTATCTAAATACTCACAAAATACGCTCGATAATATAGAGAGAGAGAAAACTTGTTTCTGGTGTGATTTTCAATTCTAACTAAGCACCCTATTTATAGAAAAATGCTAGAACGCCAAAGGAGACTAAATTAATAAAATATTAATTTATTAAAAAAAATTCTACGCCCACTATCTTTGCCCAAAACTCAGCACACCTCTAGTGGGGCCCACCAAGATCAAATTTTCTACACCAACCAAAAGTGGGGCCCACCATGTTTTTAAATAAAAAAATTTATTTTTGAAACTTTAATAATTCATAATAAATAGCCCTTTTATTAGAAAAATACGAATTTTATGGCCGTTCTGTAGGAAATTGAATTCTCTACATCTTTGTAGATTTAAGTTTTTTCAAATTCCAAACGAAAAATGCCCGAAATCCACATACGGACGATTTTTAATACTTCTATTCTGACAAAATACTGATAAAACACCTCAGTATTAATTTCTTCATTTATATCCACACAAAATAAATATTTCCCTATCCATCCACATAAAATAAATATTTCCTTATCATATAAATCAATATTTAATTATTCATAAATAATATTACAGAATCCACAATTATAATGATCGAGTCGCTCCTGGAAAGAGGGGCTTTCCGATAAGGATTTCTCCTTCTTGGTAGCCAGCAATTAGGTGACCAAACCCTTTCCTGAAGCGAACTTCCTTAGACATTGCCAATAATGCTATCTAATAATATTATTCAAATAATATGAATTATTGATCCGATAATGGGAAATAATGTGCAATAACAATTTTGAAACAACAATAATATAAAATATCAACGTTTGTAATTATTGAATCAATAAAATAAAATATTGAATAGTAATTCTTTGTAACAATTATTGAGTAGTGTCTTCTTACGTAAGAATCAATAATTCAAAATATTGTGTAATACTGGTAATACTCTTTAACCGACCACACGTATTCATCGTATTTTAACAACTAGGTAATCTAACAGTGTTAACGATAACAATTACGCCGTTATTTATAAAAACTTAAACTTGTCATTTTCTTCATCCGACCGTTTTCCATTATGGGGCCCACAAATGGTCATGACGTCGTCATTTATATTCCCAAACAACAAAGAATATTCCACGACCAAATGAATATTGCCCGACAAAATGAATATTCTATAACCACTTGCTTATTTAAAATATTTACATATATCACCCTTAACTTTAACCTTTTATCAATTTAACCATTTACTGAATAGTAATTATAAGAAAATTTGAATACTTTTATTTCATAAAATTTGGGGTCTTACGGAAGGAAAAAGACCAACGGTTGCTCGGAAGGGAACTCAAATTGCAGAGCTGCGAAATTGCATCTCCCGCTGCTCAGACCCTCATTCTCTACTCTCTCAACAACCAAGGGCGAAACCAAAACGTTTTTATAGGGGGTCAAAATACATCAGTAATTTTTTTTAATTATTTACGCTTGAAGTGTTTCTTTCGGTTGTACGACTAAGATAAGACAACTGTATCCTGCGAGTCTTCATAGTTTGAAAACGTCTCAAAATTTATTCATTTTCAATTGTTAAAAAAATATCATTCTCAATATAAACTACCAGACTGTAAAGACGAAGAAAAAGGTTTTAAAATTTGTAAGTTTTCAAAATTTGTTCGCCACTTTCAAAATTTGTTCGTTTTCAATTGTTGAAAAAATATCGCTTAGTTAATTCCACAAAAACAATACTCCTAGTTTTAAATGAAAATATTTTTTAATTTATTCTCACAATTTTATTTTCATATTATTTAAAATATACATGAACATGAAATAACCTAATATTTATCTTTTAAAGTTTTAACTAAACGCATCTACATAAATACATTTTCTTTTATATTCTTGAATATTAGTTATGAATAAGTAAAGTAATAATAATGGATTTATTATTAAATGATAGCATAATAAAACTAAATTAATTAAAATTGGAATTCACTACAAAATATTTATTTAGTTCAATACTTTATAGATCATTAAACATAATTTTATTATGTATCTAAATAAAAATTGAATAAAATATTAATTATTTTTTTATAATACTAACCTAATAAATGCACTATATTAAGATTTTTATTTTAATAACCGAATCAAGGTACGTTACACTATGTAACTTAATTAATTATCATAAAAAAATTTAATAATTTTTTTCGTAAAGTTTTTTGAATTACATATATTTATACAATATTAAATTGATTATTATCTTAATAATTGATGAAAAAACCTCAAAACATATGCGCGTGCTTCGTAGGTGGTGGACTTATATTTTTCAAAATATATCTATATATGTATTATGTATTAATTTTTTTATTGTGCATAAAAATTAATTATAATTTTCAAATATATATATTCTATCTAACAAAATACAAATAATTTTGAATTTTCCACTCATCCTAATAACTCATCTAAGCCGTCCAAAATTTGGATAAATCCCACCGTCCATGTTTTTATATACTATACCCGTGGTTCCAAGGTAAGTTTTGATGAATCTTGAGACTAAATTACAAATTTGAGCCTCCTATTTGTCATGTTTTTGCTAAACTGTTCTTTAATTTTTTTTAGCATAAATGTTCCTCATAGATGCATTAGTTATGCAAAAGTATTCCTCTATCATTTTTCTGTTAAATCATTTAACAGAGATTAGCTGAGCTAGGGGCATAATGGGCATGACAAGAAAGGAAAATAAAATGAAAGGGAAAACATAATGGTACAACTTATTCCTTCCAAAACAAGTTTTCACTGTTAATTAGACAATTACTATAACTGCCATTTCTCTTCCAAAACAAATGGATGTGCAGGATTCTAGTATACTGCTTTCAATAACTTAGTTAAGTTGCATAATCATGTAAACGTATAGGTATTCCTATACCTATAATTCTATGACATATAGAAAACAGAGACCGCAACATGATCCCAAATAGAAAAAATTGGAATATTCAAAAACAAAAAATATTTATGTTAGTATGATAATATCTATATGTAAAACAGAAAGAAGTAGGTAATATTAACATATCATACTAACTTTGTTATATATTGCTAGCTTTCCTACTATTTCAAAAGTTCACTAATATTTGTATGAATCGAAGCCTGTAGCATGATTTGATATTGCCATTAAAATGTTCAATACTAAAATTTAATTTTGACGTAATTTTAAATTTATAGAACTTAAAAATTCTTATCTAATGGAAAAAAACTAAAAATAACTCTCATAGAATTAAAAAAAATCAGTCATGTCAATCAAAGCAATAAAGACATTCAAATATAGCTCCATTCTAAATTAATAGTCATGAATTTTTGCGGTAGTGGAGAACCAAAAAACCATCTCAAATTCAAGGCTTTTAAAAGATGTTAGTTCCCAGCTGATCCACTCATTGATTCCTAACCTTGAAATATATGCAATTATAAGAAAGCAGGATGCAAAATTGTTTCCTACTATATTAATGTCATGACAAGTACTCAAAAACTCAACACTAAATAAATGGTAACTAAGTTTCCATGTGGAAATTACTGATTCAATTTTCCATAGAGAAACTAAGATATAGTAACCATTACATATTCTGTGCTTTTTCCAGCAACGACATACGACTTCAATAACAGAAACATACTACAATTAATTTTAAGTTTTTTAAGAAACAAATAGGTTGCTCGCCATGCAAGAAAATCAATTGATAATGTAAATAAATAAGAGTCTGATAATTACTCTGACAAAATAGGGTTGCATTTACTAAATGGAGTCATCAGTGAAGCATCGAAAAAAGAAAAATAAACATCGACTAAGAAGTAACAAAAGAAACTTTTAACAAACTGAAGGCAATTAATAGCAAACAAAACAAGATGAACAAAAGAAACCTCATAACTTTCCTAGTCTTGTATACCTAGCCTCATGTAGATATTGGGGTATCTGAGTAGTTTTTCCAGAACCAATTTCCCCAACAATGACAAGAACCTGCAAAACCAGGTTCGTATCTTAAATAAAGACTAGTAGACTACACACATTGAAGTGTTAGGTGACATTGAAGTATTGGTTCTCCACTCCAACAATGACATTGAAGTGTTGGTTGACTTTGTTGTGTCCCAATTGTTGCATGTAATATCTCGAAAGTCCTTAAATAAATTTCGACTTCATAATTTTTAGGAATAAAATTTTTAAGACCTGAAATATCTTCATCGATCGTAAATGATCCATTTGATAAGTTGTAAATTTGTTTGTGGTAGAAACTAAAGATCCTTTGTGCCCCAACAAGTAAGCCATATGATTCAAGTCGGTCATTGTTGTAGTCTCTCAAAATTGCAATAATCAATATAACTAACTTTGCCTCTTATGTATTCGGTCCTCATCCTTAGAAAAATGACCTCCATGATGCAATTTTATTGTGAAGCAAATCTGTTGAGCATTAATCGACCTTCAAGACAATATTAAACTATAATTAGGGACCACATTATAATATAACATTATACAAAGAGAGAGAACATCATCAACATATGATATAACAAATGTATAGAAATTAAGTCCACTAGCTATTTAACTTTAAGACTTTCTTAATCCAATGTATTTAACTCTCTAACAGTAATAAAGTTGTGGCGCCCCCAAAGCAATTATACATCACCCATCTTGAGTGCCAAAAATATGGTACAAAATTCAAAATACAACTTAATAATACAACCTGTCAGTAAAATATGACAAAACAAAAAGCGAGAGTTTTAATACGAATATTGACTTCTAGACAGTATTTAACTCAAAGGGAGTCCTCAATACATTTATTATCACACTATTTCATAGAATAGTGAGGACTACGTTCTCATTTCCTGAAGAGAACAATGAAAGCAAAAGGGTGAGCTCAATTAGCCTAGTAAGAAATATTATGACTAAGATAATGCAGAATAATTTATCGTTAGCCTTCAACAGTGTTAAAATGATAAAGTATAACAAACATCAAGTTTAATCTGCGGTGAACAAAGCAATCCATTAGAAGAGTCAAGTAGAGAGAATAAATCTACTATCTTCTATGATTTAAAATGTTTTTCATCACTTTTATCGTTGAGACTCGAATTTTAATAAATAATCCACATCATCCCTGCACTACGGCCAAGGATATTCATTAGTATCACGACCACAAATTATCCATGTACTATGGGCCAAGGATATTCGTGTTTTCATCAATAGTCGTGATCATGCCAACAACTCGTCCATCAATGCACTACTACAGACAATGAGGACTTTTACCACATCATTTGTAACATTACGATCATGATTATCTGAATAATCTCTGGTCATAATCATACCAAGTCCATCTATGTACTACAGAATACGAGATGACTTTCAACATAATATAAACATGAGGATGATGACAATAATATAAGAATTCAATAAAACAAGTTCAAGGATAAATTTTAAAGATTTATAATTTAATTTATCCGAAATCAATAACGTCCAAATTATCAACATGATCTTTGCTTTGTGGAGTAAAATTCAAGAATAATATTGTACCAAAAATAATTTGGACCAAAACGAATCAATTTTATCATGAATAGTACTCGGGTGAATAGTACTTTCGAGTGAATAGTACTTGAGAATAGTAACCCGTGTGAATAGTACTACGGCATGAAAAAGTTAAAACTTATCAAGAATGCACAAAATAATATTTTCATAAAAAGATCTTTGGATGAGCCGCAAATATCAAGGATATTCTACTAATTTCATAGAGTTTAGAAGCCAAAACTTTAACAAAACGAGTATAGAATTGAAAATTTGAAGCGAAATAATATTACTTACATACTACAGTATGAAAGAAAAAAATATTATTTCAAACGAATATTTGAACAAAAATAACATCTCTTACCTTGAAAAGAATAGTATTCCAATAGATATAGCGGGGATATTCTTGAAGAAAACTTTCACTATTTTCTACGCTCAAAGCTTTCTAAAACTCGAAAGAAATACGCTCAAGAGTATAGAAGAAGAATTCTCTCGATTACGGTGTGATTTTAATTCTAACCTAAGCGCTTTATTTATAGAAAAATGTTAGAACACCATAGAGACTAAATAATAAAATAATATTATTTTTTATTATTTTTTCTCACGCATGCCATTTTGACAAAATGGCATCCCATCACCGTGAAAATCCATTCAAAGACATGTTTTCAAAAGAAAACAAAATGGGTCCCACCCAATATTTTAATAAAAATATTTAAATTTCCTAAATTTTAATAATTCATAATAAATAGCCATTTTATCGAAAAATACAAATTTTATGTTCATTCCCACTTAAATCGAATTCTCTACAACTTTGTAGCTTTAAGTTTTCCAAATTCCGAGATGAAAAATATCCCAAATCCACAAAAATCGAATTATTTTAACACCTTTTAAAATTAATAACAAATCATACGTTAATTTTAACGGTCCAAAATTTGTGGACATATACTCAACTTATATATGTATAACATATCCAAAAATCACTACGATCTAACTATTTGGATTAAAATTATAACTCACATGATAGAGCTTTAAGAACACCGATTTGATTTTTAATACTTTCAATCCGGCAAAATACTGATAAAATACCTCAACATTAATTCCTTCATTTATAACTACATAAAATAAATATTTTCCTATCCATCATTTATGTCCACATAAAATAAATATTTCCTTATCATATAAATCAATAATTAATTATTCACAAATAATATTACAGAATCACAATAATGACAACCAGGTCGTTCCCAGGAAAGAGGGGGCTTTCTAATAAGGATTTCTCCTTACTGGCGCGCAATTAGGTGACCAAACCTCTCCTTGACAGAACTTTCTAGACATCGCCAATAATGTTATCTAATAATATTATTCAAATAATATGAATTATTGATTTGATAATGGGAAATACTGTGCAGTGACAATTATTGAAACAACAATAATATAAAATATCAACGTAGCAATTATTGAATCAATAAAATAAAATATTGAATAGTAATTACTGTAACAATTATTGAGTAGTGTATTCTTATGTAAGAATCAATAATTCAAAATCTTCGCAATACCGCTACTTTCTTATGTAACAACGTATTGCTATATTTTTAACCAAATTGGTATTCTAACGATTAACGGTAAAATTTCCGCTATTATTTCATAAAAGATAATTTTGTCATTTTCTAACTCGACAATAATTACATTTGTGGGGTCCACTAATGATTGTTTCATCGCATCTTAATATTCCCCGACAAAAAGAATATTTCCACCAAAAACGAATATTTTATAACAACTTCCTTTACTTTGTAAAATTTTCACATATCACCTTTAACTTTAATCCTTTTATCAATTTAACCATTTACTAAATGAAATAATAATTATAAGAAAATTGAATACTTTCATTTCATAAAATTTGGGGTCTTACAAAAGTCAAGTGACATGAAATATGGAGTAATTAATTTTTGACATTCCAACGTACATAGAAAAGTTGTTACTAAATTTTAGATTTATAAATTCCTTACAATCTCAATAAACAAAGATACCTATCCACCATATAAATATAATAACCATATGAATATAATAAGCTCACAATACTTTTTTGTGATTTTTTTTGTAACAAATACATACTTTTTGTGGAGCATAGTATAATTTTAAAATGAGTTTAGTTTTATTAGCCAATTGAACACCAATAACATGTTACAACTTACAAGGCATACTCCAGGAGACAACACAAATACACCAGAGTTGACTGATTACTGATCTACAATTTTTGAGCAATGATCAAGATTATAATTAGTGCTACAATTTATCTTTTCAGGAACCTAAAGAAAATATAGCCTTAGATTGCTATGAAGGTATTAGAACTAAACAAAATGCAGATCGTAAAATGGACAAATTGCAAAATGGATAAATTTGCGAGATCTGATTAATGTACATGAAACCCTACGGGGAGTTGGTCTAAAGGAAACAACTTTGTGAATTTTTTTTTGTAACAAATAAATACTTTTATGAAGAAAAGTATAATTTTAAAATACAAATACTTCGTATCTTAAAGTTCATGAAACTAATTCAAACACAAAAACTAATAGTCACTCCATTCTAAAAAAATAAAATCATCTGTCAAACAAATTATCTTCTTCATTTTTTCAAGTTGAGAAGTTGTGTCAAGGCATGTTATTGTTAAATACATACACACACACACACACACACACACACACACACACACACACACACACACACACACACACACATATATATATATATATATATATATATATACACACTCATACATATATACATACCATATTGGGGCGTGCCATCATCTTTCCATGAAAATTAAATCATCCACTCCATCTGTAAAGCTAATTGAATTTTATCCCTTATTAACAGTTTGAAATCTTCAAGCTCCTCTGTTATGTCTATTCTCAAACATCGATTATGAAGGTTGTTTTCAAATGGGTCTTAAATAGGTTTAATAACTAAAAAGACTATATTAACCTTAATTTGGAAGAGAAAATAGTTGACTAACAGAATTCTTTGAAGTTGACTAACGGAAATTAATTTTTAATCTGTAAAAAAAATTGGAAGAATACTTTTGCATAACTATCGCAATTATGAAGAACAGTTATGCTAAAAAAAAGTTTAAAGAACAGTTTAGCAAAAATATGATAAATAGGAGGGTCAGTTCTGCAATTTAGTCTGAGTTGATTGAGTCTTGATATATATATATATATATATATATATATATATATATATATATAGACCTAAACTTCTTCAAAGCAAGTCGACTTCGATCAATCTATCTCCCACAAAATGACTCAAGATGTGGAAATGAAAGAGGTTCCAGCGCCTTCCAATACTGTTAAATCCATTACTCCCTCCCCTTTGCAGCTTAAATGTATAATTTTTTTTGTTTTTTCAAGGGTTGGGCTTATCAATAACTGATGCTCCGTTGAAATCGGGGATTTTCAGATTTGAAGGAGATTGCGTCGCTAATTGAGGCTGGTGCTTATGCCCGGGAGGTCCGCCGGATTTTTTGAGCTGTTCGCTTAACTATAGCGTTGAGGAAGAAGCAGAAGGCATATGTTATTTCTCAGTTCCTGAGTTTTGTCCTACTTCCTGGATCAGAGCTTCACTATCGGTTATCTTCATATCTACCAAAGGTTAGTAATTTATGGGCTCATTGAGTTTTAAATACGTTAATTGTTGATCTTAAACATCTACCTGAATTTGTATAATTTTTTTTGTGCTTTATGTTTAAAAATGTGGGGTTTTGTATAGCTCATAAGATGCTTGAATGACTTGGTTTTTCCCGGGGTTTAGAATTTTAATCGTTTCGAGTGTGTTGCTATGCACACTGAGCTTCTTTAGGCTTTAAAGAAGTCATTACCAAGCAGTTTCACACCTAATTGTGGCAGCCAATGTCTAAAAGAACGTTCTTGAAATTAGTAGATTTTGAACTACTATATCATGGAAAAATGAATATAGGTATGAAGTTAGTGAAAACACCAGAATCACACCACTTGATTTAACTTAGAAATTGCAAAGTAACTATTACCTTGGATGGTATTCAACACAATAAGTCGGTATAAAATTTAGTTAAATATTATCTAGGAGAATTTAAAGTATTTAAGATAACTTTTTCCTATTATGATATTCAACAAAAATAAAGGCAAAGACAAAATGAAGCTAAAATATTATACATGAGGCAAAATTTTGGAATAGTTTTATGACAACATAATTTATTTCTCTCATAATAGTAATTATTACCGAAAAAATATAATCGCATAAAAATAAGGATTTTTCAACCAGTAGACAGGAATTAAAATGAATATTGTACTATAGGTATCTATAGTGTGAGAAGAGGGATATGCTACATAAACTGCAGGGCGTAATTGGAAGACATAAGATTGGCACATAATTATAGAATAAGGTAAAGTGGAATACTTATAAAGTCTACTTGCTTAATTCAATAGATAGAATTACTTTACTGAAAATTTATCATATTAACAACTAACATTCTGGACTCTTTGCAAGTAAATGTTAAAGAGCGACTTCATAAGGGTCAAATATAACTGAATAAAAGGAGGTTATAGCAATTTGTAGTTTATGCCAATGATATTACATGATATGATGTGTATAATAATACCAAAGAATAAATTAATCAGAATAATCATAACCACACATTATGGATTTAACATAATCTTCTTGGCTTTTGTTCTTGGCTTTTGTGATATAATGCTGCCCCCACCCCTCCCCCAACCCAACCTCCATATATATATATATATATATATATATATGTATTCTTTAGATTATATATTGCATGTGTTGAATTTGATGCGATGGGAATCATTGCAGGGTAAATATTCATTATGGTGTATGGTCTAATGTACAAGTGATGTTTTGCTCCATTATTCATACAAAAATACAACTGATTTTAAATTTCTCGCTCACCCTAATAAGTCATGTGGGTCGTCCAAAGATTGGGATAAATCCCACCGTCCGTGTAGTGTTGGAAACACGGGACACAGCTAGTATATGTAATATAATAGATTATCCTTATAATCGTATTCAGTCTAAAATAATAACGGGTTTGCTAATTCCACACTTGTTTGTTCTTTGCTGCGAGCGTAAGAGAGCTACTACACCCCACCTTTAGCCCCACATCAACGAAGCCTCTTCTCCGCCTCTATCCAACTTCAACTTCAACATCGCAAAATCGCAACGCAAGGCTAGTTAGCTCTTCTTTTCTATCTCTCATCATCCATGGCGTCTTCTTCTTCTTCACTCTCATCACCTCCATCTTCAACTACCAAATTTCACTCATTATCGCATGAAACTCCATAGATGATATTGCACGTTCCCTCTCCGAACACTTTTCGCTAGCTTCTTTAAAATTATTTGAAGGCGTGGTAACCTTTATGAAACGGCCGCGCCCGAATCGGCACCTGGCAGAAAAGCAGACGTGAGGTACACTTGAGGGACTCATAGGAATACCAGGGTTAGATGCCCCCCGTCCCCTAGTTTCGTCTCTGTCTACAACGGGATTCGCTAAATCCCTCCTCTTCCTAGCTATAGCTACTACAAGCCTACAACAATTTTCACTTGTAAGTTCCCTAAGATAATTCTTGATTAATCTTGCAATTTAATTTCAATTTAAAGAAATATTGTTGGAATTGAATTGATGGGCTGAGGCTACTAATGTTCTTGAAATTTATGAGAAATTGGAGTTATCTAATTTTAATTATAGAAAAATTGCATTTCTATTTTTTTTCATCTGCAAATGTACAATAATGGTTGTGGGTTTCATGATATAAGGCCGATTAGTCTATGCGAAAAATTCTCATTCTATCATTACAACATTTTATGGCCCCAAATGGCCATTGTTGAAACCCTTGATCCAAATTCCAATCAAACAACAAAAGAATTGCTATGCTCACTTTTTTAAAAAAAAATAAAAAAACCAATTATACTCCCTCTATCCCACAAAGGGTCCCATTTGATTATGATGATAGTCTGTTTGCGAAATCCTAAATTTCATATTGTGATGTGAATTTATTTTAATTTTCAAAATAACTACTTTACACTTGCTAATAGCCTAATACTTTTTAAGTAGTTTACAATATTCACTATTGCATTGTCATCATCCTCATGTTTATATTGTGATGAAAGTCATCTTTGGCCTGTAGTGCATAGATGTACTGTTAATTGATATGATTATGACCAGGAAAGTTTGTATCGGTATAATCATGACCTGAAATGTTACAAATGATGTGGTAAAAGTCCTCATTGGCCCGTAGTGCATTGATGGACAATTGTTGGCATGATCATGACTGTTGGAAGAATGCATATTTTGATTTGATGTTTTAAAGTAAATGCTCATGATTATATGTAAAGTCCTTCAAGGAATATATGTACAAGGACTTAGTGATAGATCAAAATTGTTAGGTTGATCTTAGCCTTTAATGTTCACTTGTATAGATAAAGAGATCAAAAATGTTAGGTTGATCTATGACTAGAAAGAAATAGATAGGCCTTGAAGAGAATCGTAGTCTATCCAGCTGATCAATAGAATGCAGAAGCTAAGGCAGGATCGTAGAGCTGAGATGATCGTAGTGTATCTACCTTGAAGGGCCTATCCAGAAATCGTAGAGTGGTCCAGACATTTGCCGAAGCTAACTCAGAGATCGTAGTATGCTCTCGAAAACGTAGAGTCTGCAAGACGAGCAAGCAAAGATCGTAGTGTGGAAAGATCGTAGCATGAAAACCCTTGAAAGAAATCGTAGTATTCTATTCAGACCAAGCACAAATATGACAAGACACCACGATATGCATCGTAGAGTATCATCTGTCTTGTGTCAGAAGCATCGAGCCCTATCTTTTGTTTGGAAATAAATTCCAACAAATGTGGAATGCGTTTTGAACGTTGAAGCACTCACTAGTCCCAACGGTACAAAAGATATCCTTAGTATTGATCAAAAGGAACGTATTCAAGAAGCTAAGAAAAGGACCATTGGGCAGAGGAAAACACCTTTTCAGGTGTTAGGTGAGAAAGCAATCTCTGGCATGTCGGTGGGCGGATTACAATTCGGAAAGATGTGCGAAAAGTCTCCATCAAAGCTCGAAATGTCAAACGCGACGAAATGACTCATCAGATGAATTCAACGGATAGATTTAAAAAGATCACATATATATAGAACACAGACAGATGAGAGAAGTAAGCAAGCATTGAACAAAAACGCACAAGAACACTCAACGCTCAAATCTACAATCTGAGAAAAAGAGAAAGCTTGTCACTACTACTCGCTTCTTTCAACAAGTGCTTAATAAAGAATCGAGTAGCACCAATCACGATCTCAACAACAACCAATCAACTGAAGTGAGAGTTCCAAGTCTGAAGGACTTGAAGAGTTCTAAGTGAACTGTGAAGAACCAAGTCTGCTAGACTTGAAGAGTTCAAGAGTGAACTAAGAAGTGCCTAGACTGCTGGTCTAGAAGGAATCTGTGAGATTTAAGAAGTGTAACAGACATCCTTAGTGGATTTCCTACTCAAGGAGTAGAAGAGTGGATTAGGAGCTTTAAGTGCTCTGAACCACTTAAAACTGTTGTGTCCATTATAACTGCTATAACTGTCATAACTGCCTCACTCTCATTAATTCAAGATATCTAAAAGAAGGTTTATCAAATACTCATTCTGCTATGCATTAATCACCATCATACTAACTAGTTTAAAAGAAAAGTTTTTAATTATCTATTCAACCCCCCTTCTAGATATCTATTGTGCCTCCGAGAACTAACAATTGGTATCAAAGCAGGTTCTATAAGATAGCCTACAAAGCTTGAGTAGATCCAATGGCACACTTACCTAGTAAATCAAAGACTGGAGGAGGCAGCAAACCACCTATGTGTAACAAAGATAAATTTGCTAACTGGAAGGTTAGGATTCAAGATTACATGGATTCAATAGATGAAGATCTATTTGAAACTGTTCAGAATGGGCCCTATGTTCCCACAAAGCTTACACAAACTATAGATGACCCAAACAGAATACAGATCAAGGTCAAAGAAGAATGGACAGAAAATGAGAAGAGAGCTGTCCAACTCGACAAAAAGGCCAAGAACATCTTATTCCAATCCTTAGAAGATGATCTGTTTGAAAATGTGGTCAACAGCAAAACAGCAAAGGAGGTTTGGGAAGCATTACTCATTATGCATGAAGGAATAGAAGAAGTCAGAGAAAACAAACAATCTCTATTGACTCAGCAATATGAGATGTTTGCTCACGTTCAAGGAGAGAACCTCACTGCCACCTACGAGAGATTTAATGTTCTGCTCAACTCTCTACGAGCCTATGGAAAGATCTATCCAAACAAAGATCTAATCATAAAGTTCATGAGAGCCTTACCAAGAAAGTGGGATGCCAAAATCACTGCAATTAGAGAGTCGAAGAATTTACATGAAATGACTGTTCAACAGTTGTATGGCAACCTTCTCACATACGAACTGGAGTTAACTCAATGAGCAGAAACCTTGTCTGAAGGAAGAAAGAAGGATAAAGGTGTTGCTCTCAAAGCAACTGAAAACACCTCTAAAGTCAGCACTGAAATTAATTTTGACTACGATGAAGATGACGATGAGGACCTTGCAATGCTGGTGAAAAGACTAAGAAGGTTCATGCGACAAGGCAAAACCAGCAAGCCAAAGAAAGTCAACAACTACAGCAGCCAGGAGCAAATGAATGACCTATGCTACAATTGCAAGAAACCTGGTCACTTCATTGCCAATTGCAACAAACCTCTCAGAGAAGAACTTAAGAAGAAATCATAATCAAAGAAGGAATACAAAGACAATAAGAGGCCTCAGAAGAAAGACAAAGGCCTTGTAGTTGGAGGATCGTGGAGTGACTCAGACAATGACTCAACTCCAGAATCTAGAGATGATGAAGATCCTCAAATGGCAAATCTTTGCCTGATGGCCAAAAATGTAAGGGACAAACAGAACTCCAACATACATGAAGTAAGTATCGATGAGGTATTTGACTTTAACTCTCCTGATGTAGATATTGATGACCTAAGAACTGTACTACATGGTATAACATCTGATCTGCATTAATACATGAAGTGGTTTAGAGTTCTGTCTAAGGATTATTCACTTCTTCAAAAGGAGAAAGAAAAGGTTCAAGAAGAACTGGAAACAGCCCTTCTAAGTACTAATTCTCTCTCCAAGTTTGAAGCTGAGAATAAGCTCTTGAGACAAACAAATGAGCTCAGTGTAAAGAGAGAGTCAAGTCTAACCTCTAAGATTGAGGATCTAGAAAAGACAATCTCTACATGGAATAAATCCTCTTCATCCATGGACTCCTTAATCTATAACCAGAGAAGTGTCTCTGATAGAACAGAGCTAGGCTTTGGGGAATCTACCTCAGAGTCATGTGTGGAAAAAGCAAAGGAAATTAACACTAGTAATGCCTCAGGTTTTAGTAGAGGCATTATATTTGTGAAATCCACACAGAAGGTTGAGCCTGTCAAACCCTACTCAGTTGATTCAATTCATATTCCCAGGAGCAAGGGATCTCATGTCGGTCTGGGTTTCAGAAAAGAAAAGAGTAACCTAGCTGCTACTCACCAACCTCAAAGGATCGTAGAGTTCAATGAGATCAACTCTACGAACCAACCTGGAAGGTATAGTAGATTTAAGACACACTCCTCACAAATCATGAAACACGAGAACACATAGAAGAAGGAATATCAGCTTAACAGGAGGATGACCAATAACCCACAAAAGTCCAAATGGAGGAAGACCTTTCACAAACATACAAACATGCATCATATCAAATGTTTTGTGTGCTACAGAACTGGCCACAAGGCTGCAAAATGTTATTACAATTCCATGCATGTGAGACCCAAAATCAAGCAGATTTGGGTCCCCAAGGGCATTAACAATGTAGGACCCATGCAAGTATGGGTACCAAAATGAAGGTTTAATGTTATTACAGGAAAAGAGCTCCACGATCACAACCTAGTATCTGGACAGTGGATGCTCAAGGCACATGACAGGGAACAAAGCCCTTCATCTGACTACATAGAAGGAGGAGGGTCCCTCGGTCATCTTTGGAGACAACGGCTCTGCAAGCAAGAGACAGAGGCTATGGCTCACCGAAATGGTGCGATACCCTTCAACAAAGTGGCCTATG
The DNA here is from genome assembly GCA_020205615.1 of Panax quinquefolius. Classification (NCBI taxonomy): domain Eukaryota; kingdom Viridiplantae; phylum Streptophyta; class Magnoliopsida; order Apiales; family Araliaceae; genus Panax; species Panax quinquefolius. Next base: position 19,634,197 of record CM035157.1, read on the forward strand.
TGGAAGGACTACAACACAACCTTCTAAGCATTAGCCAACTCTGTGACAAGGGTCATCAAGTGACATTTCTCAACAATCAATGTCAAGTCCGAGATCTGAAGACATCTACTGTAAAGTTAACCGGAACAAGAGAAGGAAATGTCTACACAGTAAACCTTGGAAAATTAAGCTTAGACGAGACTATATGTTTTTTGACTAAAGCATCTAAAGAAATGAGCTGGCTATGGCATCGAAGATTATCTCATTTCAACTTCAAAAGTATGTCCAAATTAGATTCAAAAGATCTAGTTGCAAGCTTACCCAAGTTTAACTTCGTCAAAGAAAGGCCGTGCAATGCCTGTCAACTTGGAAAGCATGCCAGAAGCTCATTCAAGAGCAAAATCATCAACTCAATTGACAAGCCTCTGCAATTGCTACATATGGATCTTTTTGGGCCAATTCCAACGACGAGCCTTGGGGGAAAGAGATACTCTCGTCGGTGTGATCGACGACTACACCAGATTTACATGGGTGTTCTTTCTAACCTCAAAGGATGAAACAAGCTCCCAACTGATCAAGATGTTCAAACTGGTGATGAACGAGAAAGGAGAGAAAATCAAGGCCATAAGAAGTGATCATGATAGAGAATTCGATTTCTCAGAAATGGATCAGTTCTGCATAGACAATGGCATTAGTCACAATTTCTCAGCTCCACGAACTCCCCAACAAAATGGAGTAGCTGAGAGAAAGAACATAACATTGATAGAAGCTGGAAGAACTCTGCTAGCAGCAGGCCATCTGCCTGAATACTTCTGGACAGAAGCTTTCAACACTGCGTGCTACACTCAGAACAGATCACTCATACACTCTACGATTAAAAAGACTCCCTATGAACTATGGAAAGGAAGAAAGCCAAGTGTCAGCTACTTTCATGTCTTCGGTTGTGCATGCTACATTCTCAACATTGGAAAGCAGTACTTGATAAAGTTTCAACCAAAGTCAGACGAAGGAATCTTTCTTGGATATGCCACACACAGTAAGGCCTACAGAGTGTTCAACAAGAAGACACTGAGTGTTGAAATCTCGATTCACATCATCTTTGATGAGACAGACTTAGACAAAACAGTGTCCCAAGACACTATGACCAACAGTTCAGATGCTACGAACGAGGTCGTTGAGCTCAACACTACGATCGTAGTACCAAACAGTGAAATCGTTAAGCAAGGAAATGAGATCGTAGAGAGACCTATGCCAGACGACGAACCTCCACACCAAGAAGAAGAAATAGATCTTGAAGATCTAAGAAAAGAAGGCATAAGAACAGATGTCCCAACAGGAAGCAGATGGGCAAGAGATCACACTCAAGATCTAATCATTGGAGATCCGAGTGCAAGAGTCAAAACAAGAGTTGCCACCCAAAATGAATGCTTTTATCTAAGCTTCCTATCACAAATGGAACCAAAGAAAATTGAGGATGCTATGGAAGACTCCAGCTGGATAGAGGCCATGCTGGAAGAACTTAATCAGTTCGAAAGAAGCAAAGTTTGGAGATTGGTTCCAAGACCAAAGAACCATCCTGTCAATAGAACCAAGTGGGTTTTCAGAAACAAGATGGATGAAGATGGAGTGATAACCAGTAATAAGGATAGACTAGTGGCCAAAGGTTACTCTCAGGAAGAAGGCATTGACTACGATGAGACATTTGCACCTGTTGCCAGACTAGAAGCCATCAGAATATTTCTTGCCTTTGCTGCTCACATGAAATTTAAGGTCTTTCAGATGGATGTCAAAAGTGCATTTTTGAATGGTGAACTTCAAGAAGAAGTCTATGTAGAGCAGCCTCCAGGTTTCATCAATTCATCTCTTTCTAATTATGTCTTTAGATTAGATAAAGCCTTATATGGTCTTAAACAAGCACCTAGAACATGGTATGAAACACTAACTAGCTTTCTTATTGAAAATGGATTCACTAGAGGTAGAGTAGATACCACACTATTTCTTATAAAGCATAAAGACAAAGTCCTATTAGTTCAAATATATGTTGATGATATTATTTTTGGATCTACTAATGGAAAGCTATGCAAGAGATTCTCCAAGCTTATGCAGAGCAAGTTTGAAATGAGCATGATGAGTGGTGAAATTCTTCTTCCTTGATCGCAAGTAAAAGCGGTCGATGAAGGAATCTTCATCAACCAAGCCAAGTACATTAAATACTTACTTAAGAAGTATGGCATGGAGTCAGCCTCTCCCATGAAAACCCCAATTGCTCCTGCAACCAAGCTCGACAAAGATGAAAAAGGTAAAAGTATTGATATAACTCAATATAGAGGTATGATAGGCTCTCTTTTATATCTAACTGCCAGTAGACCAGATATAATGTTTGCAACATGCATTTGTGCTAGATTTCAGGCTAGTCCTAAAGAATCTCATTTAACTGCTGTAAAGAGGATTTTCAGGTATCTCAAAGGTACACCCCACTTGGGGCTTTGGTATCCCAAGGAGACCTCATTTGAGCTAACAAGATACACAGATGCTGATTTTGCAAGCTATAAAATTGATAGAAAAAGTACAAGTGGCACCTGTCAATTGCTAGGAAACAGACTTGTGTCCTGGTTTAGCAAGAAGCAAAATTCAAGATCTCACTTCAACCGCAGGTTTAATACATTCTTCTTTGGCGATTCTTTGTGCTTTCGATCTTATGGATGAAAAATCAACTAGCAGATTATGGGTTTAAATTTAAATCCATACCTATTCACTGTGATAACACAAGTGCAATTGCTATAACTCATAATCCTGTCATGCATTCTAGGACTAAGCATATAGAAATAAGGTATCACTTCATTAGGGATCATGTGAAAAATGGAACTATATCTTTACAATATATCCCTACTGAAAATCAACTTGTTGATGTCTTTACAAAACCTCTAGATGAATCCAGATTTAACAAGTTAATAAGTGACTTGGCATTCTTAACTTGCAACCATGAAATATGCTCTAGTTTGTGCTAACCATGCAGATTTAAAGGCTATATTCGAAATCATAGACATGATGAAATGAAGTCCACGATCGTAGAGCTGAAATGTCATAAAAGAACGATCGCAGTACAGACTCAACGACAACAGAGCTTCATCAACAAAACCAAATGAGCACCCTATGATGATCAAGTACAAAACAAAGCAATCTCTCTGATAAGAGCCTCAGGGACAAACCTAACCCTTGATTTATTCAATGAGGTTGGCCCTTCCTGAGTTATCTTAAACCAAAAAGAATGCTAAGTCAAAAGATTCATCACAAGGAGGACTCAATTAGGACTCGACGACGATATTCGACTTCGACGATCACAGTCGACTCAACGATTTACGGCTCGATGACAATGAAAATGACCCTAATCTTCTGAACAAACTCTCACTCAACGACGGTAGAATAGACTTGACGACTCCAAGGATCATCTCAACGATCGTAGTCCTCCCAAAGAACATATTAGCCCAAAAAAAGTCAAGGGCAATTCAGTACAATCCTTCTCAGTCAAATTCGTAGAGCCAAGCAGAATTTGACACCTGTCCCACTAAGCAAAATGGAGAGAGGGAAATTACTTGTACCATTTGAAAGCGCCTTTTTAAAAATTAGAAGTTCAAAAGCTTATCTCTCTCCTTATCTCTGCAAAAAGAAACCCTAAACTATCAATCTCAATCAATCATACACTCTGCAAAGAAATCAATGGAAACCTCCAAAGTTATCTCTAGCTACAGACTCTGCTTTGACGAGTTCAAGACAACTGAACCCCAATTTCACAAGACTTTGTCGTTACTGAAGAAGGCGGGTCTCGAAGAAGCTTTGGGTACAGACACATTGATCTACCCGAAGCTGGTAAAAGAATTCTACAATAATGGTGTATTTGAAAACAACACCATCACTGCGAAAGTTAGGAACGTAGAAATCAGATTAAAGGTTGAGGACATCAATCTAGCCCTAGGTCTCAAACCTGAAGGGTATCCGTCCATAGATGGCATAGACTTCCATAAGGGACTCAAAAAGATGCATCACAAGAAATCACCATCAGTCAAAGGATATAAGAAGAAGGAGTTTCCACAGAGGTATGAATTTCTAGCTGATATTGTTAGAAAATGTATATGTTGCAAGAGCTCTGGTCATGACTCTGTAAATTAGGTGCAACTCAAGCTCATGACTGCCATATGTTATGAAATACAACTTAACTATGGGGCTCTATTACTTGAATGGATTGGGAAGTGGTTAATCAGCTCAAAGAAAACAAAGAGCTCTCAAAAGATGCTCTATGGGCGATTTATAAGCATCATCCTACAAGCTGCTTTGGGTGACAAGATTGAGGACGACAAAGGAGAAGCCATTAATCCAAACCGGCGAATGACCCAACAACTATTCGAAAACTGGAAAAGGAATCCAGTTGAAAATGTGCGGATGATGTCTGAATCCAGTGGAAGAACTGGTGAAATAAAGGAATCAGGAGTGTCAGGAAATATGTCAGTTGTCAGAGAAACTGAAGAAGAAGAAGAAGAAGAAGAAGAAGAAGAAGAAGAAGAAGAAGCTAACAAGGAAGAATCCATTCATTTGATCAGAAAAAGTAAGGGCAAAAGAAAGCTGAAAGCCAGAACTACAGAAGAGACTCAAGGATCCACTACCGATAAGCCCGTAGAGTCCTCAGACATTGAGACTCTAAGGATCCTAAGAAGGAAGCAACAACAGGCTGAGGCAGAAGAAGATAGAGCTACCATATCTCAGCTGTTGAAGAAGAATAAAATCAGTCACAAGTCCAAACAGCCATCAATCTCTTTGATCATAGAGTCTCTACCGATCGCAGAGACCAGACCAAAAACATCAAGTAAGGAAATAGCTGAATCAAATATTCTGGTTGATCAGTAGGACAAAATTGAAGTCCAAGAAAGTCCTGAGGTTGTGGCTTAGCCTAGAAAATCAAGAAGAAAACTGGTCAAGAAATATATTCTTGTCAATGAAGAAGTACTAAAGAGGGAAGACAAAAAATTGGTTGCTGAAAAGGAACCAGCAAATGAAAGCCAAAAAGTCAAAGCTCAAACTGAGGGGGAGACACCTGAAGATCTGATAGAGAATACACCTGCTGAAGGGGAGATGCCCGAAGCTCCCATCCTAGAAAGTGCTCCAGTTGAGGGGGAGCTATTGATAGTACAAGAAGATGATCAAGTTGAGGGGGGAGGCTCATGACATCTCTATGACAGAAAAGGAGGTCCCTGCAAGAAATGAAGAAGAACCAGTGCAAGAACATTATGAGGCCATTAAGATAATGGAATCCTCCAACAAAAGCAGAAAAGAGGATGAAGGGGATGAGGTCGAGATTATAGTTGTGGGCATTGATGGGTACAGAAGAGCCAACTATGAGCAACTATTTGCATATCTACCTATGATGCCTTTCCATCAAGCTCAAATTCTAAACTCTTGGAGTCACATATTTTGGAGCTTCAAAGAGTATCCGGCCATCTCAGTGCTAGCTAATGGATTACCAGGAAGATTTAACTTTGCCAAGAAGTTACTCACAAATAACTCTTCCTCAAAGAATAAACCTGAGGTACTGTCTATCCCAACCCTCTTCAGAGTTAATCACTTGCCATCATCCTCATTTAATCAGTTTTATGAATTCCCACGATGGTTGGAAGTAATTCTTCATCCACTAAACCAATTTCCAGTTGCAGAATCCCAAAATTCTGTAACTGAGGAACCAAATAAGATCAACTTCATAATGCTCCCACATCCTATCATCTCTATGATCACTGACTCTAGCCCCACTGTAGAGTCTCCACCTCAAATTGTCGAACCACCAAACTTCAACACCCAAACCCAGGCCCCTCCATCAGATATTCCCTCCTCATCCAGCAACGAATGCTTCAATCTTAATCTTGCCCTCTATTCATTGCAAGAACAATTCAAGAACACACCACCTCCTTCACAAATTCCCAAACTGAATGAAATTCTTTCAGAATTGTCCACGAAGGCTGATGTGTCAGAAATGTCTGTGAAAGTGATCAAGGCACTCGATGAGAGTCTTGAAGATCACACTGCACTTATTCAGCTTAGATTAACATCAATGATCAATGCTGCAAATAATCTTCCAAGCTCCCTAAGCTCTGAGCTCTCTAAAACGCTTAAAGAGATCATCAAAGAAATGCTTCAAAGCATAAAAGACAGGGATGACATTCACTTTCTCGCAGCTAAAAAGCATCGGGATGTTGTCTTGATCTTACAGAAGACTCAAGAATCTCAGAACAATCTAATGATAAAGAGCATCAAAAGTCTTCAAACTGCAGTAAAGGAATTTCAAGATTTCTCCATGGGTCAAATGCAGCAGACTGAAACTGTCCTAAACATCCTTCAACGACGTGAAACTCATTCTGATGCTTTGATCCAAGAAAATTACGAGGACATTGCTCAAACTCAGAGTTAACTCAACGAGCTTGTCCAAGGAGTCACTAGCCTCTCTGAAGACATTCAAACCCTTGATGTTGATATAAAGGGGGAGAATAAAGGGAAAGGAGATCAAGGAGGCAATGGCAGAGGCATAAGTCAATTCCAAACACAATCCTCGAGGAATCCTCCTGCAAGGCAAATCCACCAGTAGACTCCACGATCCAGCCATCAAACCCAACGAGCTAATCAACAAGAAGTTTTAATGGCTCAACCATTAACAAGTCTAGGGCCAACTACCAGCTCTCATGAGGTGACAACAACAAGCCTAAGAATGCCAATTAGAGATCCTGCATTCATGAATAGGCATGATCACAATCCTAGACTAAGCCTAAGTGAGCTGGAAGATTTAGCCAGAAGAGATGAAGCAAGCAGAAAAAGGAGAGCTGAGGAATATGCAAATCCTCCAAGAAGCAAAAGGCCGAAGAAATAGAGATAAGTTGAATTTTAAGTTGTATTGATGTAGTCAAACTTAAATGTAATATCTGTCTTCATACATCAATAAATTCATGCTTATTCTCTAGAAATTTCAGCTGCTCACTGAAATACTAAGTCATGTTTACTTTCTTTATAAAATCGCATATAAAATTTAATAATCATGACAACAAATCTCCTTGGTTATGTCAACATCAAATAGGGGGAGATTGTTGGAAGAATGCATATTTTGATTTGATTTTTTAAAGTAAATGCTCATGATTATATGTGAAGTCCTTCAAGGAATATATGTACAAGGACTTAGTGATAGATCAAAATTATTAGGTTGATCTTAGCCTTTAATGTTCACTTGTATAGATAAAGAGATCAAATATGTTAGGTTGATCTATGACTAGAAAGAAATAGATAGGCCTTGAAGAGAATCGTAGTCTATCCAGCTGATCAATAGAATGCAGAAGCTAAGGCAGGATCGTAGAGCTGAGATGATCATAGTGTATCTACCTTAAAGAGCCTCTCCAGAAATCGTAGAGTGATCCAGACATTTGCCGAAGCTAACTCAGAGATCATAGTATGCTCTCGGAAATGTAGAGTCTGCAAGACGAGCAAGCAAAGATTGTAGTGTGGAAAGATCGTAGCATGAAAACCCTTGAAAGAAATCGTAATATTCTATTCAGACCAAGCACAAATATGACAAGACACCACGATATGCATCGTAGAGTATCATCTGTCTTGTGTCAGAAGCATCGAGTCCTATCTTTTGTTTGGAAACAAATTCCAATAAATGTGGAATGGGTTTTGAACGTTGAAGCACTCACCAGTCCCAACGGTACAAAAGATATCCTTAGTATTGATCAAAAGGAACGTATTCAAGAAGCTAAGAAAAGGACCATTGGGCAGAGGAAAACACCTTTTCAGGTGTTAGGTGAGAAAGCAGTCTACTGTGTCAGTGGGCCAGATTGCAATTCAGAAGATGTGCAGAAAAGTCTCCATCAAAGCTCAGAAATGTCAAACGCATATTCGATTGCAATTCTGCAAAGTATGCAAGTTGTTATATTATATTCGATTAGTCTGGGAATATTCGTTTTAGCAGGGAATAATCGTACAATGGTGCAATCATTGGTGGACCCCACAACCGAATTATTTTTGGATTGAGAAAACGACAAAAATATTTTTATGAAAATAACGGCGGAAGTTTTACTGTTAATACTGTTGAACTACTCGGTAGTAAAAGTACAGTAATACGTGTGGTTGCATAGTAGCACACAGTATTGATTATTGATGCTTACATGAGAAGTCACTCAGTTATACTCAATTATTGTTACAGTAATTGTTGCATTATATCTCTAATATTATTGATTCGATTATTGTCACGGTATCATCTGCATTATATGATATATTATTAAATCAATAATTGAGACGACAAAGTTATTCATATTATTAAATTGCAATATTTACAATGTCTAGAATTTCTGCCAAGGAGAAGTTTGGTTATCTAGTTGCGCGCCAATATAGAGAAATCCTTATTGGAAAGCCCCCTCTTTTCTAGGAACGACCTAGTTGTTAAATATTATGAGTTATAATATTAATGATGAATAAGTTCGTGTTGATTAAAGATGAATTTGATAGTTCCATTGTGTTGGGATTATTGGTGTTAGTTGAAATCGACATCTATTCCGATGATAATTGATGTCTGGGGGTTATATTGATAAATCGGGTAAGTTATCGAATAAATGAGAAATTAATTGCTACTAATTCACATGCTTATATAACTATTTGTTCACATGTGTGTACTATTGAGTCACATTCACTTACTATTAGGGGAGTTGGTGCAAGATTGATAATACTTGCATGACTAAGTTAAAAATGGAGGTATAGATGGAGGTACTATACTGTAATTCGTATTTTCACATGTCTAGAACTATTGAGTCACATGATTGAACTATTAATTCACATGATTTACTATTAGGAGAGGTGGTGCAAGTTTGATAATACTTGCAAGACTAAATTAAAAATGGAAGAAAAGTTGGGGGTATTGTATTGTAATTTTTCGAGCCCCAAAACGCGTGCAATTATCAAAACTATATTTTTCTATAAATAGAAGCTCATTCTTTCTTCATTTCTCACCAATTCACTAAAGCTATAGAGCAATTATTATAGAGAGAAAATATAGAGAAGCTATAGAGAAAAATCTATAGAAAAGAGAAGCTTCGCTACCTCACTATTCCAAAGATCCAGCTTCTTACGAGTTAAGGATATTATTCCTTTTGTAGTCATGAAGAGAACTTCATTATTCCATTCTTTATTATTCATTGGAATAACTCAGATCACGCTGCTACCCTATACTTGGTGAAATTTTTCCATTATTCCATTCTTTATTATTCATTGAATATCCCATCATGCGTTTTTACGGGGATCCGGTTCCATCTTTATTATTCTGTTGGAATATCATGTATGCATGCGTTTTACGTTCTGGACTGGTTCCGCTTTATTATTCTCATTGGAATAACTCCCTCTCTGCGATCTATCGCATGCACAGTGATTTCTTTTGTTATTCCATTCTTTATTATACTCAAATGGTTAAAGTTTTAACTTCTATACTCCATGAAATTAGTGGAATATCCTTGATATTTGCGCTTCATCTAAATATCTTTTCATGGAAATATTCTTCCGAGCATTCTTGAATTTTACTCTACAAAGAAGTATCATGTTGACAATTTGGACGTTATTAGTTTTTGGTTAAATTAATTCTTGAACTTGTTTTATTGAATTCTTATATCATTGTCATCATCCTCATGTTTATATTATGTTGAAAGTCATCTGTGGCCTGTAGTGCATAGATGGACTTGGTGTGATTATGACCAGGGATTATTCAATATAATCATGACCGTAATGTTACAAATGATGTGGTAAAAGTCCTCATTGGCACATGGTGCATTGATGGACGCTTGTTGGCATGATCGCGACCATTGATGAATACACGAATATCTTTGGCCCGTAGTGCATGGATAATTTGTGGTCGTGACCCTAATGAATATCCTTGGCCGTAGTGCAGGGATGATGTGGATTATTTATTAAGCTGATTCTCAGCGATAAAAAGTGATGAAAAACCTTTTTCAATCATAAAAGATAGTAGATTTTATTCTCTACTTGACTCTTTTAATGGATTGCTTGTTCATTACCGCAGCTTAAACTTGATGTCTATCAGATTTTATCGGTTTAACATTGTTGAAGGCTAATGATAATTTATCTTGCATTATCTTAGTCATAATATTTCTTACTAGGCTAGTTGAGCTCACCCTTCTTTCACCTTTTTCTCTTGAAATGAGAATATAAATTTGGAACGAGTTGGGGAGCGAGAGTGGCGGTCCGGATGATAGTATTAGTAGTCCTCACTATTACATTAAATAATGTGATAATAATGTATTGATGACTTATTTTGAGTTTGTATACGGTCCTAGAAGACAATGATTGTATTAAAACTCACATACCATCATTCAGATATTTTAAGTTTGTATCTGAATTTTGTACCATGTATTTGACGACTTCGTAATAGGTGATGTATACCTATTTTGGGGGCGCCACACTCTGAACCACTTAAAAATCATTGTGTCCATTATAAGCTCGCTATAATCTGCTATAACATCTATAATCGCCTCACTTTCATTAATTCAAGATATCTAAAAGAAGGTTTATCAAATACTCATTCAGTTGTGCATTAATCACCATCATACTAACTAGTTTAAAAGAAAAAATTTAATTATCTATTCAACCCCCTCCTCCCCCTCCCCCTCCCCCCCCCCTCTAAATATCTATTGTGCCTCGGGAACTAACAATGACATTGGTGATAATAAACACTACTACAAAACAAAGAAAATTGATAACGCGTAAAAACATTGTAGAAGGTCTTACGAAGCGTCGTGGTTAAGGGTGTCATCTATTTGACACCTTTATACAACGTTTTTAAAACGTTGTGGTTTGACATATTACACAACGTTTGAAAACGTTGGATGCTTGAAAACGTTGTAGATGGTATGATCCCACAACGTTTTCTGGCTTAAAATGTTGTAATTTGATACATTAGACAACGTTTAGACACATTTATACAACGTTTAGAAGGTGTCATCTATTTGAGACCCTTTATACGTTTTTAAACGTTGTAGTTTGACTTAAAAATATTGTAATACATGCATATAACAACTGTTTTTGGATCTCTACCTTAGCAAGCAACAACAGACAACATTTAAACACATTTATACAACGTTTAGAAGGTGTCATCTATTTAAAGCCAAAATGTATCAAACATTAAAAATATAACAATTACAAATAATATTACTATCCATACATCTCAAATTCAAAATATACCAATTACAAAGAATATTAATACCATACAATACGTTTACATTCCAATAATACCAAACTATCCATACATCTCAAATTCACTTTTTAATATAATTACTACTATATTAAATTGTAAATTTGACTACATCTACAAAATATACCAAACTATCCATAAAATTAAACTACTACCTAATTAAACTACCCATAAAATATGCCTTGTATTCTTCTTGTGCCTACAAAAAAGAACAGGAGAGATTAAGAGTGTGAGCTCTGTCAAACACATCAGGCAATAACAACAACAGAAAAGGAAGTATACCATTTAAAGAGGCAATACGATCTAAGATCCAAGTTCTCGAAACCACAAGAACAACAATGGCAAAGAGTTGCGCCCCCTGTTTATCAAGCACTATGGGGACCTAAAGAACCATCAATGAATTTAATACTCAGTATCAGCAATTGAAGAATATCATAATCATGGATATCAAGGGATATATAATGCAGGATAGCAATTTAAAAGCTTGAATAAGCACAAAAATGACAACATTAGTGTTTCTTCTTTTGCATTCGTATATACAGCCAATCGAAATATTAACAAAAATTAGTGTTTCTTCTTTTGCACTTTTATTGATCAGTAGACACCTTCAAGAGAAAATAAATTACAAGATTCCTGAATGGATCACACTAGACAAAAAGAAGCAGCTTAATATAACAAATTCCTACAATAGCCAACTCCTAATATTATCCCTGGACTTTACCTAGAAATCCTACATAAATCTGCAGCCCTTCATTTTCTAATTCTAACACTGAAAAATCTAACATAGCTTCGCTTTTTTCCTAGAAATACTGCAACCAAAATGCCTAAAAAACCAGGTGAGGTACAACCCTCCTCCATATATATAAACTCTGCTACTATAATATTTTTATAGCCGAAAACCAAAGACAAAACTAGGTAAAGTAGATCATCCAAAGGTATATCAAGCTTTTTAAATGAAAAGGTTGAAATTTTGAGGTGAAACTATAAATTGGATCTATTTTTTACATAGCGAGTTGGTCATAAAATGGCAAAAAGTAATTTTCCCAAATGATTGAGGATATATCTAGCATGTCAACTACTTATTTGACAAAAAAATGCTAAATGATAACAGAGTAACAATTAATCATAAAGAAAACCACTCAAATCAACAACCAGGATATATAAATGTCCAATTACTTGTGCCATAAGAATCAAAGCACGTGAAAATGTCACCAGCATATCTTCATAGAAGATTTTCTCATTTTCCAATACCACAAATGCTGAAATATAAAATGGATGAAGAAATACCTTAGACGATTAAGCCTTCTCGAACTTATGGACAAGGTTCCCAGGGATTGAAAGAGTGATATTATTGTAAGACCCCAAATTTTATAAATAAAGATTTAATTTTCTTAAAATATTTTTTTTAAATATTATGGTGTAGATTTGAGATAGTGTTATAGTTGTGGATAGTATTTACAAATTTTGCAAAGTAAGCATGTGGTTATATAATATTCGATTGGTCGGGGAATATTCGTTTTAACAGGAAATATTCGTAAATGCACTGACAAGACAATCATTAGTGGACCCCACAATGTAAGTATTGTCGTCTTAAGAAAATGACGTAATTATCTTTTTATAAAAATAACTACGGAAGTGTTACCGTTAAAACTGTTGAACTACCCTTAGTAAAAAAATGCGATGTCTGCATGGTTCGCATAAGAGTAGCACAAGATTGGTTATTGATGCTTACGTGAGAAGTCACTCGCTATATACTCAATTATTGCTACGATAATTCTTTGCATCATATCTCTCTATATTATTGATTTGATTATTGTCACAATATCATCTCAGATAATATGATATATTATTAAATCAATAATTGAGACAATAAAGTTAGTCATATTATTAAATTACAATATTTGCAATGTCTGAAGTTACATCGATGAGAGGTTTGGTCATCATCTAATTACGCTACCATAAGGAGAAATCCTTATCGAAAAGCCCTCTTTCCTAGAACGACACGGTTTGTTAAATATTATGAGTTATAATATTAATGATGAATAAGTTCGTGTTGATTAAAGATGAAATTGATAGTTCCATTGTGTTGGAATTATTAGTGTTAGTGAAAATCGACATTTATTTCGATAATAATTGATGTCTAGAAGTTATCGGCAATTAATCGGATAAATGAGGAATTAATTGTTATTAATTCACATGATTATAACTATTTGTTCACATGTGTGTACTATTGATTCACATTCATGTACTATTAGGGGAGTTGGTGCAAGATTGATAATACTTGCATGACTAAGTTAAAGATGAAAGTATAGATGGAGGTACTATACTGTTATTCGTATTTTCACATGATTATAACTATTGAATCACATGATTGAACTATTGATTCACATTATTTAATATTAGGGGAAGTGGTGCAAGTTTGATAATACTTGTAGGACTAAATTAAAAATGAAAGAAAAGTTGGAGGTATTGTACTGTATTTTTTCGAGCCCCAAAACGCGTGCGATTATCGAAACTATATTTTTATAAATAGAAACTCATTCTTCCTTCATTTCTCACCAATTCACTAAAGCTATAAAAGCAATTATTATAGAGAAAGAAGAGAAGTCTCGATACCTCTCATTCCAATTATCCAAATTTTATTCTAAGGTAAGGGGTATTATTTCTTTCATTTTCATGAAGAGAATTATTGTTATTCCATTCTTTATTATTATTACATTGGAATATCCATCGCTTTGTCATATTACATGCATTTACTTATCATTATTTATTATTTTGTTGGAATAACTTTCTGCATGCGATTATCGCATGCCCGGTGAATCTGTTGTTATTCCATTCTTTATTATTCTTTGGAATATCCCATCATATGGATTTCGCATGACGATTTCATTCTTTATTATTCATTGGGAATAACCTTTCATGCGATTACATCGTGATACATAGTGAATTCTTACATTATTCTATTCTTTATTATTACATTTGAATAACTCACGTGTGGATTACCACATGCATGGTGAATGATCATTTGTATTCATTCTTTATTAAATTGTGAAAATAATTTATCTACGTAGATTACTGCGTGGCGGCGGGCAAAAATCCATTTGCGGCTTCATATATTCTATTATACTCAACATTAAAGTTTTGGCTTTATATACTCCATGAAATTAGTAGAATATCCTTGATATTTATGCTTCATCCAAATATATTTTCATGAAAATATTCTTCCGAAAGATTCTTGAATTTTACTCCACAAAGCAATATCATGTTGACAATTTGGACGTTTTTGAGTTCAGGATAAATTAACTTATAAATCTTTAAAATTTAATTCTTGAACTTGTTTTATTGAATTATTATGTCATTGTCATCATCCTCATGTTTATAATATGTTGAAAGTCATTTGTGGCCTGTAGTGCATAAATGGACTTGGTATGATTATGACCAGGGATTATTCGGCATAGTCATGACCGTAATGTTACAAATGATGTGGTAAAAGTCCTCATCGCCGTTGGTGCATAGTCGTTGATGGAAAGTTGTTGGCGTGATCATGACCATTTAATGAAAAACATCGAATATCCTTATTTAGTGGTCTTGCATTTAATACCCCACAATTTATCATGACTGAGTTTGAGCCTTGAGCAATGGGTTAAATAGCTTAATATTTTCAACAATTTATAATAAAAGCTTAAGATACTAACAGATCTTCTTCGCCATATTCTCAGGCTAATCATATATACATCAATACAAAACTTCTGTATTTTATGTAAACAACACAGGTCAATGTGTTATTAGCCCAAACACGAGTCTTCTGGAAGCACAGAACTTCCAAAGGGTCAACATTTCTGTGCCAGAAGCCAATGCTTCAGGGACGCTATCAAGAATCAAATCACGAATGCAACCAACATTTAAGGACTTGGACCAACATGTGACCTACGATATAATGATGTTTTAACATTACAAGAAAGTATACACGTTACAAGAAATAAATCAAATGTTCTATCATCATGAAAGAATTAAAACTATTTAAAGTAATAACAAGCACACTACAGAAAGAGTTATATCAACAGCACAAGACTACAAGAAAGAGTTATATTTTGCCTGTTTCTTTCTTTTCGCATGTATATACACAATATTTCTTAAGTTCTAAATTTTATGACTAAATGCTAAAATCAAAAAGAATAAAAATATAAAACTTTCCATTCAGTTAGAGGGATCCAAATTCATTCCTTCGGAAATGGGTACAGCCCAAGAGGCAGAGACATCAAAAATTGCCATAAGTAACTTAAAGATACTACCTTCTGAAGCATAGAATTCCTTGAAAACAATTTTCCCCAATCAAAAAAGTAAATATAGATAGTTTATACAAACTTTAATATATTTTTACTTTAAAGGAAAACAACACAAAGCGGTCAACCAAAAAAATTAAAGTTCATTCCTAATAAAACTCCTCTCACCTAAACAAAAGTTTTAGCAAACAAACATCTAAATAAACCAATAAATATACACATACATATATGTATATAAAAATTAAGGTTCTCCGTTTACCTGATTATCAGTAGCAAATTACACCATTGAGAACAACTGATCAGCTTGTAGTAGTTCCAATATCGATTCAAGCTCCGGACAATCAAAGAACACCAAGATCTTCTTCTTATAACACGCAGATCCACTACGAACAAAATTATACTCGGTAATTCGAAAACCCTAGATTCTCCCTCTTGTATCTAATATTATATGGCTACTGAACAAAACAGAGTTCCGAATAAAGAGGAGAGCGATAGAGAGATAGCGATTACTAGTATTAGAGCAAATATTTGGTGTATGTATTTGTATACGAGGGCACCCGCTTCCTTTGAAATGATCGTAGAGAGAGTACAGCGATACGAGAGAGAAGAAATTAGATCTAAAGAAATATTCTTCTGTTTTAATTTCAAATTTTCAGTTCCGTCTTTTTATTTTTTACTCTGTATTTGTTACATAGATAATGTTTTTTTTTAAAAAATGTTATCTATTTAAAATCAAAAATTATTCTTATAAATACATAACGTTTTTTCATATGTATCTACAACGTTTTGTTAAAAATCATTGTAAAAAAAATACCACAACATTTTTTATAAAAACATCATCTTTTAAGTATTGTCTTTTTATGATTTTGTACTAGTGAAAGAATATCCTTAGTCCGTAGTGCATGGATTATTCGTGGATGTGATAATAATGAATATCATTGGCCCGTAGTGCATGAATAATTCAGTGATGTGGATTATTTATTGAGTTGAGTCTCGGCGATAATATTGATGATGAACTTTTAAATCACAAAAAATAGTAGATATTATGCTCTACTTGACTTTTCTAATAGATTAACATTAATCGCAGCTTATACTTGTTGTCTATTATATTTTATCGGTTTAACATCATGGAGGAGGCTAACGATAATTTATTCTGCATTATCTTAGTCATAATATTTTTTACTTTGAAATTTAATTGAAATTTCATGTTTTGTTTTCATTGTTCTCTTTGAAAAATGAGAATATAAATTTTACTAATCGGAGAATGGAGTGATGGTCCTCACTTTATTACATAAAATAGTGTGATAATAATTGTAATGAAGTCTTCCATTTGAGTTTGGATATTGTCTGAAGATAATATTCGTGTTAAAACTCTCAAACATATTCTGAAGACAGGTTGTATAATTAAGTTTGTATTTGTATTACATCTACGATTATATTTAGCATTTATAATGGGTGATGTATACATGTGTTGGGGCATCACGGTTAGAAGACCCCAAATTATTAATAAATGAAATTTATTTTCCTCTATTTATAATTTTGAAATAGTAAGGGTTGATTTGATTAATGTGGATAGTTATGGGTAAAATACGCAAATATTTGAATAAGCAAGTGGTTATAAAATATTCATTATTGTTTGGGAGAATATTCGTTTGGTGCGTAGAATATTAAATCTTTATCGATTCGAATATTAAATGCAATAAGCAAATCTTTTTATGGGCCCTATAACGAAAGCGATTGGATGAAGAAAGCGACAAATATAAGTTGTTTATAAATAATCTAGCGTAGTTATTCACAATTATCTTTGTTGGAATACCCGGTGGTTAAAACACACTAATCTGCCGTTGTTGAACAAGAAGACACTGCAGTATTGCACCAATTATTGATTCTTACGTGAAAGGCACTACTCAATAATTATTACGATAATTACCGCTCAAAGATTTTATTTTATTGATTCAATAATTCTTTGCGTTGATATTTTATATTACCGTTGTTTTTGAATAAATTGTCATTACACAAGATTTTCCATTATCTGACGATAATTCATATTATCTAAATAATATTATTGGATAACATTATTAGCGATGTCTGAAAATTACATACAGGAGAGGTTTGGTCACCTAATCATGGCCAAAGAGAAGAGAGATCCTTATTGAAAGCCCTCTTTCTGAGGAACTACCGCAGTTGCAAGATCTTGTGATTCTCAGAATATTATTTGTGAATAATTAATTATTGATTTATATGATGAGAAAAATATTAATTTTATGTGGATATAGATGGAGAAAATTTTTAATGTAATGATTGTTGAAAATTAATATTTTATCTTTTCTCGATAAAATAATTCATTTAAATATATTATTTTAATAATATATTAACGGTGATATTTTTATAATGAATGTGGGATATATGAGTATATGAGGAGGAAGAGTATTTTTGTGGCATTAAATGTTTAACACATATTTTGTGTGTTGGTGGACACAACTATTGACCGAAATTTGATTATAGTTTGTAAAATCACCCGTTTGTGGATTTCGGTTATTTTCTGTTTAGAATTTGGAAAAACTTTCTTCTGCAAAGTTGTAGAGAATTGAATTTCCTATAAAAAGTCGCAAGATTCGAATTTTCTAATAAAAGGGCTATTTATTATGAATTATTGAAGTTCCAAAGTTCCGAAATAATTGATTTTTGAAAGTTTTAATTATTTTTCTTTACAAAAACGTGTTTTTCATTTTGTTTCCCTCATTTAACATGTGATAGGGGCTGAGTTCAGATGGTAAAAGCATGCGTATGATGTTTTGGAAAAAATATAATAATATTTAATAAATTTTCTACTTTTGGTGTTAAAGCGTTTTCCTATAAATAGGGTCTTGGGTTAGAATTGAAAATCACACCGTAAATCTGAAGTTTTCTCTCTATATTATCGAGCGTATTCTTGTGAGTATTTTGAGTATACTTTGAGTATTGCTATACTGGTGCAAGTTCAAGTCATAAGCTTTATATCCTGTGTTTAACTAAAAGTCTTGTCTTTCGAGGTAAGGGGATGTTATTTTATTCGAAAATGATATTATTTCTTCAATATCATTATCTTAGAAATATTGGTTGGAAATTTTATCAAATTTGGAACTTTTTCATGTCGGGGTTACTATTCACGATTACTTATTCATGAGTTACTATTCACGAGTTACTATTCACGAAGTACTATTCACGAAGCGTGATGATGTTTTTTGGGAAATTTCTATCTTTTGGTGTCTGAGTTACTATTCACGATATCAAGACTATTCACGAATCTGGCATTATTCAATAGAAAAATGAAATTTCTTCTTTTTGTCCAAAATATCTATTCGGATACTAGCTTTGATTGTATCCATGTTTTGATCATTCTTGAATTTTACTTCACTATGATTATTTATGAAGTATTTTTAAACTCGGATTGTTTAAAGTACACGAATCCATAATACTTGTTCTTTTGTTTCACTTGATTCGTTTCCTTTAAAATATTTTTCATCATCCTCGCCTAAATGATGATATTCTTGAATATCTTTGGCTCAGTAGTGCAAAGATGAATGATTTCTTGATGAATATCTTTGGCCGTAGTAGTGCAAAGATGAGCAGTGTTGAGATGAACATGACCGATCGATTAATATCTTTGGCCCGTAGTGCAAAAAGATGAATAGGTGTTTAGATGAACATGACTAATGATGAATATCTTTGGCTGTAGTGCAAAGATGAATATTTGATTCGGATATATATTGATTGATGTTACTGAGGATAAAATATCGACGATGAAATTTTAAATTCATATATAGAAGATAGTAGTTTGCATTCTCTACTTAACCCTTCTAATGAATTATTATTTCATTGCGAAGATTGATTTAAAAGCTGGTTGTCTATTGTATTCTATTAGATTTTTCCTCGTTGGAGACTAACGATAATTTGTTGTATATTATCTTAGTCATAATTTTTTTATCGGGCTAGTTGAGCTCACCCTTTTCCTTTTTGTTCCATTTTTCTTCTCGGGAGGCGAGAATGTAATGCGAAGTACTAGTCGGGGAATGGAATGAAGGTTCTAGAGAGAGTTGTTTAGTAGTCCTCACCATTTTTGTAAAATAATGTATAAATAATTGTGATGAGGATTTATTTGGGTATGTATATTGTCTAGAAGACAATAATTGTATTTAAACTCATAGTATATATGTTGTCGTATTTTGCAGGACAAATGTATTAATAAAGTTGTAGTTATTTCTGTACCATGTATTTGGTGACTCAAAATGGGTTGGATGGAATGGACCTATTTTGGGGGCGTCACAGTTGGTATAAGAGCTTAGGGATATGATCTCTGGCGGAGATCGGGGAATAGAATTAGGAGGGGAGAGACGAGTAAATCCTTCGCTAGTGTGTCCTACCTAAGCATATTCGTTAATTGGTTAGTATATAGGGATATTATGTGATATATTGATTTCCTTAATTAACCCTTGTTTTATGACAGTATTTGAGAATGTCGACTAAGAATATTAACAGTGGAGTAAATGAGACTGTGGAGATGCCTGTACTTACCAACAAGGAGAACGTGCAACAGTGGCAATGTACCTCCTGTGAACAACACCACCGGCGAGATGATGAACGAGGGATTTTTAGAAGCTTTTTGCGAGCTTCATGCAAAATCGAGACGAGGAGACTCGTGTTCAAAATACAGGAGGAAATGATAGCAATTCACGGGTGGTCACAACCAAGCGCTTCAAAGACTTGGGACCACCGAATTGCAGGAAGCCGGATCCGATTAAGGCGAGACGTGGGTCAAACAAATTACCAAGATATTCGATGTCCTGGGATGCACGGAGGAATGAAAAGTTCCATTCGCTACTTTTATGTTAAAAACGAGGCGATTCTTCGGTGGGAATCGTGAAGCGTACCCCATCCAACACTCGGCATGTCATGGGAGACATTTGAGAAATAAATTCAATGACAAGTACTTCCTCGAAAGTATTCGTCATATGAAGGAAGTGGAGTTTATTAGATCGGGCGAGAATAACATGACGGTGTCCCGATGATGAGGCGAAGTTCATGAGTTATCGAGTTTGCACCTCATTTGGTGGAGAATGAGGCGTGATGACGCGGATGTTTCGAGAGGTTTGAAACCCATATATCGATATCTCATTTCTCATAAATTTTCTCTCTATTCAGACGTTGTCAATGGGGCTCGATGGTTAGAAGCGCGAGATAACGAATACGTTCAACCGAGGGACCATAACCGAGGATCATATCAAGATAGCGATCATCGTAATAACGATAACCAAATGGAGAAAGAAGAATACTGACAAAAGCGGTAACCACTCTGGTGGTAATCATGGCCATGAAAATAGAAGAAGCGAGTCGGGAGGAGATTTTAAAAAGAGGAGATTCAACAACGACCATGTAAAGACGTCAGCGCCCAATAGTAATCGGTTCCAAGGAGAGAGAAAAGACCACCGGTCGTATGTTACAAATGTGGGAAAGAGGGACATATTAGCCCAAACTGCCCACAACAGTTTAAGGTATGCTATAATTGTGGAAAAGAAGGACATGTCGCTCGAGATTGTACGGTATCGAAACCCAGTCAAGCGGGAATGGTGACTCAAAAGGATGTCCCAGAAAAGTCAAAGTCAACGGTTCCTGGAAGAGCGTTTGTCGTGACCGATCAAAATCGAGAACCCAACGAAGTTACACGGGTTAGTTAATTATAAATTCTTGCGAAGTTTATACCTTACTAGATACCGGTTCTACCCATTCTTTTATCTCTCTTGCTTGCGCTCAACGTTTGAACTTGACTACGGAGAAATTAGACTTTGACCTATTTATGGAGACTCTGTTAGGAGAAACTTTCATTACATCCGTTGTTTAGAAATCTTGCTTGATTCAGGGTTGGCACTATCACATTACCTCATTAACCTTATTTCTATAGAGATATTTGCTTTTGATGTGATTTTAAGGTTAACTACTCATCATGCCAAAATTGATTACTTTCGTAAGGTTGTTAGTTTTCATATTCTTAAGCAACCTGTTATTCGAATTCAAGCAATCAAACCATTGTAGTCAAACATTTTCATATCAAGCCATGAAGTCATTCGTTTATTACGGATGTCAAGTTTTCTTAGTTCATGTTATGGATTTGAATAAAGACACGTCAGATTTGAATAATATTCCTGTTGTTATTGATTTTTCCCGACGTATTTCTGAAAAATTTCTTGGCTTACTCCCAAAGCGATATTAAATTTTGTATCGACTTTGAACCCATACAAAACTCATTTCTAAAATCTCATATCGAATGGCTCCTATTGAACTTGTGAGTTAAAAATTCAACTATAAATTTGGTACTGAGCCTTTATCCGGTGACTTCCTTTGTGGAATGCACCGCCGACTCTCGTAGGGGACACCATATTCGTGCGATAGTAAACTGATAGGTGTCATTGTAACGTGCTATCCAAGGTTGGGATATGAGTCACAGTTGAGAACAACCTAAGTCGGTAATTGAAATACGTAGCTTTTTAGGCTTAGTTGGTTATTATCGGAGATTCGTTGAAGGATATTCTCGAATCGCTATTCCATTAACGCAGCTGACTCGTAGAGATACAAAATTTGAATGGAGCAAGGAATGTGGGAAGAGCTTCGAAGAACTCAAGAGGAGACCCATTTCAGCACATGTTCTGACCATGCCATCCTGGAAAAGCGAAAGTGGTAGCTGACGTGTTGAGTAGAAGATCGTATACAAGTACGAGTACGATATTGTCAAAGACTCATTTCGTATAATTTACAAATAATAGAGATGGAGATGAAAACTCTAGGTACCCACGTGATGATATACGAGTATAATCGACTTTAATCAATAAATTTAAAGCTTACAAAGCTACAGACCTGGAGTTGATGAATATGAAGAAGAAGATGCAAGAAGTCGTTATTCCAAAAGCGAGAATCGGTGAGGTGAGGAAAGCTCAAACCTTCGATTTATTAATCCATTTGAAATTCTCGATCGAATAGGAACTGTGGCCTATAGAATCGTTTTACCGTCAAGTATGATGCGTGTTCATAACGTTTTTCACGTATCGATGTTACGTAAATATGTGGACGACCCGAACCATGTCATTGAGTTAGAACCGGATGAGATAGCCGAAGACTTAACATACGAGGAGGTACCTGTCAAGATCTTGGATAGGAAAGAACATGTCCTATGTACCGAGGTTATACCACAAGTTAAAGTTTTGTGGAGAAACCATGCTATCGAGGAAATGACACGGGAGTTGGAAACGAAATGAAAGCGAGGTATTCTCATCTTTTGAAATACCAGTACGTCACATCAATTTTGAGGACGAAATTTCATAAGGAGGGAGGTTGTAAGACCCCAAATTATTAATAAATGAAATTTATTTTCCTCTATTTATTATTTTGAAATAGTAAGGGTTGATTTGATTAATGTGGATAGTTATGGGTAAAATACATGAATATTTCGAATAAGCAAGTGGTTATAAAATATTCATTATTGTGGAGAATATTCGTTTGGTCGTAGAATATTAAGATCTTATCGGGAATATTCGCATGCAATGGTAGCCTTGCCTTTTGTGGGCCCCATAACGGAAAGCGATTGGATGAAGAAAACGACAAATATAAGTTGTTTATAAATAACGGCGTAGTTATTACCAAGAATTATCTTGTTGGAATACCCGGTGGTTAAAACACACTACTACGCGTTGTTGAACAAGATAGCTACTCGGTATTGCACCAATTATTGATTCTTACGTGAGAAGGCACTACTCAATAATTGTTACGATGAATTCTTGCTCAAGATTTTATTTTATTGATTCAATAATTGCTTTGCATTGATATTTTATATTACCGTTGTTTCAATAAATTGTCATTACACAATATTTTCCATTATCTAGCAAATAATTCATATTATCTAAATAATATTATTGGATAACATTATTGGCAATGTCTAGAAAGTTACATCTAAGGAGAGGTTTGGTCACCTAATCAATGCGCCATGCCCGATGAGAGAGATCCTTATTGAAAGCCCCTCTTTCTGAGGACTACTGGTTGTCGATCTTGTGATTACGTAATATTATTTGTGAATAATTAATTATTGATTTATATGATGAGGAAAATATTTATTTTATGTGGATATAGATGGAGAAAACTTTTAATGTGACAATTGTTGAAAATTAATATTTTATCTTTTTCTGATAAAATAATTCATTTAAATATATTATTTTAATAATATATTAACGGTGATATTTTTATAATGAATGTAGGATATATGAGTATATGAGGAGGAAGAGTATTTTTGTGACATTAAATGTTTAACACATATTTTGTGTGTTGGTGGACACAACTATTGACCGAAATTTGATTATAGCTTGTAAAATGACCCCTTTGTGGATTTCGGTTATTTTTTGTTTGGAATTTTGAAAAACTTTCTTCTGCAAAGTTGTAGAGAATTGAATTTCCTATAAAAAGTCGCAAGATTCGAATTTTCTGATAAAAGGGCTGTTTATTATGAATTATTGAAGTTCCGAAGTTCTGAATTAATTGATTTTTGAAAGTTTTAATTATTTTTCTTTACAAAAACGTGTTTTTCATTTTGTTTCCCTCATTTAACATGTGATAGGGGCTGAGTTCAGATGGTGAAAGCATGCGTATGAAGTTTTGGAAAAAATATAATAATATTTAATAAATTTTCTAC